>OX940987.1:7597662-7767175 GCA_954871275.1 Leptopterna dolabrata
TAATTCGAAAAAAGAGAACGAAAAGTTCCAGCAGGAGCAGGACGCATGCGTCAAGTACTTCGAGAAATGGAGCGAAAACCACCAAATAGAATTCGTCCAGCATTTGCTGTCCCGGATGTGCCACTACCAGCACGGCCACATCAACACCTATCTCAAGCCGATGCTCCAAAGGGACTTCATTTCTCTTCTTCCAAGTAAGTCCAAACATCGTTCATTCATGGATAATAATGAGTGATGTCTGGAATCGAGAATTGTAATTCTATGTTCCTATTATATAGGAATGGAATTATTATGGTACCATCAAAAATAGGTGTTTGAGAAAACTATGGAATCTTGTTCAGAAGTGCTCAAAACGAGTTTGTAGAAGGTTTTCCGTGCATATGTTGGAATTTCAGATAGTCATAACTTCCTCAAAATACGGTCTTTTCAAATTTTCTTTTTGGATTTTGTTCAGCTCATTGAATGTTCAATTTGAGATGAGAACGAGCTTTCTAGGTGGACAAATAAGGCAGTTATGACGGGTTTTTCTAATTTTTCGATTTTCAACGATAACTACTGTAAATATGGACCAAAATTGGTGCGGTTGGTGCCAAACCGTCCGTTAGAATGTTTAGATCGTGCCTATTGATTTTGAGCTCGATCGCATTCGATTTGGTTGATTGACAGCATAACCCGAATCTCCTGTAAGGTATGTATAATTGCAAGTACTTGGTTGTTTGGCAGAGAAAGGGCTGGACCACGTCGCGGAGAACATCCTGTCATACCTGTACGCGGATTCTCTGTGTGCTGCGGAGCTCGTGTGTAAGGAATGGTACAGAGTCATATCCGAGGGCATGCTCTGGAAGAAGCTCATCGAAAGGAAAGTCAGAACCGACTCGCTCTGGAGGGGTCTGGCTGAGCGTCGAACATGGTAAGTGCTCTGCTCAAGTACTCTGTGTTTGAATTCCCTTGTAAAACTGGGATCTTTTACAGTAGAATGACAAGAGACCTCGCCGATGTTCCAAATGGGGAATTTTCGTCAAAAAAATTTTTTTTTTTAAACAAATTCAGAGCTCTTAGAAAAACGGTAGTTTGAAGCCTGTTTCCAAAAATAAGCGATATTTTTTAAATGGGGGTGATTAAAAGTAAGAGTGCGGAATGACGTATGAGGTCTTGAAATCTGGTTGGCTGTTGGCCCAAGGAGGCAGAGCAAAGACTCGAAGGAGAAGGTTCTCAGCTGCCAACAACCCAACGTTAGAAATGGCAAACCTTCAACAATCTTTGCTGTGACCTTTCGTGAACCGCCCCTCATTTTGATTATTAGGACATGTATTTTAAGTTTATTTATAAATTTGCAGTCCCATCCATCCACCTATTGTGGCTCTCTACATCGTTCAGTGATGCGCTCTAAGCGGGACTTGCGTTGAACTACTCGGCGATCCTCGTATGTCATTTCCGGCTGGAGCTCAGAAATTCAAATTTCACCCTCGTTTTCCGCCTGGAGTTTCCGACATAAACACCTCGTTATGTGGTCAATAAGTTGTAATTTCCGTTGTTGAACAGAATTTGGCCAAAAAAATTGGGAATGTGTAACCCGCGAAAATTGCCCATTGCTGAGATTCACGAAGTAGAGTGATGAAAAAATATAATTACGAATTATCGAGAGTATTCAAATCCTTCTTTTTTTGGTATTCAGAAACGTTGTACTCTAGTTTATTGTAGTTTAAAATGAAGGAGATGTATGTACATAATTTACGTTGATACGTAATATAGTTTATTAAATGTAAATATCGGGGGTTGAAGAGGAGAGGGGGAGGCAAAAACAGCCTATCCCATTACAAATTATTTAAGAAGTTTGGGAACACCAACTACGATGTATCGGGTTTGGTAGTGGATAATGTATTACGAATTATCGAGGGAAGCGAAATCCGTTGTTTTCTTACAAGTTACTGTGATTTTTCCAAGGGGCCGACTGTTGACTACGAAAAACCGGGATTCCACTGTAAATAATAAATTTTACGGGAGTCTGCTGAAGCTTGGAACAGGAAGAGCTTTCTTTCCTTTTTCTGCTTTTTTGTGCTTAGGTAGGCGAATTTTAATTGCGTTCCTGGTTTTCGAAGGATTTCAGACACATTCTTATATGCTAGCCAGGTCTTGCTATACTTGCCCTTTACTTACTACTGTAGCAAAGGATGTTCTAGTTGGAAGTACCATCTTGCATTATCAGGGAATTTTATGTGTCGGGAAAAGTCAGGGAATTCTATTTAATTTATTATTCTAATATCAAATTATTGTTATTCTGATAATACTTAATAGAAACCTATTATTTAAATATTAATAACGAACTTAGACCTTCTAATTTACCACCACCCCTCCATACTGCCCTCTTGTACTTTATTATTTTTCAGTGCCTGCTATTAATAATGTGGCTTTTTAAAATAATTCCCAACTTGGAGGGAAGAAATTAATAAGCTCAGACATACCGTACAAAACCTTTGAATAGACTCACTGTTGAGGATTTGAATTTAGGTAGTTCTAATGTTGTTGACCGTCAAGCATAGCGTTACTTGGAGGTTTTGTTTATTCTCATTAAAACATATAGTGCAGATTTTGTTGACCGTCAAGCATAGCGTTACTTTGAGGTTTTGTTTATTCCCATTCAGTCATGGGAATAACCCCACCCCGACTGAATTCCCCTTCAGTCGTGGGTTTTTTGTAGGGAAATCCCTGGAAAAGTCAGAGAATTTTGAAATCTTTATTTGGTGGCCATCAATATAAGATCCAAATCTTATTCTTGAATTATGGGAATGCTTACCCATACCCCCCCCCTGTGTCACTGTATTTTGAGCTGTAGTTCAGGACTCATAAATATGGAAGGATCTGTCATGTCTCTGTTTTAGAGAACCCCTCATTGAGCATTGAATTTCAGCAGTGTACGTCGATACAACACCCTGTATTTTTCGCTTCACAAATAGTCGTCACCTAGTCATTAATCATCATCAGTAGAGTTTTAATCAGTTCTCCTTGTTCCAGGATTCAATATCTGTTCAAACCGAAGCCGGGGAAAACTCATCCAAACCACAAATTCTATAGGTCTCTCTTCCCAAAAATAATTCAAGATATCGAAGTAAGTTATGTTGATCAATATATTATCTCGTGTTGTATTGATGAAATTGGATCCGTTTTCTGTATTTAACTGCTTGAATTTATTTTAAACAGAGTATAGAAAACAATTGGCGCATGGGCCGCCACAACTTGCAAAGAATCAATTGTCGCTCGGAGAACTCGAAAGGCGTCTACTGTTTGCAGTATGATGACCACAAAATCGTTTCCGGCCTGAGGGACAACACCATTAAAATCTGGGACAGATATTCCCTCCAATGCGTCAAAGTCCTCACGGGGCACACTGGCTCCGTTTTATGTTTGCAGTATGACGACAAAGTGAGTTGCGATTCCGTTTAATTAGGGGAGTCTAATTATTGTTTTTCCAAATGTCTCTACCTTGATTGCGACACAGTAGAACATTATAGACAGACAGACATTAGAACATATATTGATAGTTCAGGTGTTGATGAACGAAAAAAATCGAACTTGATCATTTAGGTAGCTATCTACTTCACTTTTGGTTTATTATTCTGTGAATGATACACCAATGTATTCGCTAAGCAAAAAAAATTTTTATAGCACCCCCTCAAATTTTTTGCTTCCGAGTCTGCGAAGCAGCGGAAGCCTTGTGTTCACTTTCGTGAGCCAAAAAATTTTTGTCTTCAGAAATCAAAATTTCCACTTGCATTTTGCGTTTCAAAGCCTACTGAACAAATTTGGTTCCGTGTCTGTCGGTCTGTGAGTCTGTGAATCTGTGAGTCTGTGAATCTGTGAGTCTGTCCGCATTTCCTTGTTACAGCCATAACTTCCACGATTTTGAATTGATTCAGCTCAAATTTTGAGGGATGGTGCGGATAAGGCCCCTTGAGGTCCCATACAAATTTCAACATGATTGATCCAGCGGTACGCCCTGCGCATGCGCTAACGTTAAATTCAACAAACACGCATAACTTTCACAATTTTGATTCAATTTCGCTCAAATTTTCAAGGGTTGTTTGGACAAGGCCTAGTGAGTTCCAGTATGAATTTCAGCATGATCGGACCCTCGGTGCGCTCTGCGCATGCGCTGGCGTGAAATAGATTCAATTTCCTTGTTACAGCCGTAGTAACCAAAGATTTCACCCAATTTCAATGTAATTCTCAGGGATCAAGCGGGTAGGGCCCATTGAGGTCCCATATAAATTTCAACATGATAGAGCCAGCGGTTCGCCCTGCGCATGCGCTCTGTCTGTCTGTCTGTCCTTCTATGCACGGCCAAACGGCTCGACGGATATCGACCAAATTTGGCACGAATATCCAGTAGGCTCCCAAGTTGTGCAACGTCGCATTTTTAATTCCCTGACCATAGCGGAACTATGGTCGACCTTGGTCAACTCCTGAATGGCTTGATGGATATCGACCAAATTTGGCACGAATATCCAGTAGGCTCCCAAGTTGTGCAACGTCGCATTTTTAATTCCCTGACCATAGCGGAACTATGGTCGACCATGGTCAACTTCGTTAATTGGAATGGTAACCCCTATTTTTTATCGCGTATTCGTAATCTACGTGAAATTCTTTCTACGATCGACCCGCGGTCGACCATAGTGCATCCATGGGCCCCTCCATGGTCGAATCCCGAATTGCTCAACGGATATCGACCAAATTTGGCACGAATATCCAGTAGGCTCCCAAGTTGTGCAACGTCGCATTTTTAATTCCCTGACCATAGCGGAACTATGGTCGACCATGGTCAACTTCGTTAATTGAAATGGTAACCCCTATTTTTTATCGCGTATTCGTAATCTATGTGAAATTCTATCTACGATCGACCCTTCGGACTACCCCCGCGGTCGACCATAGCGCATCCATGGGCCCCTCCATGGTCAAATCCCGAATTGCTCAACGGATATTCGACCAAATTTGGCACGAATATCCAGTAGGCTCCCAAGTTGTGCAGCGTCGCATTTTTAATTCCCTGACCATAGCGTAACTATGGTCGACCATGGTCAACTCCTGAATGGCTTGACGGATATCGACCAAATTTGGCACGAATATCCAGTAGGCTCCCAAGTTGTGCAACGTCGCATTTTTAATTCCCTGACCATAGCGGAACTATGGTCGACCATGGTCAACTCCGGAATGGCTTGACGGATATCGACCAAATTTGGCACGAATATCCAGTAGGCTCCCAAGTTGTGCAACGTCGCATTTTTAATTCCCTGACCATAGCGGAACTATGGTCGACCATGGTCAACTCCTGAATGGCTTGACGGATATCGACCAAATTTGGCACGAATATCCAGTAGGCTCCCAAGTTGTGCAACGTCGCATTTTTAATTCCCTGACCATAGCGGAACTATGGTCGACCATGGTCAACTCCTGAATGGCTTGACGGATATCGACCAAATTTGGCACGAATATCCAGTAGGCTCCCAAGTTGTGCAACGTCGCATTTTTAATTCCCTGACCATAGCGGAACTATGGTCGACCATGGTCAACTCCTGAATGGCTTGACGGATATCGACCAAATTTGGCACGCATATCCAGTAGGCTCCCAAGTTGTGCAACGTCGCATTTTTAATTCCCTGACCATAGCGGAACTATGGTCGACCATGGTCAACTTCGTTAATTGAAATGGTAACCCCTATTTTTTATCGCGTATTCGTAATCTACGTGAAATTCTATCTACGATTGACCCTTCGGACTACCCCCGCGGTGGACCTTAGCGCATCCATGGGCCCCTCCATGGTCGAATCCCGAATTGCTCAACGGATATCGACCAAATTTGGCACCAATATCCGGTAGCCTCCCAAGTTGAACGTAGGCGCATTTTTAATTCCCTGACCATAGCGGAAATATGGTCGACCATGGTCAACTCCTGAATGGCTTGACGGATTTTGATAAAATTGGGCACAAATACCCGGTAGGGTATGGGATTTTTCCGTCGTTTGTTGGTTCCACGATACTGCGTACAGCGAATCTCGGATAGCGAGTGAAGCGAGCGGTCAGGCTAGTTATGTATAATGGACGTAATGTATTATGGAAGTCATGTTATGTATAATATTATGTATATTTCATGTAATGTTATGTTATGTAATGTAATGTTATGTAATATGTATATTTAACGTTATGTAATGTTATGTAATGTAATGTTATGATATTTTGCTTCCGAGTCTGTTCTATTTTATAATGGGTCACTCTGATTGTGACGAGGAAGCTCCTGTGCCATCACCTTGGCAGTGTATTTCTTTTCCGTTTCATCCGCCGTATCACGCACACCGGCTTCATTTTCAGTCTAAAAAATTCGTTCTTTCGCTCACGTGCTCTATTTGGGCGCTAGTTGCGTCCCGAAACTTTGCAGCCCGATCGAAATATACCCAGGGGTGTTATAAGTGAAAATGTGTTGATCAAAAATAATCTGTTAGAAAAAAAGCCGATCCTAATTCGAGTTTTTTGGGGGCCAGAATTGGTGGAAACCATCAAAAATAGCCATTTCAATAATTATTGCACATGAAAGAAACAATAAATAAACAGCCAACATTTCTGTACGTATGTCCAGTAGAATAATAAACCCATGTGACAAGGACTTAGCAGCGTTTTTACGTACTTTTTCGCCGTTTTTGGACCTTTTCCTCTGTAACCACTCGTCCGAATTCAAAGATTTTTTTATTGTTTGGTTTGTCTCCCTTAGGCCTACCAAAAAACACGGGCTTTTCCATTTTCTTCACTCTTATCATATTTGTTTTCAATGAAATAAACATTCGGGTTTTTTGGTATTTGCCATTTTTTTCAACCACAAGCTCTTAACCTAGGTTCACATGGAGATGCAATTCCGGATGGCAATCCGGTACGGCAACGCATTTGCCATAATTTTTGCCACAGATCAATCATAACCGGAAATCTAACCGGCAAAATCAACAAGGAATGTCGAATTCCAATATGACCGAACAACCAAACGGGAGAGGTGTGCACAGATACGGCAACTGATCCAAAGCGGAGAATATCTGGAGATTTGGATATAGTATTCATGACATTGCGTTCCAGTAATGAATTTCGTGTTGGCCACTAGCATTGCAGAACGACTTGCGGTACCGAATTGCCGTCCGGAATTGCATCTTCATATGAACCCAGCTTTAGAATCAAATTTACGCCAAATCCCGCTTCTAGCGATGCATTAGCAATTTACAAACAAAATCGGTCGAATGGGTACTGCAGTTGTTTCAAGAAAACCGCTCCATCTTGAAGATGAGCATCTTTTGGTCTTCACACTTCACATCATCACGTGTTCTAACTTGGCTTTCTAAATACTACGAGAAGAAGATTAAGGGAAGGTTTTCTGAGGGTTATAGCTGTTAATTGGTTTCTAGTCATCAAGTTTTCCAGTGTATTGACATTTTTTCAAGGGTATAAAAAATGTCCGCATTTTGCCGCCTGTGTGCTCAGTGTAAAAGTCGGAATATGGGGTGTTACAAAGTTGAACTTTGATTTTCTTAGGCTTCCATACTCAGAACTATCAGGTATCATGTATCAAACTGTTCAAAATTGAGTGGAGAACGATACAAGATTTAAAATGGAGAAAAAATCGACTTCTTTTTTTTAGGACTGACCTCTTAACTTCTTGATGGATGTTTATGGAATGGAAATAGGAGACTTGATTGAGTATGGTACTTTAACTTCTTGTGTGTTTTGCAGGTAATAATTAGCGGCTCTAGCGATAGCACTGTCCGCGTGTGGGACGTCGTTTCCGGGGAAATGGTCAATACTCTCATACACCATTGTGAAGCAGTTCTCCATCTACGGTTTTCCAATGGGATGATGGTCACCTGTTCGAAAGTACGTCTAACCTCAGAATCATTACTTATCCATAGTTCTCAAGGTGGCTGAGCTGACCAGAAAGTTTCCGCCGTTGGCCAAAGTAGGAGGCCAATAAGCCAGATATTGTTGCCACAAAGGTCTGCAATACTCCTGGATGTCCTCGCTGCCTGTGGCTGGCGGTGCCATAGCTCGAATAGCGTCACGGTATTCTGTTGCACTCTTGTCCTGGAGTGTTGTGGTAGAGTGCCGTGGAGTTACGCGAGTCGGAACATCTTGGTGGGAGTTCGCTGCATCCGTTTTGCTCCGTTTATTCAGAATTGGTGAGCATTCTATTATAATTCCTTCCTGCATCCTGATAAATCGCTTATCACGTGCAGATGGCTGATAAATGCTGCCGTTTTAGTTGCTTCTCTTACAGCAGTCTGTTTTTTGACAGGATCGCTCTATCGCAGTGTGGGATATGTACTCCCAAGTAGAGATCACACTTCGCAGGGTGCTGGTAGGGCATCGGGCTGCCGTCAATGTCGTAGACTTCGATGAGAAATACATCGTCTCTGCTAGCGGGGACAGAACCATCAAGGTATGATAATGTGTTCCTTGTCTATATAGAACCTCGTACGCATTATGTTGAAATAGGTGTCGAATAGCATTGAGTAGGCCCTGTTCCATACCCATTCGTGATGCCACGACAAATTAATAATGAAATACGAACCTGTGTTTAGGTGTGGAACACTGCTTCTTGCGAGTTCGTTCGAACGCTGAACGGCCACAAAAGGGGCATCGCGTGCCTCCAGTACCGCGACCGGCTGGTGGTGAGCGGCAGTTCCGATAACACCATCCGGCTGTGGGACATCGAATGCGGGGCTTGTCTGCGAGTCCTTGAAGGCCACGAGGAGCTCGTACGCTGCATCCGCTTCGATAGCAAACGCATTGTCTCCGGAGCCTACGACGGAAAAATTAAAGTCTGGAATTTGGTTGCTGCCCTCGACCCTAGAGCGCCGGCCAGCACTCTCTGTCTACGCACGTTAGTCGTAAGTGACAACTGATCCTTTGAGTAAAAATAACACAGGGCTATACCTGATATTTCAACGCTTCCTAACCATTTTGGTATACCTATTGTTTTTTGTGGAATATTTTATATAGGGTTTTTCAATGCAGATTCGGAGTCTGTGTGAAACTCCATGAAGAAGTGACCCGTCACAAATTTTTGATTGTTCTAAAAACGTGAAACCTTTATGTATTCAGTTACCACAATCATGTTCTACATGATTTTGGGGTATTTTGGGGCTGAATCACGTAGTGATGTCAATTTTGTTTCCATGTCCTTATTATATGGGAATAGAGGTGCCTATGGTGATACCGTCAAAACTAGGTGTTTGAAAAAACCATGGAATCTTGTTCGGAAGTGCTCAAAACGAGTTTTTAGACGTTTTCCGCTTGATGTCGCTACGTGTGGAGAATGTGAATCATGTACAACACAAGTAGGTAGGTAATTTCAGTGCTTTTGCTACATCAACCTGGTGCAATGTGGCATAAAATCCGAATGCCACCAACGATTCCTTCAGCGGGGTTAGTGGCAAACCTCTTTCATGTTCATTTCTTGTTGACTAGTCACCAAATATAAGCGGAACTAACACGTTCACGACTGTTGTTTTCCTGAAATGGAACCTTTTGAACTGGATATCGTTCAGAAATTCCTGTGGGTTCTCTTGGTCCCGGGCGACACACCTCTTCGATAGCCTCACAGTTTGGGTTACCTGTCATATTCTTTTGCTTCCTCATTACCGGAAGGTAGAGAAGCCTTGGATTCGTGATTGAGTAACAAAAAACTATTATGTCCTCCAAAATGAAAATTTCCACTGCCGTTTTGCGTTTCAGACATGGAGGAAAATTTTTGGTTCCATGTCAGTGGTAATTCCTTGTAACGCCTATCCATACCTACCGGAAATCGACTGAAATTTGGAGGATAGGTGCGGGTGGTTCACAGATGGTTCCATACTAAAATCATTGAAAAAGTACTGTAACTTCCATCTGCGCATGCGCAGACGTGAAATACTTGGAACGCCCTTAACTACCCTAAATATCGTTGAAATAAGTTCCAACTTGGAGGGTCGGTCTCATTTCAACAATATTTGTTGAGGTAGTTATGGGAGTTTCAAGTATTTCACGTTTGCGCATGCGCAGACGTATGTTACAGTATGTTCTGAATTATTTTCGTGTGGGTCCATCTGTGGCCCAACCCGCACCTACCCTCCAAATGTCAGCCCATTTTGACCATTATTTCGGGTAGTTATGGATAGGCGTTACAAGGAATTACCATAGACAGACAGACACGGGGCCAGAAATGTTCCTTGATGTCTGAAACGTAAAATGCGAGCGGAAATTTTCATTTTGGAGGAGATGCATTTTTGTTCGACTCCTGCACGAATACAACAAAGCTTCCCTACCTTCGGTAGTGAGGAAGCAAAATTCAGTATAAAATATGAAATGTGTATTACGAACTGAAAGGATGGAAGCCCCCCGAAATAATGATACAAGTAAATACCTAAGGGACCTTTCCATGTCCCTCAGGTTTTCAGCTGAGTACTGTTTCAGGTTTTGTGTTAATGAATTGCACGGTGAGTGACTCACTTCAGGTCTGTGAATATCAAACACGTTTGAGCGACCCTCAGAAGCTCATTAAAGTAAACACCCAAGCTGTAAGTGAGGCACTATGAATTCCGCCCTTCTTGATGGAGATTTGTAGTGTGAATTTTGTATCTTTTTAATAATCTTGCATTCGGTGTGGCATTTCCTATGGTTTTCCGTCTTGCCAATGTTATTTCTGCATTTAAAAACTCCGACTGTGTTTCAGGAACACACTGGACGCGTTTTCCGACTGCAGTTTGACGAATTTCAAATAGTTTCCTCTTCCCACGACGACACGATCCTCATCTGGGACTTCCTCAACTGCGCGCCGCCAGATGGCACTCTTCACTTGATGTCTCACAATATGTTGAGTGAGTTAACGTCACTTCATTGTGATTAGCATTTCTAGTTAGTCGCGTTCCAAATTTTTTTGGGTTTAGCGTTTGAAATGGTGCTTTCAATGCGGCTTATAACTAGGGCTCGGATTTTTAGGTGCAAATGTAAACAAGCTTTTCACAGTTCTCATTTTTAGGTGTATGTTAAAGAGAATCAAATTCGAGAATGACCTTATCAATTTTGCATGGTGGAAGTGGCATTTACGGTTGTTTATTGCAAGTGTTGCAACTCACACAGATGGGATGTCGATAGCGATCTTATCGGTATATTGATATCCGGAGTTTTGTGTGGGACAGCAAATTTCAAGTTTGCGCATGCGCAGTAGTTATAACTGATCCAACCGTGTCTAAATTCATAGGCATCTGTCTTGAAGCCAGCCCCCAGCTACCCTCCGAATTTGAGCGAAATTGGTACATTAGGAACTGAGAAATTCACGTTTGCGCATGCGCACTCGCCACCATTGGCCCAACAGCCGTACGTCCCTGAAAATTTCATCAAAATCTGACCATAATTTCATGTAGTTTTGCCCAGGACAAGGAATTGACCACAGACGGGCTCAGAACCAGAATTGTTCAGAAAGCTTTGAAATATAAAAATCAAGTGGACATTTTGATTTTGGAGGGCAGTTTTTTAATATTTTTTTTACTTGCACGAATATAAGGCTTCCTTCGGTGGTGAGGGAGCAAAAAGCAGTTCAAAATTTGGAGAATTCTATTGTTCACAGCCAAGCAAATCGTCAAAATTAGTTTGGGAATATGTCGAGGGTCCTACTTGGGTTCAGCAGCCATCAGAATTTCAAAAACGACCCGTTGGGGGGGGGGGGGGGGGTCATGTGGCTGTAGTGGCGGTAAATAATCGGGGCCGTAAATAATTTGGCTGGCACTCAGTTTTGGGAAGCCTTCGGTAAGCAAGAGGGCATTGACCTCAGAAAACAGTGATCCACGCAGGGGGGTATACAGGTGAATAATGAACCGTTGTGTAATAATACCGTTTTTAAAATTTGCAGCAAAAGGTTGGTGATAATCTGTTTTTATCCCTCACAATTTACACCACTCCCCTCCTTTAAGCCTTGTCCACACCTTTTAACTCAATTCGCATAACTTTTGTTCTTAACGTCCCACAACGCGGGATGGGTCCTATAATGATCAATAAACAACAATGTTTCTTCACTGGTAGACAGAGAGCCCGACATAATTTGACTGACTTAGTGACTACTGACTGACTAGCGCACGGAAAGTTGAAACAATACCCACCCGGGTTGGAAAACCTTGCCGTCTGCTTGCGTCAAGGCACACGCCATGGGGGTTCGAGGTTATTGACCCGGCAGCGCATGCCTCTCGTTCCTTCTCCCGTGGACTGTGTTTTAAGTGAAAAGGAAGAGCAAAGCGCACAGGTGTGGACAAGGCTTCAGATCTTCCCCGTACTATCCTCAAACATGGACAGTACGCTTCCCGGGAAGGGGATCCCTGGGATGTGGGGACTTGTCCCGGGTAGACTGGGGGCATATTCACTAGAAGAGATATTGAAAATAGGTTATCTATTTTTAAAATCTACGAGAGATAGTCTCCCTCGGGAGGCAGTCTCTTCCAGTGTATCCCGGTTTGTATGTTTTACTGGATAGCTCTCAACCCGTACCTAGGCGTTTTTACTCATGAATCGATAATATGTATATATTTTTAATGAACATTCGACTTACCTTTAAAAGGTGAAAAAACACATCAAAATGACTGACGTGGTAGTGGATAAACGAAGGATGACACACGATATCACTATGAAACATATGAGAAATGAGAAAAAGCTTCTCTTCCGAGAAAATACACCTAATTAATGTGTCTCTTTGAAAGAGATCAAAAATGCCAAGATGGCCGCCAACTCTCTTAGAAGTTACTGAATAACCCTGTCATGGATACTATAAAACTCTCTTCTGCCAAAAGAGTCGGACCAAAAAGAGACGTCTCTTTGGCTTTGTGAATAGGCCCTTCCCTGTGATATCTTCAAACAGGGACAGTACGCTTCCTGGCAAGGGGATCCCTGGGATATGGGGACACAACTAATAATTTACGGGACTTTTCCCGGGTAGACTGATCTCATCGATCCGTATTCAGTGTCGTTTTCGGTCTTTTTCAGCTGTTGAATAACCTCTCAGGTTCCAACCGTACCGGATGCGACTCCAAAAACATCAGACGTCCCAGCTTTTCCCAGCTTCCGCGCTGCGAAGAAAATCAGCCTCCAATTACACAACTACGAGAAAGAAAAAAACAGAACTCCCCCCCCCAAAAAAAAGAAATATTGTCCCTAGACATTGCCTCGACTTTCACAATCCCCACAACATCTTTTTTAATTTGTTCAACATCCTCGTCATGTGCCCCCCTCTATGTCGCGTATGTATATAGTCTTAAATATAAAATATTAAGATCCAGCAACTAAGACTACCACCATTACCATTGATTTTTTTCTAATTTTTTATTATTCTTTCGCAATTTTTCATTCGAAATCGTTGATATGATACGCGTTAATTTCTCAACCCCGGGGTTGGTAAACTTGTCTGAATTTCTCTAGGTCGGAGTTATGAATTGCCGCATAGGGGAATTTAAGCCTTTGTTCAAGGCCTCGTTGTTGTATTCAAATTTTTGTAATCTTGCAAGACAGATAGAAACCTCTTCCCCAAAGTTCAAGGTAATGTGAAGAAGAAGAAAAAGTCATCGAATTTTTATTACTTGATAGGCATGTAAAAAAAAATTAATCAATTGAAAAAAAAAAAGTTGGAAAAAAAATCGTAAATGCAAAAAAAAAACCTAGGAGATATAATGAAACTTGTCAAATTTCGTGCAGGGCGCGATTTTTGGCTTTGATCGCCGTTTGTGAATTTTATTGTTTTTGCTTACATTTCCCTCGATAATGACCCCCTCCCTACTGCATTACTTGAATGAAGCAATTAACGGTGATTTTCATCATATTTTCGTTGCTCGGTTTATTTCCTTGGACAAAAAAAAACCACATCCATATTGGATGTTGAAAAAATATATATATTATGTGTCGGCTGTTTTTTTTGTTTTTATTTTTTAATTTCAACTGTTGAAATTTATAATAGCATAGAAAAATTGTCCTTTTTGTAATTATTTATGGTTATACCTAGTTCTTTTCATAGTATTTAAATACAAGATGATGCAGTGTCCACTTTTTATATGTATATATCGAAATAACTCGTTTAAAAACAAAATAGTGTACATTATTTAACCATTAAGTTGTATATATTCGCAAAATTCTTCATTTCCTCATGAAGTTTTATGGTTTTTTTTTCTGTTCATGCTTTCCTCTCCGAATATGTAAAATTGTATGAAATAGAAGAAGAAAAAATATTCGAGCGTTTTTCTTGCGTTATTTAGCTTTTGTTACAAAATGTTGCGTTCAAATAAATATGAATACGAAGGTCGCTATGTTGAAAAAAATAAGGTTTCCAATTGTATTGAATCATTTGTTCATTCAGGTTTTCATGGTTAATGGGTTAATCTGCTCATCTCGCTGCCTACTTGCGCTTTGTATTTCAGTAATTTTGTTTTTTATATTTTGTTTGTTGAATTTTCATTGGACTCGTAGCTTTGACATTTTATAAGGGTAGGAAATGCCTGCTGTAGTCGGTAGACTGAACAAGAGACAAATTTTCATTGAGGAAATTATGACGAAAAACCGTTTTGCAGCACATGTTTGATGTTCGATTTTTCTTCTTTTTTTCACGTATTATCTGGTAATGTTAGAGTTCTGAGGTATCATTGTAGATGGCGCTAGTGGTAGGTTTCAGGGCTGAGTTCATGTCACCAGATGGACGTGTGGATAATGTAGTTGTATTGATTTTGTAGTATCCATGGTGTACTAAAAGCCAGCTTGCTAAACGAACCCTGACTGACCTTAGTTGAGAAATGACTGAACAAAACAAACTTGATTGAACGTTGATGTTTATTCTGAGGCGTCATCTGAATAGGTTCCCTTGAATGCTTTCCTGATTGGATTGTACACATATACATAATTATGTCTTGTGACCGAATTTGATAGTTCAATTTGTGAACTGCCTAGTCCAGTATATTGGTACTCGCTCTTTGTAGGATTGTTTGTATTAATATCTTCATGGTAGGTACTTACAACCTGATGGTCCGTACATTTCTCAACTCTGAAGTTCTAATTGTGGTGACCAAGCTTTTTTAGCTTCCAGCTAAATACTGTGGGAGGATGCAGTACGTGGTACATCTGTGCTTATCGGAAGTTCAAAAAGTTGATGGCTACAACAGGAAACCGTTGTCTCGTCAAAAAGACAAAATGTAACAGTTGAATTAAATAGCACAGTGATGAATCATCTGACGCAAAGCTTCACTTTCGTATTTTATTTATGGCTCTTAACAGTAATATTGTTCCTAGTACATCAATCTTCTGTAACATATGACAGCTGAGGCGAGCAGAGTGAATGCTAACCACAGCTGTTCTAAATCTGACATCTTGAAACCTAAATTCTCCATCTATATCTAGAATTTAATGCTTTGGTAAGTATAGCACATAGGAAATCAGGGCACTACTGTAAACGTGTCAATTTTCAAGATGTTTCGATTAGGTAGGCAGACACCTAACTAATTTTGTGATGGAAAACTAAGGTCGACTAGCAATCCCTCATTGCATCTGAAATGGTGGAGCAAAAAACTACTCAACAAACTTGTTTCAATATGAGTGGGAGACCCAGGAATACACGAAACTTGGGACGACTCATAACAAATTCAGTTCAAATCATGGAAGAAATTCATGGATAAAATTATCATAAAATGAAACATTTTTATCTGCAGGAGATGAGGTTTCAGCTGGATCAAGTCAATATGTATCTGTACGTTCTGTAGCTGATTCCTTGAAACCCATGCATGATACAGTGCTATCTTGATAAGCATTTGAGAAGGGTTTGGGAATCGAGAAGGCAGTGCATGGCCAGTTCTCATCTGGCCCAGAATGTAGATCAGAGAACAGGCTTTGCATAATCAGGAAAACACTCCCAACGCCTTTCTGGTGGTCAGATAACTCAGACGGTCACTGCGAACAAACCTACTGAGATCGACGATACCGCAAGTTTTGTAGCTACTAGCTAATGAAGTTGGTTGGAACGAAATTGATAGTTCTAGACAGTTACTAGATTTAGTTCGACTGTAAAATGTCTAGTTTCTTCAACAATAAATTGAAAGTTCGAACATTATCTGTCTCCCTAACTTCATAATAATTTATTATGTCCAAGTATGCATTGGTTCCCTCTCAAAATTATCATCCTTATTGTTTTTGAGGCGAAGTCCTATTCATGATGATACTTCGAAGACAATTTTTCAAAATAATATGGAAACGACAAACTGAAAAATTCAATTAATTTGGTAATCACAATTGTTGTTTTTTTTTTTTTTGTGAGGGTTTGAAGATCTCTACTTTATGCGTGATAACGTTGTCAGTTAACGTGCTTGATTCAGAATTGTAGCTTGTTATCTTGAACTTCCCGAATTCAGTTTTGACGTTGTGGTTGAGTGCATACCAAGATCTGTTACCTACCTATGTGGCAAGACAGCTGGGTATGAAATTTATTGGAACGTTCGTAATTTATTTAAACGTACGTAAAGTTGATCAGTATCATGTTTAGCCGTTTCCTTACAGTTTCGTGCAGGTATTGGTCGATTTGAAATCACTGAAAGTGAATGTTTAGGATGGACGTTGTATTCACATGAACTCACTGCATGTGTTCAATTTGTTTTTGTCGAAAAACTTTTATGAAACTGTTGTACTTTTTACAGTGGTCATTAATGTGTAGAGTATATGACAAGACCATTGGGATATTGTTCTTCACACTGATAACGTGAATATATGTTTTTTGAAGTTCGAGTTAGGGGTCAGTTGTGTTGGTATTTTAGTATTAAAGAGTTTCTGAAGGCCAAGATGTTAGAGGCTACGTGACGTTGGCCTGCAGCGAGCAGTTCAAAGATGCTAACCTTTTTTACGTCCTACTTAGCTTTCACGGGGGCGTATGTGGCGATGGTTATGCATCATGTTGGCGCACAAAGGAAGTTTCCTACTTAGGCCGCAAGCGTGGGCAGTTTCACGTCATACGTATCCTCAAGGTCATGTATCCTGATGTGAGGAGTAGGGTCCACGTAGCGCGTAAGTGGCTTGCAAAAACTCTTATTTTCATGCCCATGGGGACATACACAGGTTGAAAGGAGGTTGATCTCAATCAAGTAATTTTAGAGTTAACAAAATTACGCTGAAAATTCTCAAAATTAACGGATGGATGATGACTTCAGCTAGTCAAGCTCTAACGTTACGACTTTGGCTCGTGTTTTTAGCTTCATGGCATCACCTGTTTGGCTGGTTCCAACAGGTTGGCTGCAGTGGAAAGTAGCAGCCCTTGAGCATTTAAGCATTTTTGAGATGAAAGTTTGACAGTTGAGGGCAATTTTCGTGTTGTGTGAGGAGGCCTCTAATAGTAGCTTGGAATTAGCTGAGTGAGCTCAACTCATTCAAATCCTATTGGTTCAAGCCGTGACTGTGTTATTGTTAACAATTAGTAGAAAATTCTATAGGATAACTGTTTACCTACGAGTTTCCCAGGCTTCAAGTTAGGCCTTGAAATTAATCCATTCTACAACTGCAATTTTAATTTACCAATTTTTCCCCTACATGTTGAAGTACATAGGTATGAATATTCAAAACGAGTTGACTACTCTACTAAAAGAAGAAAGAGGATATTTCTCCATTGTGGGAAAAATATTTGATCCTAGATATATACATCTTGTAGTGCTTATAATCTCTAATACTCAGCAAATCTGGGAGCTCAACTTATGACAGCTGATAAGAGAGTTGTGTCGGATTCCAGGAGTTCACCACCAGTTCACTCACTTCTGGGATACGTTCTTGAGACACTTTCAACAGAGTACCTCTAATTGTCCTGCTCTAAAAACCACGAAAACGGGGTTTATAGGTTTGATTTAACAATAATATACCCAATAGTTATACCGACACATACTTGACTCAATATACAATTTTTTCATCTTGAACTGTTTTAGGTAGGTACCTACCTGTAACTTGTGTCATATTTTGCAGATTCTGCTTTGGGGACAAAAATGTTGACACCTACATACGATCAGAAAAGCTCTGTTCTGTTACGAACTAAATCACTCGCGAAGAGCTGTTTTTTTGTAAAGGGTAGATGTGTAGTATATAGCATGTTGTACTATGTGAACTAACCAGCGAGTAACGGCTAGGGGGAAGGGAAGAACGGATGAACTGGTGGGACTGGGGAGTTGTGAAACTGGAGTAAGGCTAGGATCACCTGTTCATTGAGAACGTCAACTCTTAGGTGATCCGTTCAGTTCGGATAGCTCAGTTGAAAGATCCATTCAGTGCTGAACGCCACATCCGTATTGTTGACTTCTTCCGGTTCTATAACGTTCTGAACGACCCCACTTATCGCCCAATTACTCAATTAGTTCCCGGAGAGCTCCATGTTTTTCTTTGCCTGATCTGGGAGCTCCATTTTTTAATCAGCTGATCAGAGCTCCATTTTCTACTCCGCTGATCCGGGAGCTCAGTTTACGACTCAGCTGATCAGAGCTCCACTTTTGGATCAGCTGATCTAGAAGCTCCATTTTTGAATCATCAGAGCTCCATTATCAGCTCTGCTGATCTGGTGGGAGCTCAGTTTATGACTCAGGTGATCAGAGCTGTAGTTTTCAACTCTGCTGATCTGGGAGCTCAATGTACGACTCAGCTGATCAGAGCTCCAATTTTCAGCTCTGCTGATCTGGGAGCTCAATTTACAACTCAAATGATCAGAGCTCCATTTTTGAATCAGCCGATAGAGCTGCATTTCCAACTTTGCTGATCTGGGAGCTCAATGTATGACTCGCTTATCTGGGAGGTCACTTTTCCACAACTGGTCAGAGAGCTTTATTTTCCACTCAGCTAATCTGAGAGTTACATTTGCCACGCAGCTGATCCGGGAGCTCCATTTGGCTGCAGCTGATGTGGGAGCTCCACTTTTGACTCAGAGAGCTCATTTTTTCAACTCCGCTGATCTCGGAGCACAATTTGTGACAGCTCCAGTTCCAATACCTTCTAAGTAGGTGTACGGCTTCACTTAAGCGTTTACTGTACATAAATACTAGACACCTTCATTTTCGTATGACCTTTATAATTTATAACTTCGAAGATAGTGTGTGTAATCATGTAATTTACCCATAACTGGTCACGGTTTTGACACGCCCCCCCCCCCCCACACACACACAATCAATAAGACATATCCATGTCAGAATTCACTTTCATGAGTAGGTACCTCCAAATAGCTTGTTATTCGTAGGTACTGTTCCTGCCACGCAGCCACTCCGTAATTTTTCATGGTACTAGCCCCAGAGTTGTCTTTCATCCATGGAAGAGGGCGTCCACCATGATCCCTCATGTCGCTCTTCTCTAAAGCAGCTTCACCTCAACGGATTGAATACTCTGGTAGTCCTCACGTTCACGGTGCACCCATGAGTGGATTGGATCTGGTTCAGAACAGTGAGAACCAAGCAGTCCACGGAAGTTGTGAAGAACTAGCTCGTTGGACGTCCAATCTACTCATTGCAACCAACCACATTAGTTTTGTACAGCTCAGCAAATCTTTCAAATTCAAAAGACCTCTAACTTGAACTGGGGTTTGATCTATAGTGAAAACACCACAGTGGACTGTTTAGGTTTAAATCGTTGACTTGCATCATAGTCCTTTTCTGAGGATATTCCCACGGGAACACTATCGTTGCAAGAACTGCGGATACGTGCAAATGTCCTCCAACCTCCCCCGCATTCCTTATTAAATTTACTGATCTTGGTGCGTTATCACTATATGACAGATCAGTTGATTTTTTTTTCAATATTGAAAACTATTTAAAACAGTTATTATTGATTGTATAAACAATAATCGCTTTAGACAGATTTGTGAAGGAGGAATATTTTTCTTTTTTTTTTGCGAGATGTGAATAAACAAAAGTACCATCCACAACGTGTTTTGTTTCCAACTCTCGTTCCCTTGAATAACAGCCTACGGTAATCAGACTGATATCAAACATCCCACTATCTTCCTTAGCATCGGTTTCTGGCTTGAAGTGGATGGTAGACGAATACTTGCCTGTGGTGTATCCATCCACCACACTCTGAGGCCTTTCAAATGCCGCAAGTAGTGATGGGCTAAAGCGTTATTTTCTGATAACTCGTTATTTGCTAACAGTTATCGGTCAGTAACCTGTTCCGATAACTGGCTATTCTGGTAACCAGTTACCAGTGAGTGTTGAAGAGCGGATAATGAAAAGTTCTCCTATGATACCTACCTACCTATTGCTTCATCTTGTGAATCTCTCTTGTAAGCCCCCCTACAAGTGCTGGCCATAAATTGTTGATGGAGTAATCTGCTAGGTCCTATAGCGTACAATACCGTCTCACGTCACAGAGAAGCGAAATGGATAATTAACCTAAGCTGATGGATAACTGTCAGGAATCAGCCCTACAACCATCGAAATCCACCAAAACATCCATGATCCACTACTGCCCATTTCCATCTCGAACGTTAGTCACTGAAGATGACTTATCCGACACGGAAATCCCGGCTATCCCCTCAATTATTGGTGGCCACCACAGCATCATTCTTCGGCTTAGATCTTCGTTCTCCGTCGGGAGCACTTGATCCCGATCCAGTACCCACTGCTGGACGCCAGGTACTTTATGTCTCTGCCAGTCGAGGTGAATGGAACACTTTCCAACCCCTCCCTGGAATTGGACCTCCAACGACGTGGAGGGGAGAGACACTTCGAGACAATCCATGGACGGGTGATAATTTCATTTCAAGGATATAATATTTAACTTCTTTATTAGTTTTCAGAAGTCTGTATTTCATTATATGTATTCACGAGCAAAGTTATGTTCTCAGTTTTGCAGGCCTGCTAGGTAGGTGTCATCAAGTACCAAATCAATCATTGAGTTTCGCTCATTTCTCATATTACGGTTTTTAATTCATCATCATACAAGTCCACTCATCATATCTTTGTTTCTGAGCCTTGGCAATGGGCAGTTTTCTTGGGTTAAAAATTCTCCACGAACTAAATCACTCGCGACGAAATCGTGGAAACCCATTTCAAAGAAAAACGGAGTTATCGAAAAAATAGTCTATTTCCACTAATATTCTATTCACTAGTATTAGTGGAAATAGACTATTTTTCGATAACTCCGTTTTTCTTTTACAAATTCTCATTGTTTTGGCCAAATTCTCTTCCACAATGAGGTGTTAGGGGGGGGGGGGGGGGGGGGGTAGGTGTTTGTCGGGAAGTCCAGGCAGAAAACAAGCGTTAAATTAGAATGTCTGAGTTCCCACTAGAAATAACGTACCAGGTAAATTGCCAACTAGTGCAACTCAAATCCCTCTTAGAGCACTAGTGCGTCACTAAATGATGTACAGAACTGCAACGGATGGATGGCCGGGAAAAATTGATAGATAAGTTTAAAAAACCTCAAAATCAAATCAAGAGGAGGTTCACGAAAAGTCACAGCAGACTCTTAAAGGTCGCGAGGAAGGTTTGCCACTTATAATGTTGAGTTGTTGGCAGCATTGAGAACCTTCGCCTCCCAGGCTTTGCTCCGCCTCCTTGGGCCAACAGCCAATCAGATGTCGATAGACCTGAGACGTCATTTTTGCCACATTCTTACTTGTAATCACCCTCAACCCCCCCATCACCCCCAATAGGCCCTTGTGACCTATAGCTCAAATCATGAATAACTGGGAATGTGTAATCTGCATAGAAATGTAGGTACAAAACTGTATTTTTTGAGTGAATAAATATATAAATAAAAACCCATCACTTATTATTTAAGCCCCATTTACACGAGCGGACCGGGCCGGATACTCCGATGCTCCTAGCTAGGAGCCTCCTGACTCGCTCTGTGGGGGGTGGGGCTTCCTTCCCTTTGGGCAGCCGTTTACACGACCGGACCGAAGACAAGAACGTAATAAACAGTTGTATAACAATTTCCACCGTTTTGGTTTATTATCTTCAGCAATACATTTGTATAACACCCCCCAAAATTTTTTCTTTTCCGTTTCAAGGTGCCTAGATTCAGAAAATGCAATGTCTGTCCACCATACGCCGTATCATGCACACGATACCGGCTTCAATTTCTGTCTAAAAAGTCGTTCTTTCGCTCACATGCTCAATTTGGGCCCTAGTTGTGTCCCGAAACTTTGCAGCCCAATCGGAATGTACCCAGGGGTGTTATGAGTGAAAATGTGTATAAAAATAGGTACTTTTTGTGTTTTAACACGTTCCGAGCGGAATGGATCGATCGATCCAAGGCCTGCCGTTCAATTCACCCAGCCTGGATCTATCGATCCAGCTACGGGGAGCGTTTCTACGCTACATTCTGCTCTGAAACTGAACTATCGCGCACTCTAGTGACTGCTGAGTTTAACACCTTTATTCTAGATGATCTGACCTCCGAGAGACTGCGTTCCGTTTCGTTATTCCAAGCCGTTTGTTTACCAACATTTTCTCGCCGTTTGGATGATGTTTTCGGGTACAATCTCCAGTTTTGTTGTGATTATTGCGTTCCTTTTTTCCTCGAGGAATCTGTTTCAGTTCCCCTTTGGCATCCAACCACGGTAGGCCGTTATTCATGAGTCTAGGCCTCAAAAGACCGCCGATTGTATTGCGGGTTTCCTATACCGCCGAAGTGCGATACAACGTCTATAAATCAATGATTTTCATCCAATTTTGGTTCCACATTGTAGTTTTCGTTCATAACTAATCATGATAAGCAGTTATCAACAAATAACTCGAAAAAACGGGTGCCGTCACAGGGAGTCTCCACCAAAACCCGCCGATTCTATTGCGGGTTGCATATTCCGTCGTACGTTACCGCCGAAGTGGATCGATAGATCCAACGTCTATAAATCAATGATTTTCATCCAATTTTGGTTCCACATTGTAGTTTTCGTTCATAACTAATCATGATAAGCAGTTATCAACAAATAACTCGAAAAAACGGGTGCCGTCACAGGGAGTCTCCACCAAAATCGGCGCCGCTCGGAACGTGTTAATAACATATTAGTAACGTGAGCTTTTGAGGTATCGTTTTCCATGTTTTTGGAACTTGAAGACCGAATATGAAGTCGATTTTTACCAAAGAGGCGAAAATTGAGTTTTTACCAAAGGTTCATTTCCGAAAATTGATTTTTAATGAGTCAAAAACCTGGAAAAATGTCTGAAATCACCATCAATTTGTATAATAACACTAGAAAAAGTGTCAACAGGTGAATCAAGACAACTAAATGGCACTACCAATGATCAAAGATCATTTGAAAAAAAAAGGAGCGTACCTAATTCGTGTTTTGGGGGCCAAAATTGGTGGAAACCATCATAAATGGCTATTTCAATAATTATTGCACATGAAAGAAACAATAAATGAACAGCCAACATTTCTGTAGGTTGTCCAATAGAATAGTAAACCCATGTGACAAGGACTTCGCAGCGTTTTTGGTTTATTATTCTGTGAATAATACACCTATGTATTCGCTCAGCAAAAAATTTTTATAACACCCCCTCATACTTTTTTCTTTTCCGTTTCAAGGTGCGTAGATTCCAAAAATGCAATGTCCGTCCGCCGTACGCCGTATCACGTGAACAGGCTTCATTTTAGATCTAAAAAAGTCGTTCTTTCGCACACATGCTCCATTTGGGCCCTAGTTGTGTCCCGAAACTTTTCAGCCCGATCGGAATATACCCAGGGGTGTTATGAGTGAAAATGTGTGTAAAAATAGGTACTTTTTGCATTTTAGCAACATGTTAGTGAAATGAGCTTTTGAGGTAACGTTTTTCCATGATTTTGGGGACGAGAATACCGAATATGAAGTCGATTTTGACCAAAGACGCGGAAATTGAGGTTTTACCATTAGTTCAGCTCCCAAAATTGTTTTTTTTTTTTTAGTCAAAAACCTGGAAAACTGTCTGAAATCAGCATCAATGTGTATACTAACATTAGAAAAAGTGTAAACAGCTGAATCAAGACCATTAAATCGCACTACCAATGATCAAAGATGATCTGGGGGGAAAAAAAAGTGTACCTATTTCATGTTTTGGGGGCCAAAATTGGTGGAAATCATCAGGAATAGCTAATTCAATCATTCCACATGAAAGAAACAATAAATTTAACTGCCAACAAGAATCTCTAGAACTTCAACGGAATAATAAACCCATGTGACAAGGACTTTGCAGCGTTTTTAAACTATATGCATGTTTATAGGGATGTAGGTACCTAGTCCTGGAGAAGATCCTGAGCGGATATGCGTTTACACCACAGGGTGACAGGGCAAACGGGTGGGGAGAGTAGGATCGTCCGGTGGGGGGACCCTAGATCCGAAGGAATTTCCATAGGGCCTCCCTAGCAAGTGGGAACGCCCATAACCGGTCCGGACGAGCGTTTAGACGGCAGGGCTGAAGTACGCACTTAGGCCCTCCGCACACGGGTCGACGCCTGCTCGAGATCGTTGCAAGCGAAATTTCTCCCCTCTCGACTTCCTAGGTAGTGGTATGTGGCTCCGCCCACGGGTCGGCTCGAACTCGAATCGTCATTTCAGTCAGTTCGTCATCCTCGACGCGTTTCTCTCTCGAACTGTTTGGAACGGAAAAATCCGCGCTGACGCTCAAGACGAGTATGGAAGGTTTTAACATCAAGTTTGTCGGGGTTGTCGAAAAACACCCAGTTATTTATAATTACACTCTTCAGGGGTATTCGCGGAAGGATATCACAGAACGGGCATGGAATGAAGTTGCAAAAGAAATGAATCTTCCAGGTAAGAACTTGATATATTTGAATATTAACAATTTCAACATAATAAAAAATCAATTTTTTATCTCATAATTAATATGTGCCTAATTTTTCACGTAGTACATATATTTATTTATTTAATCATTTGGTAAAATGTAAAAAAGCCAAAGCTGCATCACGGTTCACGTTTAAAACAAAACAAAAAAATACAAAAGTGTAAATTACACAATATATTATACATAATGTAGCAATAAGGAAAATGTTCTGAACGAATGCAGAATTTTTCAAACACAATTTTTCCACTGCCAAGGAAGAGAAGCCATCGGGGTAACGAAATATTCTCGAACAGCAGTAGCGGTTGAAGTACTGTCAATTCTGGATCGAACAGACGATGCATTTTCTGCGAGGAAAGGAGGTGGGCTATAATTTTCTTCTAGCTGTTGTGGTGTGTACGGAAACCCTTCTCTTCGTCTGACAAAATTATGAAGTATGCAAACAGCTTTTACAATGCTGTTGGTCGTTTCATCATTTCGGCATCGGATCGTAGTACTGAGCACTCCGAATTTTTCAGTCATCATGCCAAATGTACATTCAATCGCTTTCCTTCCTCTGCTTAGTCGGTAGTTGAATACTCGTTTTATGTTGTCAAGAATCCGCTTTGAGTACGGTCGTAATAAGTAGCGGGATAGTGGGAACGCTTTGTCTCCAACGAAATAATAAGGAAATAAACAGTCTTCATTATCATCCAGGGGGAGTTGTGATGGTTCAGGTATGTCCAGTTGTGAATGGGTTAACCAATATTTCATTGCTGAGGCTCTGAAAATGCCACCATCACTGTTTCTCCCTGCGTAACCGGTTTCAATCATCGTGAATAAGCCATCAGCGTCACAGCACCCTAATAGCACTACGGAGTGGTATGATTTGTAATTAAAATTAGTGGACCCAGTATTAGGAAGTTTCTCAATTCGCACATGCTTTCCATCTATAGCCCCTATACAGTTCGGTAGGTTCCACAGGGATTGGAAACGTTGAGCGATATTTTTCCATTGGTCGTGTGAAGGGCGTGGCATGTAGATGTCTTTCAGCTCATTCCAGATAATCTGCGTTGTCTCAGCTATGATTTTTCCAACAGTCGTCTCTCCACGGCCAAAGTAGAGTCCCAACGAAACAAATGTACTCCCTGTCGCCAAATACCTGAGAACATGTGTTTAGGTTTGTTAGATTTGAGCTATTGCATTCTTTCAGTTGTTTCTTGCAAAAAAATAATGATAATAAGTAAATAAATATTTGACAAAATAATAAGAAGTTGTATATTGCACATTTATTCTAATTAATCTAGATATAAGTTCCGCGAAGAACACAATTTGAAAATTCACTAGTTGTTTATATTCATTTATTTAATTTTTTTAAATGTTTTTGTTTTGTTACAGCGAGTGAATGCAAGGAGAAATGGAGAAATTTGCGGAGTACTCTAGCAAAGAACCTGAAGCCCAAACCGAGTGGAAGTGGAGCAACAAAGAAAAAACCGTATTACTTGACGGATGCTATGCAGTTCGCAATTCCCTTCATCAAGGTAGCTGGAACGAGCAGCGGAAATTTGCCTGCTATCCCAGAACAAATTGTTGCGTCAGATGAGGAACCCCTAGATGACACCCAACAGTTCGATTTCTCAGGCGAATCTTCAAGTGTCATAAACAATCAGCACACTGTGGACGACCACCCTCAATTACCTTCATCACCGTCATTACCACCTATTACACTGACTCCTCGACCACCCCCCTTACCCCCTCAAACTGGTCTTCCTTCCGAAATAACGACTGAACCTGCATCTTCCCCTGTGGCTGCAACAACTGGACCAAAGGGACGCAAGAGGAAACGTGATTCGCAATCTGAAGTGGACAAAGAGTTTGTCACCTATTTTAGAGCTAAGACAGCTGAAATAACAAAAAAGTCTTCGCCAAATGAAAATTCGATGAGAAGAGAGGGTATCCAGTCTTTCTTGAACAGCCTCATTCCAGACCTTCTGCCAATGACGAATGCTGAATTACGAGTTTTCAAGAGAAAAACCCTACTGCTCGTGGACGAAGTTTTGGATGCTCGAGTTTTGGACCACCACACCACTCCCAGCCATGGAGCTACCAAGGAGCTAGCTTACCGAAATACAACATCAGCCATGCAGCACGCCTCATACCATGCTCTACCATCAGATGGAAGTACTGAGGAATCATCTGTCCAGATTGAATGCCCCCAAACTAGCTCCTCCCCTCAAAACAACGACGAACGCTTATACACAACGTTATAAGCTGTAAATTTTATCACCACGCCTAATAACTGTACTCCTCCTAATACGACCTAAGTTCTCCATTTCAATTTTTCGTTATTGACTTAAATGTTCTGTATACTTAATTCAGTTGTATAGTATTAGCAATCGTTAAAATTTGCACATATATGTTTAGAATAGGTAATTTTGTAAATATCAACATAAGAAATATTTTAATAAACTTACCTCAAAGTAATCAATATTCGTTCTTCTGCAGTGACACATTCCCTCATATTAGTGTTCGAATAATGAATTGCAGGAGAAACCAATTCCAGTAGCTCGGCATACGATTCTTTTGACATTCGATAGAACGCCAAAAATTTCGAATCATTCATTTGTAGTTCTTGAGCTCCAACAAACAGCCGACGATGAAAATTGCGTTCAATATATGGATGAACCCAAAACCTTCTCTCTGCTCTTCTTCTTAATCGGCGGTATAAATGGTATATCACAACATCTTCTTCATCACTACTCATTGTCAATCTTGAATGAAACGCGGACGGGAAAAAATTTCTCACAAAAATATTTTTCTCAGTTGAAAGTCGACATGAACTGTTCGAAAGGTTAAACTGTTCTGAAAAGATGAAAGGCTGATGAGACGGCACCGACCCATGTGCGGATACCCTCGAGTTATTTCGAGAAGAATCCTAATCCCCCTAATCCCTCTCGCTTCGAGTTCCCTTCTCCCTTCGAGTGGTCGTCGACCCGTGTGCGGAGGGCCTTACTGTACTCCTCGGATTTATCCGGCCCGGTCCGCTCGTTTAAACGGGCTTCGAACTACCATTTTTACAAGACATCTTAATATCCCCCCCCCCCCCCTCGCCAAATTTGGCGAAAATTCCTCATTACGAGTTCGACAACGAACCGCCCTTCTTTCCCAACAGGTAGCATTGAGAACCTTTGCCTCTGAAGCTTCGCTCCTTGGCCCAACTGCCAGTCAGATTTCAATCAACCTGATACCTACGTCATTTTTTGCGGCATTTTTACTTTTAATAAGCCCCATTTAAAAAATAACTTCCATTTTTCCAACTCAGACCCTCTTCAAAAAGTATTTGAAGTAAATTCCCCCCATTCAGGTTCTTCAAAAGGTGGTTCAATTTAGGACTGCCGGTATAGAAAGCAGGCAGAAAAACGATTACTTATCAGCAGTGAATTATTTTAATTAACATTTTTATATAGGTTTATATCTGAAAGGGCAGATATATAGATTCCTCGTTACTTTTTTAGATAGACATAGAATTTTTAAATATTCAAACCCTTCATCAGACCAGACGTTTACAATTCGATGCTATATTTCTTTTCAAACTCATTTTAAATGTAATAGACTGCCCTGATCTGCTCTTTACTCTCAATTTCAAATTACCTTCCCACAATTTCCGTAACGAGCAAATTTTTTCAACAGCTTTCCATTGCTCCAATTACCTCCGAAACTCCCCACGTGTCACGCTTGCAGACTGCAGTGAATACTTTGTCCTGCGACTTAGATTTTAGCATGGAACATGCTTTAGCCTTGGACTAACTAGCCGAAAAATGTCACGCGGAATGTGTCACGAAAAATTGGTCACAAAAAATGGGTGACGAAATTTTTTATTGATTTTCACGTACAACCGAGTCGTTTCTAGGGAAATGAAACTTCTTTAGTTTTCATCGGACAAAAATCGTTCTCCATTCGTTGGAAAGCTCTCGATTTATCACGCATTTATGTCGCAGTTTTATATTTATCTACGAGATATTAATCCAACAATGCGATGTTATAAATGGTTAGTAAACAATCTTATGTGCGAGGGTCGAAGCTTCATTACCAGGGAAGCTAATTAGAAAACATACATCGTATCCATTGCCGTCATGACAACTATAAGAAGTAGTGAGAAATAGTGAGTTGAGAAGTAGTGACTGGGCCAACACCTTGTGTGGCGCTATCTTTACTTGTAGACCGATGAAAATAATAGGTCTGATGAGGATTTCAGTGAGAATTTCACATGACAGTTCAGGTATCGGCTACTGTACGTACCGGACGACGCTTTCTAGTACCCATACTACACATAAACCCCGCCCAAGTGACAGCCAGTCTACTTCAATCGTCCTCCAAGCAACAAGATAAGGCAATCAGAGGTGATGGATGAGCCGTCAAATAACGACTGGCATCTATCGCAGACAATAAGAGGGGAAAAACACTTGAAAATGGCCCACCTGGACAGTAGGCCAGCATTTCCCACGAGGAATTAACCCAGGTCTATAAAGATCATGTAGGGCTCGTTGAATGGATATCCCGTCAAATCCGGATTGATTGGGATAATTTATAAATTTACTGTTAATTCGTCTGAAATCAGCGAACGCAGCGGGAACAAAAAACTGTGGTTTATATCGTCGGAAACTCATAAGGAGGAGGTCATGTGATGAGACAAATCGCAGGCAGGGTTCTGGTGTTGGCGGCTGTTTGGTGCATATTCGTAATTTGGCTCATCCTGTACGTCCGCACTTGCGATGTTGAGTAAGTACAAAACCTGTTTGGACCTGTTTGGTTGTATTGGAAAAAGAAAAAAAATATATAAAAGTGGCTTCCATAGACCTTACGAATGGCAACCACAGACGACTGGCTGACTTGTGACGTGCGAACATATGTATCTACCTTCCCGTCCATTCGATACAAAGTATTTGTGGTATCGAATCTTTTCATTAGACACAAGTACTGGGATCGAGTACTTCCCGCGGAAGGTAATGGGAAAAAATATTCAAATGGACATTTCAACCAAATTTAAAACATAGATATTGACAAATAACGACTATTTTTTTCGATACAGCCTACTTATCGAAGGAGTAGGTATTTGGGGTGTTACTGGCCCCCATTTTGGTTTAATAAACTGTGAATAATACACCTATGTATTAGCTCAGCAAAAAATCTATTGGAACACCCCCTCAAAACTTTTTCTTTTACATTTCAAGGTTCGTAGATTCCAAAAATGCTGTAAAACCCTTGTCACATGGGTTTATTATTCTATTGGACGTACCTACAGAAACGTTTGCCGTTCATTTATTTTTCGCAAAAACCAGAATTAGGCTCCTATTCTTTTTTTTTTTGCAAATTATCCTTAGTCATTAATAGTGCCATTTAATTGTTCTGATTCACCTGCTGATGATACTTCTAATGTTATAATACAAATTTATGGTGATTTCACACGATTTCCCACGTTTTTGACCCATAAAAAATTAATATTGGGAGCTGAACCTTCGTTACAACCTCAATTCTTCACTCTTTGGTCACAATCTACTTCATAGTCGGTCTTCTCGCCCTAAAAACGCACACATGGGCTCTATTTTAGGCCCCAGTTGTGTCCCGAAACTTCGCACCCTGATCGGAATATACCAAGGGTGCTATGGGTGTAAAAATAGGGTTTTTTGGTGTTTTAGTAACATGAGCTTGTGAGGTATCGTTCCATGTTTTTTAGGGCGAAAGACCGAATATGAAGTTTATTTTTCTCATTGCTTAAAGAACAGAGGATAACAGAGATCATAACAATAAATTGTACAAACATGTTATACGAGTAGACGATGAACGTCAACAAATCCCTGGACGGGTCTTCGACCTTAGGGATAGTATATAAGTGATATACATTCAAGTCATATGAGTATTTGTTTGATTTTAATTTGAATTATTTTGTGAATTAACATTCTGTTGATTGACTGAAAAGAAAATGGCCCCAAATTTTACTTATTCCACTTATGCAGGCTCCCAAATGGCCGTTGCCTTATTTCACCATTTGTTGTCTCAAGTTTGTGTGAGAATTTACTGCTCCGATGTATGAAAAGAAAAGGTAGTTATTAGAAAGTTTTTGCAACACCCTCGCACCGAAACGAAACGGAAAATGACACCGAAACGGAAATGGCGGATAGGGCGACCGAAGTCAGATGCTAACCTTTTTCGGTTCTGTTTTCATTCAGCTTTGGCATCTACTGGCTGGTGAGGTCACGCTAACGTTATGTTAACCTCTCTTTCATCCATTTTACTCCGTGGTTAATACAAATGTATGTCCACACATGGCGTGAAGTCTGCATTAACATAGAGAGACGCCAAGGAGCCGCTGTGAATACGACGCTCGATATTTTTATTTTCCAAGGAAAACAGAAGAAGGTAGGTAGTGTTATACAGATGTAAGGTTAAATTACGTTTCGTTTCGTCATCTCAACACGACGAAAGCTGACACCGTGCGATCCCGCAGCACTGCTTTCGTTTCGTCGTGAGTGTGTTGCAAAAACTCTCTATTAATCGATAATTACCTCTAGGAACATAACTACCTAGGAACAAAAAAAAACCATGTGATTGTACCACTCCACGAAAAGGACTCGAAGTTTTTCTTAAAATGCATTTGCCAATCTAATTTTATGAATGATAATCAGGAACGTATGTACCTGGTATGTGACGTATGTTTGTTATTCCTTAAACAAGAGAGTAGCCTAATGATTCAGGCAGGTATGCAGCTAACCCAATTCATTTGGGTTGCATGTAAAGGCAGAGGACTCGTGAAAACGCATTGTCTGAATCCATAAATGGCTACGAAAGACCGGAAAAGACCGACATATTCTTCTTGAAGACTCACAAATGCGCCAGTTCGACTGTGCAGAACATCATCATGAGGTACGCACTAGTCCACCTAAAAATACAACGGATATCTATTTGGAAGGTACCTACTTGTGCGCAGCAACTTCGCTCAAAAATAATATTGAAAAAAAAATACGAATTCCAGATTCGGATATCGCCGCCATCTTGATTTTGTTCTTCCTCTGAGGGCCAACTACTTGGGGCATCCCGCCAGGTTTCATCGTGATCTGATCCCCGAACAACTCACGTCACCCAATCAGACCTACAATATTTTCACTCACCACAGCAGGTGAAATATATTTGAATGTAATTACACAGAAAGCCTCAGTTTAACACTTTATAGATTCACACAAGGGTTCCAGACACTTCCCAATTATTAGGCCAAAAAACGCTGCAAATTATTACACAACGGTTTTATTATTCACCTGTATAGATGCCCTCCCTTCTGCGTAGACCACTGTTTTCTGTGGTCAACACCCTCGAGCTCCCTCCAGGAAAGCCCTAAATCGACTACTGGAGCCGGCCCGGGAATTAAAGTTTCATACAAATGCGGAGGATTCAATAATTCAATCATGAATTATTTGTAGTTATTCATGAAGCATAAGGCAAATAATAAACGGTTGTGTAATAATTTACCTGTATAGATGCCCCTTCTGTGTAGATAGTACAATCAACATTTGTGTAGTAATTCACCCAATACTTCAACGTTTGTTCAAGTTGCAGAAGTACCTATCCATCATTTTTCAAAGGAATATCACAGAACAACCAACTTGACTTCATACAGCCATCTGTGATTATAATCAGGTGATCCCTAGCAATGATATCTGGGCCGGACTCATAATGTTCCATTCACAATCATGTTGATGAAGCTTTTCGGTGCAAACAAATGGCTGGACGTACAATGCTCTGGGTGGTCTCAAAAAATTCTTTAGTTCAAGATCAATTTAAAACTGTAAAAATCATACAATTCTATTGAATTTTCGAGGTATGGCGTTCTGAAAATTTCAACCCCTATTTTTCACCCCTTAGAGATAGATGACTGACAGCAACGCCGAGCTTCGAGGACCAACTAGTCCCCGAACGGAACCTACAAACTAAATGTCATTAATTTTGGTTCATGCTAACTAAGGAAGGTGCGAAGTATGGCGGACGGGCAGCATTTTTTTTTTTTTTGCGTTTTCGGATTCTTAATACCTTGAAACAGAAACCATCACATTTTGAGGGGGTGATGAAATTTTTTTTTTTTTTTCATGCACAAATCCGAAGGTTCATTATTGAAAATAATAAACCAAAACGCGTATCAACAAGTTCATCATTTGCACTGGATTTTTCCGACGTTTAGCTGAAACCATCCAGTGCCATCTTGATAAGCGTTTGACAATGGTTGGGAATCAAGAAGGCAGTGTATGGCCAGTTCCCGTCTGTACCACATTTCAATTTAATATATAGGTAAGCATTTATGTACACCAGACGTTATATGCATCATACTTAATAATACCAACCCCCAATTATTCTAGCTGTCTTTAATTCAAGATACCAATTAAAATAGGCCTAGTCTCAAGCCCTTCCCATAAGACAGGATAGACCAACAACCCCAAACTTTCACTTCCCATTACTTCCTTTGTTCCCTATGACAAAACACCTTTGTCCTCCTTTCACTTCCCCCTCTTCCAATGAACGGGGACCAAATGACTTCAGTATTCTCCCGATGGCCTGATGATGTCCTTACATCGAAAGACCTCGCCTCCAGTACTCGAACAGTTAGTGACAACGGACTCCTCCGGAATGTATAATAATTTTACAAGGAAATCCGTCATTTGATGTTTACACAGCCTTAAATTCATTTCATGTGCAGTAGTAGTCAAACTTTAAGGTAGTAAGTGGAAGTGGACCTAATGACAGCTTCTTTCAAGTAAATGTAAAAGTTTGAGTAAAGTTGGATTTCCCAGGAAGTTTAAGAAAACTGGAAATTTCTCCAGCATGAGTCAAAAGGCAGGACTTCAAAATCACCGGATTTCAAAATCGCCGGATTTCAAAACCAAAACATGTCCCCGGAAACAAAAACGGAGGCCTCTCTTAACACACAGTTCCCTGCTGTTGCACTGATTATGTGGCTACATGATTCACTGTTTCTTTGCTTTGCAGGTACAACTACGAAGAGGTTAAAGCAGTGATGAACAATAATGCAACTTTCGTGACAATACTTAGGGATCCAGCTGATCTTTTCGAGTCAATGTACCAGTTTTACCACTTGGAGACCGTCACAAACATGACTCTACAGAAATTGATTAAAACTCCCAAAACCTGGGCCCCTTTGGCAGTTCGTACGAACATGCGGAAAATCGGAACGAACCAGATGTCTTTCGATTTGGGGCTGGACGTCGACGGGTTCGTAGCGGAGGAGAGGACCGCTTATGTCGAGGAATTCGTCCGCCGGATAGAAACGGAGTTCGACCTGGTGATGATCACGGAGTACATGGAGGCGTCATTGGTGCTCCTGAGCAAACTCATGGACTGGCCGCTAGAGCGAGTGGCATCTTTCAAGGTAAACTCACGACAATCAACACGGAAAATCCAACTGAGTAGCGCTGAACGTAAGATTCTATTGAAAATGAACTTTATCGATACAAAGCTCTACAATCACTTCCTGAGGAAATTCCATAGCCAAATAACTGATTTTGGCTTAGAGAAAATGAAAGCTGAAGTGAGGAAACTACTGGACATCAATTCAAAACTGTGGAGCAACTGCGTTGACAAGCCGAATGCCAAAGGGTATGGCCAGACACTCAGCTACGACCTGCGGAATGCGCAGGAGTTCAACTGTTTCTACTCGGCCAAGGACGAACTCTCCTTTACGGAAGAAATACGCAAAGATCAAATCAAGCGATTTTCAGTGCTCAAGAAGTTGGATGCGCTGATGTCAGACTACCCGGAGATCTGAGTTCCGACAAGCGGCCACATGTGAGGCTATGAGACGACGCAATCACCCGGGAGGGACCAACTCACTGGGAGTGAGCGCATTGTACATATAAATAATTTCATTGTTACATGTTAATAAAGAAAACTAAAACATAATATTCAGTAATGTATGCATTTGCATAACAGGGGACGCCGAGTGGATGGCGTGTTGATTACTAAACTTCCCCATCCAACAAGACAAAATCCTGTGAGTAGCCCTACGAGATAATGGTTTACAGCACCAGTTGCGAGGCATCAAAATACTTTCCTTACCTACATTCAGGTAATACAGTGTCAGTGTACATAGCTTTGTTCGTGCTGTTATCTTCGGGCTAGCTCCGAGCAAGTTCAGTTGATTGAGCCAAACTTGCTTCGTGTAGGGTGAGCTTCTCAACATGCTCGCCCGGAGCAGGGTGAGCCTGGAGCTTATTCTGAGCACGGGCAGCTCGAACGGGTCGAGGGTGTATGCGTGGAACAGCAGGTCCCAGCTGCCCCCTGTTGGGACACGCGCGGGCTTCCTCGGCTGGCCCCGTGGCCAGCACAACCACCAAAACATCTGCCTCAGGACAGCACAAACACCGGTTCACTTGGCCCGGAGCTTGCCCTGTGTCTGCACAAACAGCTAACCTTTGCCTCGTTAACTGTGCATGCCCGGGTTGCTGTGAACAAGCTCTGAGAGAATGCATGAACAAAGCAACTATGGCTCGTATCCAGAGTACAATGAATGAATACTGTAATCTAGTACAGTGCCTAGTTTCTGATTGGGTATAAACACAACAGGGAACAACCATAATTCAACCTAACAAATGACCTTAGAGCCATCGGCTCTATGAAGTTCGTTGAAATTCGTGTAATAAGAGCAATTCATCAAAATTTGATCGAGATTTGCCAAGTTTTTAGAAAAAGAAATAAAACGTGCTCAAAACAGTTATTTGTAACCTGTTTTTGGTAGTTATTCATAATAATAATGAACGCAGAATTCTGATTTCTCTATATCCTTGGGTGAACAGAGACCGAGCTTCAAAACATATAGATACGGCACCAGATTAGTGATCAGGGAGATACCTGCACCTGTCCTAGAAACGCATTCTCGCAAATGCCTTTTTCTGTACAGTTATGGACACTAATGAAGGATATAGATTCTTTCAAAATGTAGGTCTAACGGCGAGCTTTCCGAAAAGGTGTTACGTGATGTGTCGGAAATGAACGGAAGTGGGTGAAAAGGGGGCCAAACTACTCGGATTTCGAAGCCGAAGATTCAGGGAGTTTTTAAAGAGCGCCGAATCCGATTCGGAGGTCAAAAGCAACAAATTCCGACCCACATCAACTCCACATTCAATGGTAACGCGTACAGAGCAGTGATCCAGACGGAAGGGTTATCGCTTTAAGAGAAGTCGCAGCGATTGTAGACTGCTAAGCATTGCATTTGCATTATACGAGTATATCGAAACTTCTATCTGGTTAAAACGCACAGGTGCCCAAACAAAAAAAACAATTGTACTACTCTACGAACACTCTATTTTCTGTGATTGTGAACGCATATTATGTACACCAAACGAAGAAAGAGGTGGGGGAAAATATAAAGTCAATAAAATGAGTGGAAATAGGATTATTTATCTTCGGATTCGAGTACGGAGCCGCTGTAGGCGAGGTCCCAGTAGTGTTCGCAATTGTGTTTCCGCAGCTGTTCACGAGCGAGGACTTCGGTAGCGCAGATCTTGAATTTCATCTCCCCGAAATTCCTTTGAGGAGTCATTCCCTGAAACACAAATCAAACGTGAAACCTGTGAGTTATAGAATTTCAGAATTATCCGGACAGGTCCTAGTGATTTTCCTAGACGACCGCCAAAGAATTCAGAATTTGCATAATATTGTTTTCCTTTTTTTTTGAAACGCAATGGCTTAAAAGAAAAGCCGTCGGAACAAAACAGTCATCTTTTAGAACATTTAATGAAATTTGTCCTATGGCGGGAAAGTGACAGGCAAAAGGGTGTGGTCAACCTGTACACTGAAGAAAAAAAACGGAACAACACACCAAATAAAGCCGGAAAAGTCCTCGAATTATGGTTGTCTTCCGTTCATCAGGTTTTGTTACTGAATAAACAAAAATTAATGTATCCTCTGAGTTGGCAGCACTGGCTAAATGGCATGCTAAATCCAAGGGCTTGAACCTTGATCACTCTTGCGGTTCAGTAACGTCGAAAAAAAGTTTCTCCAGAGCCTTCTGGATGCTGCCTTTTATTCCCACAGCCGAGATTTTAATCCTAGTCTTCTCCACTCCATAACCATGTAATTTTTTGTTTTAACTGCGTTATTTTATTCCAAATAACAACACAGATACAGAAAGAAAATGCAATTTTGCACCACCTACCTCCCACACAAGACTGCAGTTGTTTGGAGTTTCACTCCCATCACCATCTTTCACCATGTCTTCTTCCCATTTAATACGACGAAGCATCAGCCTGAAAACAATAATTTGAACGATTTAAAAAGTGGTACTTATTTAAATTTTTTATGAAAACGGGGTGGAGTTAAATACGGCAAGAGTTGGAATTAAAAGCCCACAAAATCTTGCAATATGCAGGAAACTGAACCATTTATAAAGTCACATGTAGTGACGTTTGAATGTATTAGAATATGTTCGAATTCCGTATCGAATGTTTCTACCCAAACACAGAAGACAAAACATGAATAAATTGAGAAATTTCAACAAATGCCAGTTGGTACCTACTGATTTGTATTAATTCCTACCTATAGGGTTGCCAATCTCACGCATTTATAGGTGTATATACAAAAAAAGCCAGATGTTTTGGTTGATGGGAAGAAAACCATAATTAGCATTACACAATATACTGATCTACAAACAGATTTACGAGTGATCTGGACTGACGGAACGTATCTCAGGGGTTGTGCCAAGAAATCAAATATTAAAATAATCCAAAATTACCAGAACAAAGCCCTACAAAGCACTGCCTAACGCCTCACAGTAAATTCGTAAAGACGATATCCGTAGTCTTACAGATAGAAACTATCAACAGAACCATCATTGAATTTGTAAGGACGCACGGAGAACGCCTTCACTAGCACGAGAACGCAGGAGATATCTGGCGCCTCAAGCGCAATGAACTTTGGACATTGTGGCGTGGCTCCGTTATCCGTTATTTAGATTTAGGATATGATTTACTGAAGGATTATCCTGAGGTCTGAACACGTGGCTTATGAGAGAAAATATTGCTAGAATAGTTTCTAACATTGTATAAATTATTCAGTTGCAGTAATAAGTCATTACAAGATTTTTTTAAATGTAAGACCATGACATCATAGAATTTTCCATGGAAATGCATCGAATCCATTTACTCATACGGAAAGCAACACAAATATAAAATACACTGCCAAGGTGATGGCACAGGAGCTTCCTCGTCACAATCAGAGTGACCCATTATAAAATAGAACAGACTCGGAAGCAAATTAAAATAACATAACATTACATTACATAACATGAAATATACATATTACATAACATTACATGAAATATATATATTACATAACATTACGTTCATAATACATTACGTCCATTATACGTAATTGCGAAAGTTATGCGTGTTTGAAGAATTTCACGTTAGCGCATGCGCAGGGCGAACCGCTGGCTCTATCATGTTGAAATTTATATGGGACCTCAATGGGCCCTACCCGCTTAATCCCTGAGAATTACATTGAAATTGGGTGAAATCTTTGGTTACTACGGCTGTAACAAGGAAATTGAATCTATTTCACGCCAGCGCATGCGCAGAGCGCACCGAGGGTTCGATCATGCTGAAATTCATACTGGAACTCACTAGGCCTTGTCCAAACAACCCTTGAAAATTTGAGCGAAATTGAATCAAAATTGTGAACGTTATGCGTGTTTGTTGAATTTAACGTTAGCGCATGAGGAGGGCGTACCGCTGGATCAATCATGTTGAAATTTGTATGGGACCTCAAGGGGCCTTATCCGCACCATCCCTAAAAATTTGAGCTGAATCAATTCAAAATCGTGGAAGTTATGGCTGTAACAAGGAAATGCGGACAGACTCACAGACACGGAACCAAATTTGTTCAGTAGGCTTTGAAACGCAAAATGCAAGTGGAAATTTTGATTTCTGAAGACAAAAATTTTTTGGCTCACGAAAGTGAACACAAGGCTTCCGCTGCTTCGCAGACTCGGAAGCAATATTATCGTTTTTTGGAATATTTTTAATATCTAGAGTTCCTGGAAAGGGAAGGGAAAACAGCTGCAGCGTCCAAAGGATCAACCGGTCCTTGGATTAACCAGCCTATCCCATAAAACAAAGTTCTTCTTTCTTACACCACGCTAAATCTATACTAATATAGATCCTCTGTTTGTTTTAAACTGATTACTGCCAAACTGCTCCTGACCTTCAACAAACTTGGAACATTTATGCAGCATGACCGTCGGAAGGGAATAGGCTATTTTAGAACACTATGCGCAACTTCTAAACGGTTGGACCGATTATAGAGTATTTTGATGGCCTCAGTGGAGCTATCTTCGATGCTATTATATATGCTTGCCTTTAGACCTAATAGAAGATTGAATTCTCTTATTTTTATTGGTACTACCAAACACTGAATTTAACGAAGATATAAAACCTAAAAACCCATTTGAAAAGTATGTCAATTCTACCGCAGAGCCATTTGGGACTCGGCAAAAATGTTGTAAGCTCTTCCTCTGAAATGCAGACTCTTCACTTTGCACTTTGTGAAAGATAACCTTTACGAACGGAACTGTTCAAAACAGGGTAAAACTCATGCAATTCTACACTTTGCATTTCACTCTTCCTCTTCAAATCAAGAGCGTTCTTTAGGAGAGGAAATTCGTTCACGAAGTGCAGCGTGGATTTGAAGAGTGCGAAAGTCTTTAGGAACAGGCCCCTGAATTCGATCTGATCATTTCGCTCTTTACTTGGCTACTCCAGTGAATAGCCCCCCTTGAGTAGAGGGGTTCGCCCAACAGCTACTGGGTCTTGGACGCGTCAACCCATGTCACGGCAGTCACCCACCGAAGTACTAACCACGCTCGAGGTATCTTAACTTCAGCGATCTCTCGGGAACTGGTTTGCTCCACCTGATAAGCCCTTTGGGCGATATAATGACGTCATGACACCATCTGCTCCATCTTTCGTGCCTACCATAATCTTCTAGCGACATAATCCTACCCGACTTTGTTCAATTCAGTTTCACATCCCTCTTTATTTAAAAGGAATTCCAAAGTACTGCAGTAACTGTGGATAATAAATAGAATGGTACCCAAGCATCAACACACCCCTTCGTTAAAATGTTTTCCCAATAATGACGGGCATCTGAGATTTTGAGATTTACCTTTTATAAGTGGCAATTTGTTTGGGTCCTCCTTCAACAACAACGATGTTGCAATTCTTGTACATGATGACGGCTCCGGTCATCGTCAGCTGGTTGCAATTCGTTTCAACTTTGAACTTTTTCGTCATGTTGGACAAATCCTTTACCCTGAAGACTGTAACGTGTACACCGTAAGTTACGTCTTCAGCTAGTTTCCGTCGCCTTTTGTCCCGCCTTTGAGCAGCTGTTAGTTTCCTGGCGGCGTTGGCGTCCTGGTGGGCTTTGAGGCGTTTGGCCATCTGAGCCTTGACGTGCGCCTCCATCTTGGTCGGGTCCTGGACGGCTTCCGTTCCCAGAGCCCTCATCAGGTTGGAAATCCTCAGCTATAATAAGAGATTGTGATCAAATTCCTATTTTCTATTGATAACACGGGACAGTTTGAAAACTATAAGCATGGAAAGTAGAAAATAAATAAAAACTCGGCGCTGCGCGCCTCGCCAGGAGGCGCGCCCCCTGGACCCCCGGATGCTTACTGCTTAGAGCCTACGGCTAAAATTCAAGAAACATGGAACATGCTTTAGCCGCGCTTTTTATTCTGTTTGTAGTTTACTTTTACTGAATTTGCTCTGCTGTTGTCAGATTGCTCTTTATTGGCCTGATTGTCAACTTGCCGATTTTCCACACGCTGCAATTCAGAATGTTCAAATTCTGATAGTCCAAACATCCGGGATTGTTCCATAAACGCTATTGTCGTTTGACCATCGATTGATTGCCGAAACTTGTCTTAAAAACATGCTTCTGTAGCCGCAATGTTATGATTTCACTTCGTCACCAGGATACAACCAAGAGACAACCAAACAAGCGTCATTGTTTATTATCCATTTATAACATCCATTTATATAGTTATAGTATGAAACTACGAAATAAATACCAAGAACAAATACGAAATAAATTCGTGATAAATCAAGAGCTTTCCAACGGAATGGAAAACGATTTTTGTCCGATGAAAATGAAAGAAGTTTCATTTCCCTTGCAACTACTCGGTTGTACGTGAAAATCATCGTTAAAATTTCGTGACACTTCCGCGTTACCCATCCCGCGTGACATTTTTCGGCTAGTTAGTCCAAGGCTAAAGCATGTTCCATGCTAAAAGCTACAGGAATTATATTATTTTAGCTTCAGAAATGCATACATCAGTGCGCCTTTTTTCAAACATCTCAATTTTACTTGATTTTTTTAAAGAATTGAAGAGTGCTACTTTTTCCAGAGGAACCCTTCGTTTACAACTTTGAAGCTGTTCTCTATCAATAAAACTGTGTTTCCTCTAAACCAAACACAGTTCCCCTAAATCCAATTATTTGGATCCTAAAGTCAACACATATGGTAGCTACCGGGTTTCCATGTGAACCACCTACCTTAGGCTCTGGAGGAGGTTCCAGACCCAATCTGATCTTCTCCTGTTCTTCCTTCCACGCCTCTCTTCTGTTCTGTCTTCGCAACTTCTTACGCTCTTTCTTAGTCAAGAATACAGGCATGTAGACAGGCTTATTCTGCACAGCTAGAAAACGACAATTCATTCGGATAAGACGTAAACAACACATAGAAAAACGCAGAGAACTTATGGATAGCTGGCTCTGTGAAACTTACTTGGAGCTTTCATTTGGATAGGATGCTCTATGAGGAACGTGATGGCTTCAACTTTGATCTGTGGTAGTTGATCAGGAGGTCCGTATCTGCAGATAGAAAACGTTAACAGATGACATTTTTTGCTCCAGAGACAAAATATAGCACTATAATTTGTGTAACATATATGCCATTCGCAGGATGGATGGATAGCTCCTGGATCTAATTCGGAACATGTGTGAGCATAGTTGGGAAGGATCTGGAAAAGTTTTTCTCGACTACTCACGTATTGTCTTTAAGCACGACTGAGTCCCACCACTCGACGTCCGGGATCTTCTCTTTGCCGTGCTCCACTTTGGGGGCAATCTGAGCCAGTTTGGTAGCCGAGGTGATTCCAGTCTTTTTGGCAATCTGCGATATCTCGCCCTGGAGCTTCTCGAGTTGGGCTTTCATCCTCATCCTGTCCGCCATCTGCTGGAACTTCCCGGGCTCATGGAACCTGTAACGGTTGAAACACCAAGGCTCGAACACTCTGACCTCCCAAGGCAGTACAAATAGAGTCACTCTCATTACACATTAGAGGTATAACGTTCCAACTGTATTCATTCTACTGTAACCAGTTCCAGGTAGAATGATAACTGTAACAGCCTCTGGACTCATAATACTATTTCAAAGAAGGTTCTGGCTCCAGTTACATTTAGGACCAATGGAAACTCTGCACTTGAACCGGTCCCATAGATACTTGAGTACAATTCTTACTTGAGGACTTTCCGTTCCAGAGAACTTTTAGACTGGAGTGCATTTGTTCCAAAGGCTCATTGAAATTCATGCCACAACGTTCCACCAAACTGCAACTGAAGCAGGATTGTGGACCCGTTCCAAATCTATCTAATGGTCGTTAGGAAAGGGCACAACTGTTTTCCTTGGAACGCCACGCCTGAGACTGATACACCTAGATAAAGAGAGCAAACAACAAACCTCAAGGATTTCCTGTTGCGAACTGTTGGACGCATTGAGATACGCGGATCGTAGAATTTGGCCTCCCCAGAATCCTCTTGAGGCTTTTCCTGGAGCTGAGCCTTGAATTCTTCCCTTTTCTTAGCTCTGATATTAGCCTACAACATTTATGCATTAGCACCACCAGAACCAGAGGCCCAAAGCAAACCAGCAAAAACAATTCAATGCAATAAAAACGCTTTGGAACTTCAAAATTATCATAATGCACCAAATGCGTTCACTAAGATTCAGCTACACAAGCACACTCGTTGACTGTAAAGTATATTGTAGTATCTCAGTTAGATGAGGTAGATGCTTCAAGGAGACAATCCAAATATGTTAATTACCTTGAGAGTGGGAACGACATGAGTAAGTTGTACTTCTTTTCCAGAGCTGTCAACGGTACGACCCTCGCTGTCCAAAATGAGCGGAGTCGGCTTATCTTGAGGAGCCCCAGACCCATCCAAACCCAACAACCCGCTACTGAGTTTGTTCTTGATCTGAGCCTACACAAAACCAACAAGCAAAATACAATCACATTATTATGCTACAGATCTGATAACGATGGAATACAGTAACTCAACACCACTCACTTGCAGCATAGCTATTTTCCTGGACTTCTCGTCTGTCACAGCAGCTTTCAACGGGGGCGCTGAGATAGTGGCGCCTGGGAGCGGCTTGGCAATGGATTTGGTGACGGTCGCAGCCACGGCTGCAGCTGCTGCAGCAGCCGCTGCAGACGGTGCAGTGGGTGAGGCAACAACCGGTTTCAACAGACCTTTCTCCAGCAAAGCTTTTTTGCGTTCTTCAATCATTTTCTGAGCGTTCGCCATCATGTTTTTGATCTGACAAACAAAAACGAATCGATTCAGCACAAAATCGAGCCGTACATGCAAGGATTATACGAGAAAATGCCGAAACTAATTGGTACTAACGTCTTTCTGTGATAAAGCTTCATCTTTCTTCTCATCGTTCTTTGGCTTCTTGGCATCACCGTTCTCGCCCTCGTCATGGTGCCTTTTCCTTGAGGATGACTTGCCATCTGGATGGAGAGCGAGAACTTTCTCGGCCAACCGCTCAGCTTTGTTCTTGTCCAGTAGAGATCCGAGTTTTTCTGCAAAACACGCAAAGCTACCTCAACAATATTATTGGTTTCTTGTGAGAGCAAAAAACCTCATTGATCAGTGGCATTCAGCTAATAAGAGACCTCCTAGGAGTTATGGTCACCACAATACGGCATGACAGGAGATACAGGGTGAAGGTCGAGCATGATCAGACACTAACTTCAGCGGACCTATACCAGCAAGTTTTCAAAGGCACATTAAACCACTCGGCCACTGCATGAAAAACAGAAACAATACAGCAGTTTGGCGCATGCGCAGTTGCATCAAAGGCCGAGTGCACACTGCGCGACTGTTTTGGGATAAAGGTTGCAAACCAGTCTCACTCTAAAACCAGAATGAAACTTCTGTCCGCACACAGACATGACTGATTGTGGACCAATTGGTCTTATCTATTCAAGCAGTGCAGTTGATTTTTCGACCACTGCTGTCAAATTCAGATTCAGATGAGTAAGATAATCATATAGATTCCGCGGGCTACTCAGGATACAGAGGTCCATCTGTACATAAGGAAAAATTTGAACTCCAGGCTGTCTGTAGAGGTAAAAGAACTTTTGAAAGAAAATCTATTTTTCAAGGGAATCTTGGATCAAAGGGTAACCGACCAGGGTCTCGGTCCCGACCAGACAGGTTAGGAGGGCGCTCTATGTTCTACTGTATAGTAGCTATAGATCTGATTTCGGCTATAAAGCTGTGAAGCTGTTTTCGATTGTGTCAAACAGACTCTGCATGTTACAAGTACCCTCATTGTTAAAATACTCTCAAGCATCTGCAAGTTAGAAGCACCTGCATGTTAAAAGTACTCTCAAAAGCTCGAAAATCAGAATCGTCATTCCCCACTCGTAGAGCGATAATTGGATAAATTCGAGTTAAGAGGTAGGCGGGGCCGACCAGAAGGAGCTGGAAGGGATAGAGGGAGAACCGCTTTCTCCAGTCTGTAATCTGTATTCTGCTCAACTTTCTCAATTGAGACCCAATGCCAACCTCAACCAACCAAACTGATATTTCTACCCAATAGGTGTTATGATACATGTGCTTTGTACATACTTACTATCGAATTACTAGTCAATTACTTGAAATTTCAAAATATCAGTAGCACATCGGATTCGTCCATACTCTTTTCCAAATGAGTTGGTCTCTACTAGTTTTGCTCTTAGCTTGCAGAGAGGCTGCACATAAGAACTACCAACAGACTGTTTTATGATCACTACACAACTCTTTAAATGCCACTGATGAACTCAACTACCTAGCGAAAAATAATAATATTTGCACCTACCGACAGTCTTCCTCTTGTCGTATCCACCGATGACGCAGGTGTAAGCGGTCGTGGCGAGTATGGGTTCGCTAAAACCCAGAAACTTTTCGATCAACTTGTCTAACTTGTGTTTGAGTTCGGACGAACTCCCTTCCTTGCGAGACATGGCTTTATTTAGATTATTTAGGGAAGTTTTTCTGAAAATGAATGCAAAGCAAGTCTTCTAATAAAGATGGGCTAAACGGATTTCGTAAACGTGTTGAACCAGGGTGTCGGCCGGGAACGAACTCACCTTTATCTCGACGATGAAGAGTTACTTATCACCTGTCGATGCCCATAGATGTTTCTCTGTTACCTCCAGCACAAAACTTCATGAACTTCAGTGAAAATATAATCGAATTCGAACGTAATGACGATTTTGATCACCAAACGGACGCTTTTTCCACCAAATCGCAAACCAAGAACCAAGAGGGATGGAACATCGAAATCGATATTATCGAAACATCGATGTTTTACTTCGATATTCCGATTTTTCGCCATCGATGACTCACATTCGATAACATCGATATATCGATGTTAAGGTCCGATAATATCGACAGGAAACACCCTTCAACCAGCTCTTGCTCTTGGATCCCCTCCCCCACTCTTCCGTGATCCACATCATGTTACTTACTCCTTCTCCTTACAGGTCACAAATACTCAAAAGTGCTCACTTCATCAATGACTTTATTTTCATTTTCAGAAATATTTGAGTAAAAAAAAGAAACAGAAACATTTCATTCCGAATTCAGTCATTTGCAAAATAAAAATAAGAAACATTCCAACTCTGAATTATATTATGTACTTGATTAGAAAAATAGCTCTTCGTCGAGTGAGTGGAGGAAAACAAGTTTCTTCAGATTTTCTGCTTTCAGCCTATTGCGCTGGGGCATCAAAATGTTGCCAGTTGAAAACAAACGTTCTGAAGGTACACTCGTAGAAGAGGGATATCGATATCGATACCAAAAATATCGATGTTTTGGCTTGATAAAACATCGTTATCGATGCTGTCTACAAAATATCGACATCGACATCGATATCGATATTTTCTTTCGATGTCCCATCCCTAGAACCAACCAAAGGCCAAAGCCAAAGCACCAGTTCGCTTGCTAGCCAATTCTACCAACAAAAAGACAAAAGTTTATTCGTTGTAGCATCCATGCACTCATCTCACTAGAGCATGGATGCTACAAACACACCATTAATTTTTATTGTGATCTTTTGATGTTTTCAACGAAAGAAGGAAAAATGAGCCAATATAACATTACAAATCAGCCAGACATAAAAAATGAGCCATTTTAAACATCTTTTAAAAATGAACCAAAATGAACGATTTTGGGGAATGCTGATCTTCCTCCAAGGTTTTTAACTCGGTCCACCGGGATTACCTTTATTCGTTATCACTGCTATCAGTTGGTACGTGTTGTGTTGACGTTTTCGATTTCCTATCCAGAATCCAGAATATCAGTTGATTTTCTCCTTAGACGCCGCGTTGTCCCAAATTTCGTGGATTTTCGATTAGAATGAAATCCTCGTTTTTACTATTTGGTGCAGCTTTCCTTCTAGGAACCCTGCAAACATGCTGCGGACAGACGAAATTCAAGGTATGTTGATCATTTTTACGGATAGGTAATCGTCCCGGCGAGTTGTTTTTTACGGTGACTTCCATCAACTTAGGTATAATACAATTGAGCAAATTATATCGTTACTGTCCACCTCTGAATCATCTCAGGGCATCAGATGTGGCACGAACAAAAATCTTTTATCCCGTCAGCATATTGTACAATACCATCAGTATTTTATAGCTTCAGTACCTACTGATCGATATGGGTTAAGTAGGTATCGAATAAGTGCATAGTTGGTATGTACATACCTACTTCCCTCTTAGGTTTTCCAGGTTTGATCTCAAGTTTCAGGGAGTTTCAGGTTCATCAAAAGGCTTTTCGATATTCGAGTTCAGGTTCAGATTCTTCATTTCAGATAAAGTGGACGTGTCCTGTAGCAATCCTTAGTTATGTACCTATCTTTTAGTTATCCATGGTTGATTAGGGAATGCTATATCATGGGCAACAAATAATAGTAATAATAATAAAAACCATTCATTGTGAAAAGTCCCATTGGCCCACTGTACACACACGAATTACTTGGTGTATACACACGAATTACCTTGAATAGAATAGGTTATTAAGGCTTGATTAGGTTATTTCAGTAAGCTTTGGTCGGTCACAGACCTGGGAGGGGTATTTTCAGGTTTTAAGTTTTTGGATAAATAGAACAATAATTGTTCTTTTGAAAAATAATTGTTATTTTGAAAGCTTTTTCCGTTTCACAAGCCCGTACATTTTTATTAAACCTGAAAAGCCTAAATGGAAAACGACCTAAAAATACCTTTTTTGAAGAGGTTTTAAGAAAAATAAATTGGTGAATAATTTTATAGCAATTATAGCATAATACTCGGATTCACTGATCAGCCCCGGCAGATCTGGCCTCCCTTTTGGTTTATTATCCTGTGAAAATACACCTATGTATTCGCTCAGCAAAAAGCACCCAGCAAAAGCACGTTTCAAGCTGCGTAGATTCCAAAACGGAGCCGAGCCTAGTTCGTGTTTTTGGGGTGCCAAAATTGGTGTAGGTAAACCATCAAAAATAGCTATTTCAATTATTGTACATAAAAGAAACAATTAAACAATAAATTAACAGCCAACATTTCTGTATATATCCAAAAGAGTAATAATCCCATGTGATAAGGACTTAGCAGAATTTTTAATTTTAGCACTTAGGATGCCGGCGCCTTCCCCATTAAGATTTTGGTAGGTGAGGGTGAAATGGTGTTTTTGTGATCTAATCTGTTGAACTGTGGAGGTATTTGTCAGTATATAAAAAAGTTTTAAGGGACAACCGCAAGTTCACTTCGCTTGGAAAATTTAAATATGTAAATGGTAAATCAAACTGTATTCCGACTGCCTACATACACCTTAGTAAATTATACTTAATTGTACTAACTTTTAATAAAAACCTAAATGAGTTGTGTGGAAAATATTTTTGTATTTTTAAGCACCTAAAGTCCGAGCCCTAGTAATAATAATAGTAATAGGGTGTTCTTCGTTACTCCCCCCCATTTTCAAACGCTCGTCGCTTCATGAAATTCTAACAGAAATTTGAGGTTGAGGTGATTTTCGGAATCTTCAGTTCGTCTAGTTTTTGTTGTGTGTGTTCATATTTTGATGCAACAACTTTGTAAAAGCGAAATTCGCCGTGAAAAAAAGTGGGGGGGAGTATCGAAGTATTTGCCATGTCAAATCCTTCGGTACTCCCCCCCACGGTGAAAACGGTATTTTCGACAACCAATATCGCGTCTCAACCTCTTAACTTTCGATCAAAGGATTTCATCGCTCTATATCTCATACCTGCACGTCCTCACACCCCCGTTCCTGTGAATTGTTGTTGTGTAGAGATAGGTAAGCTGTTGCATTGATGTGGGATGTTATGTCGTTTTTGAGATGCGAGCGCAGCGAGCATCCAGACGACTAATCTATCATCAGCATCAGACGACTGTAGGTCAACGTTCGAGAATTAGTGGGGTGTATAGATAAGTGGTCTGGATGCTCGCTGCGCTCGCATCTCAAAAACGACATAACATCCCACATCAATCCAACAGTAAACATATAGATTAGTGGGGTGTATAGATTAGTGGTCTGGATGCTCGCTGCGCTCGCATCTCAAAAACGACATAACATCCCACATCAATCCAACAGTAAACATATAGATTAGTGGGGTGTATAGATTAGTGGTCTGGATGCTCGCTACGCTCGCATCTCAAAAAAGACATAACATCCCACATCAATCCAACAGTAAACATATAGATTAGTGGGGTGTATAGAAAGATATTTTTTCAACATAATCGAACACCCTCTTCATGTACAATAAAATAATTATACAAATCCTGTAGTCGAAAATACTGTTTTCACCGTGGGGGGGAGTACCGAAGAATTTGACATGGCAAATACTTCTATACTCCCCCCCACTTTTTTCGATTGAATAATTCACTTTTACTATCTAATTCTGGTAAATTGAGGTTAATTAGACATAAAACTAGACAAACTGAAGATTCCAAAAATCACCTCAACATCAAATTTTTGTTAGAATCTCTTTTTTTTTTTTGTTTGAAAATGGGGGGGAGTAACGAAGAACACCCTAGTAATATTACTAGGAACGTGGGTGCTGTATCTGAGACTTGATGTGCCAGGTTTTTGCCGTGACAGCTCGCCTCTGCTCCTGAAGAAATGCTGTGTCTTGTGTTTTTTGCTACATTGCGGGTTCTCCATAGGCCGGTAAATATTTCGGAAACGTGCCTTTTAACGATGAAAATCTCTTGCAGAGTTTGGGCGAGCGTGTCCAGCAGTTGACTGAGATGAACTTGAAAAGGGCAGTGCTTCGATTCAACGGAGCGAGATTCAAGGATTTTGTCAAAACGACCCCCAGGAACTACTCGGTCGTTGTGATGTTCACGGCTATGGCGCCCCAACGACAGTGCACCATATGCAGGTAGTATCATAGCTCAGTGCTTTGAATTTTATTTGCCCTGTGCAGTAGACGGGTTGAAATAACACAGGCTAAAGCTTGGTTCACATGGAGGGGAAATCAGGCACCGGAATCGGGTACGGCAACGGGTTTGCCTGCATTTTTTCGGGAGTATTACGTTTCGTCCCTGGGGCGGCGAAATTACTACGTTTCGTCCCCGTAGGAAATGTTAGCGTTTGTCCCCGCTGTCACGGTTCGTCCCCTCAGCAAGAAGTACCTTTTGTCCCCGATGTTAGTAGTGTTAGTTCCACAACATATAACCGATGATATTCCTGCTCTACTTGTCTTCTTTTCTGGTATTTTCGAAGGCATTAAACAGTCTTGTTACATACCTAACATTACATTCCACTAATCTATTCAGAAGTCCCAAACAACCTGCTCATTCACGGGATAGTTTCTGGGATTGTTTATCTGTTTTGAGATGCAAGCGCTAGCGAGCATCCAGATCGCTTGACAATGCATTCCACTAATCTATTCAGAAGTCCCAAACAACCAAACTCATTCATATTTGGTCTAAACGTCTAAGCGTTGTGGTCACTACTATTCGAGTTTATCGTCATTATCTTCTTCGGGGATGAAAGGTAATAATCCGTAGGGCACCGCACTCGACTAGCGGGGACGAACGATAGGAACGCGAAGTGGACTTTCACTTCTGCGGGGATCAAACGTACGACGCCCATTTTTTCACATCACAGTATGGAGCTGGAATCCGTGAGTGGAGTCATAGCCAGTCAAATTTCGAATTCCAGTATGACGCACACAACCAAAAGGAATGTTGTGCGCAGTAACCTCTGTGCAGATCCGAGGTTGGGGCAGCGGAAAATATCTGGAGATTTTGATATAGTATCCATGTGTTGCGTTGGCCAGTAGCATTGTAGAACGATTTGCCGTACCGAATATTCGCCCTTTTGAACCTAGCTTGACAGTTTAGATTTCTCAACACAAATTTGTGGAGCCGAATCGTCAAACATTTTGAATCTCTTCCAGGCATGCCAACGATGAATTCCAAATCGTCGCCAACTCCTTCCGGTATTCACAGGTCTATTCCAACAAGCTATTTTTCGCAATGGTTGATTTTGACGAAGGATCCGACGTCTTCCAAATGGTAAGCAATCAAATTATGCCAACGGGTCATCGCTAAGTCTGGTAATTTTGCAGTGGTTCAGAATCCCAGAAACGTAGAAAAAATTTTCATATTTTTCTACAGATTTAATTTTTTTACCCTGTATTGTACAGTTCTTGAAACACCTAAAACTGCCAAAGGATTTTCCTAAAACTGCTTAGAAACGTTTGCAGGAAATTTGGGATGTTTAGAATAGACCAGTAGCGGTGCGTGGGCTCTGAAAACGGTGGGGCACCAAACCAGAACACAAAACCAACAGATTTGTCTACAAAATACCCCAAGGCAACTACACCCTTCCCCTACGAACTAAATCACTCGCGAAGAAATCGTGGAAACCCATTTCAAAGAAAAACGAGTTATTGAAAAAATAGTCTATTTCCACTAACAAGTACTTACACGAAAAAACGCGAAAAACGCTGTTATACCGGTTTCGGTGATCAAAAATAACGTTATTGTTTGTTAACTGACGATGGTTTGATCATCGAAACTGGCATAACAGTGTTTTTCGCGTTTTTCGTGTATTAGTGGAAATAAAAATATACTATTTTTTAAATAACTCCGTTTATGACCCTACCCTTATTTACTGATTGAGTGATATTCAGCAAAGCTTATCTGTTTTAATCAACACTCTATCGTCGTACAAAAACGTCGACGATTTCTATTGCAAATAGCAACCTAATTCATGTGTTACAAAAACATGGTCAACTAAAATACAACAAAACAATGACCCGTGGGCCAGTAGGTACTTACTTGAATGGAGAAGCTATTGACTAGAAGCGAGGTACCTAGTTACCTATCTGTGTGTTACGAGGCTAATCAATCCACAAACAGCAAACAGGACAAAACGCACGCAAGTACCACAAATACAAATCTGTCATCGGAACCGGACCGAACGCAAAACGCACAAAAATTAAAACTGAACAGACTCAGCAGAGAATGCGAATGTGCACGAGAGACGAGACGACTAAAACAAATCAGAAGACGAATCATCTCGTATCAAGATGACAAGATGATCGAATCGGTTGTGAAAAGGAACGATTTTGGGGTGGAAAACAGATTCTGGGACGGGGCCCAAAGTGGGCGTGGTGAACAACCTTTTTACTCAACTGCGCATGCGCGGATGGGCCACTTTTCTCAGTTGCCATGGGAAAACTAGGTCTCAGGACCTGCCAGTTTCAGGAACCTAGGTTTCGATTTATTGCAGGACATCGATTACTGTTCCTTTATTCCGATAACATGCTTGGTCTATGGAGCTAACACGAAGGAACCACCATGGATGCTCTACTAGAATATTCAGTATCCATAGCCAGAGAAATTTGGCGAGTCGCTACTGAACTCAGTGAAAAATGGTAGGTACTATGTACGGAGGGAAATTCAAATGTCAACTGAACAGTGGTTGGAGTTTTTTTTTCTCCTAGTGTTTGGGTGCCGGTGCAGTGGCCTTATGGACGCGACGCCCCTGGAATAGACTGTTAGATTATCAACAAGGAGAGCTTTGCTGGTTGTAGGTTTGTTTGGACTGCTTCTTATGTGAAAGGTTACAATGCTCCATGTTATCCGTTTGGAGTCATCAGCGCGCATTTTAATGGAAACTTTAAATACCTAACCACTAGTCTGATATGAGAAGTTCAAATCAGTGAAAAAGACAAAATATGTCATTTTTGGCCATTTGTGAGACTGATAAGTTAATAAAAACGTTATTTTTCGGATCTACACACTCAAAAACAGGAAACCTATCCATTTTGGAAGGAAAAAGTGAGAAATGAATGTCTCTGTGAGTTCCTGTCGTTTTCGGGATTCCGGACCACTGGATTCTCTCCTTCGAAATTAACAATATATTTGGACACTATGAATTTTGATCCACAGCTCAGATTGAACGCTGCTCCAGTCTTCGTCCATTTCCCTCCCAAAGGTAAACCCAAAACCGCTGACACTTTCGACATCCAGCGTTTCGGATTCGCCTCCGAATCCATTGCTAAATGGATAGCAGAACGAACTGATATTCAGGTAATACATGTTCACTCCATTGTGGCACCAGTAACCCGTACAGGAAATTCTGACGGTCGAATAAGTCGAACCTATTCCCTCGAAATGTCAATACGTCCTTAGTTTGAACCTATTGTTCACCACATTTGTCTCCTCATTCAGATTCGAGTCTTCCGGCCCCCCAACTACTCAGGATCTCTTGCTCTCATCATGTTGGGAGTTTTCGTTGCTGGTTTCCTGTACATGAGGAGAAACAACCTCGATTTTCTGTACAACAAATCACTTTGGGGTGTTGGCGCAGTCGTAAGTGATGTTTTTTCACTTTTTCTTACAGCTGTGTTTCGATTTGAATGAATCATGAAAATTCGAATGTTCATTTCAGTTCTTCTGCTTCGCTATGGTCTCTGGTCAGATGTGGAACCACATCCGTGGGCCGCCGTTCATCCATCACACCAACAACAACGGCCTTGCGTATATCCATGGTTCGTCCCAGGGCCAGTTCGTTCTCGAGTCCTACATTGTCATGGTTTTGAGTATCCTTTGATATCTAACTTCTTCAAAATCCGCAAGGATCGGTTACCCTATAGACTGAAGATGGGCACTGTGTTAGGACCTCCAACAGTCATGGAATTCGGAAAAGGAAAGACTGCATGATGGGTTCAACTTTTCCCCTAAAGCACGACGAGTGTGGGTAAAAGCAAAGAGCAGTTCCCGAGTGCTTCAGGTTGACTGGATGGAGGAAACCTTCAGAAAGCATCAGAATTGTTGGCTGCGCCTTTCCAAATCGACAGATAATGGTAATCAGTCAGTAATTTACAGGGAGTGGGTAGCTCCTCGGCTGCTAGCATTTATGTATTTGATTGTACAATTCAGATGCCATGCTAGATAGCATTAGGTTTGTTTGCAGTGACCATCACTGTTATCTGACCGTTAGAAAGACATTGGGCTTTTGCAGCGGTTCTCGGACTCTATTGACTGTATACTCGTAGCATCCATGAAAGGCTGTTCCCAGTGTTTTCCTGTCTACTCAAAGCCAGTTTTCTGATCGTCATTCCAGTCCACAGAAAATCAGGCGGACGAACTGGCCATGCACTACCTTCTCGGTACTCGGCTATTAATAAACCCTTCTCATACTTTTATAATGGTGGCATTGGATCGTGGAGGTTTCTTAGGGTTATCTAGGAGCCACCTAAACGTAGGTAACAAAAAGGCCAATGCAAACAAACCTATGATTAAGCTAAGTCAATTTTCAGCATGTGCTTTAACGTTGAGTGAACTTTTCTTCCCCTGGAGAGTAAACTGCTGTTCTTCAAGTTTACCTGCTTACACCTGCTTCCAAAAATTTTTCATTTCAAATGTTTCCCTCATTCACCAGCGGTTATAAATTGTTACCTTAACATAGTGAAATAGATGCTGCCATAGTGATTGGTATGATCATGATGATCGACGCCGGCTCGAGGAAGGGTGGAGACGTGAGGATGAGGCAAATCCTCAGCATTGTCGGCCTCCTCATCACCACTGTATTCTTCTCTGTGATACTCTCAATCTTCCGTTCCAAGGCCCATGGCTATCCATACAGGTAGATAATGCAGATAGAGTATTAATTTAGTTACCTACATAGGAGTCGTCATTACGGTTGATGCTTTGGAAAAGATGCTACAAAATCCCCTACAACGGTTTATAATTTTCTTTATATACGGTGCCTGTTTGTTTTATTTATTTGGGAACAGCTCACCCGTCTCGTGTCATTCTGTTGTCCATAACTGCCGGTCTGTCTCCATTTAAATGTCCCTAGAGACGTTCTTGTTCCAAGGGGCTTTGATTTAGTATGAGATTATTCAACAGTTGTTAGTTACTGGTTGAAACCTCCCACTTACACGGTTTTGTACTTGTCAATGTGAATGCATTCAATCACTACGTATGTGACTTTACCTCCTTTTGTTTTAGTTTCCTGTTCAAATAGCAGATAGCTGATGACGAGGAGGTTATGAATCGTCCTGAAACCTCCGATTGAGTCTGATGCCCGGGCGTGGCCCAGCCCATCAGAATTGAGTATCCAGCTGACTCAACCACAAGACTACGTACTTCACAATATTAGCGCACCTTCATTATTGCAAATAATAAATACTAGAAGAACAAGGCCGTTGGTCCTATTTTGTATTTGACGATATTGTACATTCTGTTCTTTCATAATTAAATTATTTGAAACCTATTTGTGCAATTGGTTGGTGTCTAAGCTTTGCATTTGTTTGTTAATATTTTTGTTGTGAATATTTGATGGAATTATTAGATGTCAGTTTTTCAAACAAAATGATGGATTTTCATTTCTATTATGCGTATTGTGTGGAAACCTTTGTATCTACATATGCATGCAAGAACCAAACCAAATTCAATTTTTCATTCACCGAAATTTTCACTCACATTCTACCTATGCTTGAGATTATGTAACGAATTTCCTTCTTTATTTTGTCTACCCATTTCGTGATACACAAATAAGATATCGGTACACAGATAAGAGATAGTGTATTATTATGTATCTCATCTATAGACTAAACAATCGGGATTTTTTGCCAGCTGGAAGTCTGGACCATTGGTAATTTCAGGAAAAAATTGGGCAGAACTAGGTAGGAAGTGGAAACAAGAAAAAGTGAAAGGAAACTATGTTGAAAATAAAAAATTAGGGCGGAATTGTAGGCAAGTAGGTACCTATCTACTATGAAACCTGAAATTATTATTTGTAAGGGGTGTTTTTCATTCAGAAGAATTTGGAAGAAGGAGGATTATGTTTAATTCGGCCTGGCATCACATGTTTTGTGACGTGTGTGACAGAGTGTAACAGTCGGGGTGGACCCTCGAGAGTCCTCCTTCTAGACCAGTGAGATTATCACTGGTTAAGAAGGGATATCGATTAGGCTTCACCAAAACCGATCCCGTCTCCACCGGAAGAAAAAAATGTATCGAGAACAGCCCACACTGTTACACTCCTCGCCACATGACATACTTCTGGGTAGCGGAAGTATGAGAATACTTCTGGGCAGAAGTATGAGAGGGAAAAGGGGGAGTGAAAAGTAGTATGAGTTCTCCATCCTAATGGTAGTACCTCATTAATTTTTACTGGTGGAGGACAAAGCTCCTACATACTATTGGCAGAGTTTGTTGTCCAGTGAATTGTGTTCATCTGGGCAACCTCTAGGTGATCAACCTCCATCGTTAGAATGGAACAACTATTGGGACACGGCATCAATTGCCTTCTAATGAGCTCAGTATATTTTAATTATGCTGAGACTCTAAGGGGGTTGGGAAGCCAATAGATGTATGTATTATCAAAGGGACAGGTTGTTAGTAAAGGAATTCTTCTGGGAAACCTTTGGTCTTATCCTTCTGGTAAGCTCACAAAAAGTGGATGGAGTATGAAGTGCTCAGCGCATACTACCGAACCGCGCTCTGCTAGTATGTGACAAGAGCGTAACAGTGGGGGGTGGACCTTCGAGAGTCCCCCTCCTAGACCAGTGAGATTATCACCGGTTAAGAAGGGATATCGATTAGGCTTCATCAAACTGATCCCGTCTCCACCGGAAGAAAAAATGTATCGAGAACAGCCCACACTGTTAAACGTGTTAAGTAAGTGCCTAGTGAAATGTCGATTTCGACCCTCCAGACATATTTTTCGTTCGTTTTTTTTTGTTACGCAAAAAACCGTTCCTCTGTTGAGATCCTCTGGTTTTTGGGCAGAAAAAAAATGTGTCGGTAGGCAATAACTGCAATAGATCTTTATTGGTTTACAGGAAAGGGTGTCCCAGCTCGCATACCAAGCACAACAACGAAGCTGATGCTGTGAAAAGCGTTTTTTCGATTGGGAACAATGAACAAACGGTAAAAATGTTTCCTACCGAGGTAGGTAATGTAGGTAGGTATGTCAAAAAGAAGGTGGTCCTTGGGCACTCTCTTTTCTGCATCCATGACTGCGAGTGGGACGTGTATCTGAAAACTGAAGAAGAAGAAGCCCTCCTATCGATTAAAAACAAAATAGCGCACGTGATCCAGGATCCCCTCAAGCCACCCTGGTTGCCTGGTTCCTGCAACACCCTCTACCAACAGGACGATCTCCTCGATAAACAGAATGCTCATAGGGCACGGAAGAACAAAATATTTTACGTTCCTTATGAAAAAAATTGACTCTCCTATTTGTGACAAATGCACCAGATGCGACATGACCCACATTCTAATTACATGTACCCCATGCCGCATCCATGACACAGCGTATCATGTATGAGTTTCTCTCTCCTGATGAGCCAAACATAAATTCCGATCTCATCACAGATTTCCTTAAAAAATGTCTGGCCTCAGGAAACATGGAACCAGCCAAAGAGCTGGCAGATACACTCTACCTTCTTGAACTAAGATTTTGATTCTACTGACGAAACGAACATTCACCTCAGACAGCAAATACTACCTTCCCTCAATCATTCCCTAACATCACCAACCCTATATCTTACTAACCTTGCACAAGAAGAAAAAATGCAACCTATCACCACCACTGTCGGCATGAAGTGTTTCTTCGCGGCATCATAAAGAAAAACAACAACAACAACAACAATAGCGCACGTGTGTGAGGTGTCGTTGGTCGTTGAGTATTGGTGTGTTTCTCGTGATCGCGATTTTGTGGATTGTGTTGTGAATTTCTGTTACCCCTGCAAAAATATGGTTAAAATCAAGAAACTAAAAAGAAAGAAGACCTACAAGTACAATGTGAATCGGAAACGCATGAAGAACAGGATGAAAAAGCGGCCTGCCATAACGTGGTAAGTCGGTACTACTAACATTCTCATGACGACTAATTTTGGTCTTTAACGCTGCTTTTCAGATCAAGTCTTGAAGTGACTATTACACGTAGTGTGAAGTATTGAGTGACTATCAAGTAGTGTATTGAATATGTCTTCAGAAGAATGAAAACACCAACCAGTGGTTGCGAAGTAGGTAGGTAGTTAGTTGGTTGTCAGTATCACTTGTCCAAAATAATCTCCAAAGAATCTGAATTTGACAACTATTTCCAGCCTATACACATCAGTTATACATAATGAGGTAAACTATTAGGTAGGGAGTATATATTTTTGACCAGTGACTCAATCATGTAGGTACCTTGTTACGCTGATGGCCAACCCTGTGGTGGTAGTACAGTTGTGTACTTAGGTTTTGATTCTCTGAACGACTGCTTTGTACGCTGAGGAGCCTCAGTAATGCCCAGATGAAGCTGATGAAACCCGTTGAACTACCCAAAATTGCAACTCGACGGATTATGGTATCAAATCCAACAGACCCGTCGTTCAATAAAGATAATGCAAACACGGTTTTCTTTCTACTGGCCCCCAAATTACTTGCATCGGTGGCGTCGACCATTGAGTATTTATGAGGTGCATACATACTGGGGTGACCAGACGTCGTTCTTTTGGAAAGACCTTTCAACCCGTGGTCCTGTTGTCCTTCAGGCCCCTTGGAAGGACGCCTACAGTCAACGCTGCCAAGTCCTTGTCACTTGGGTTTATTATTCTATTGGACGTACCTACAGAAATTTTGGCTGTTCATTTATTGTTTCTTTCATGTGCAATCATTGAAATAGCAATTTTTTATGGTTTCTACCAATTTTGGCCCCCAAAAACCCGAATTGGCTCCTATTTTTGACAAATTATCATTTATAGTGCCATTTAGTTGTCTTGCATAACCTGTTGATACTACTTATGCTGTTAATATACAAATTATGGCCATTTCAGACAATTTCTCAGGTTTTCGACTCATGAAAAATGGATTTTGGGAGCTGAACCTTCGTTACAACCTCAATTCTTCACTCTGGTCAAAATCAACTTAATATTCGGTCTTCTCGCCCGAAAAAACATGGAAAACGATACCTCACAAGCTCATGTTCACTAAAACCTCAAAAACCCTATTTTTACTGGCACTGCGTTGCAATAATCCATTTTGCTTTGGCCAATAGAATTGTAGAACGCATAGCCTTGCCGGACTGCCGTCCGGAATTGCGTCTCCATGTGAACCTAGCTTTAGCCTTGGACTAACTAGCCGAAAAACGTTACGCGGGATGGGTAACGCGGAAGTGGAACGAAATTTTAACGATGATTTTCACGTACAACCGAGTAGTTGCAAGCGAAATGAAACTTCTTTCATTTTCATCGGACAAAAATCGTTTTCCATTCGTTGGAAAGCTCTTGATTCATCACGAATTTATTTCGTATTTGTTCTTGGTATTTATTTCCTAGTTTCATACTATAACTATATAAATGAATGTTATAAATGGATAGTAAACAATGACGCTTGTTTGGTAGTCACTTGGTTATAGATACGTAGTGGCTAAAGCATGTTCCATGCTTCTTGAATTTTAGCCGTAGGCTCTAAGCAGTAAGCATCCGGGGGTCCAGGGGGCTTGCCCCCTGGCGAGGCGCGCAGCGCCGAGTTTTTCTTACTTCTTTCTAAAACGGTACTTCCGAAGGATCATTCTGACATGAAAATAAACGAAAAGTTGCTGAATTTAGTAACATAATTTTTGTTTTATTAAAAAGTTCCGCGGAGGGTCCCTTTAAACGAGGAGATTGAAAGCTAACTCCCAACCAGTAGCTAAAACTAAAAAGCTAAATAGGTAGATACGGTTTAAAAAAATTATTACGCTGAGGAGGTGATAATGACTGTTAAAAAGTGTTCTCTTGATTTAGATGTTCTTAAATTTATCATGTTTAAAGACACTGTTATATTACACTACCTTTACCTTCTTTTTTTTTAAACAAACGGGTGTTATGGGGCAAAAATGGGTGTGAAAGGTTTTTGAGGTTTTAGTGAACATGAGCTTGTGAAGTATCGTTTTCCATGTTTTTTTTTAGGGCGAGAAAACCGAATATGAAGTTGATTTTGTCCAAAAGAGTGAAGAATTGAGATTGTAACGAAGGTTCAGCTCCCAAAATTAATTTTATGAATAAAAAACCTGGGAAATCGTCTAAAATCACCATAAATTTGTATGCTAACACTAGAAGTAGTATCAGCAGGTGAATCAAGACAATTAAGTGGCACTATTAATGATCACAGATTATTTGTAAAAATAAAAATAACCTAATTTGTGTTTTGGGGGTCAAAATTGGTGGAAACAATCAAAAATAGGAATTTCAATGATTTCACATGAAAGAAACAATAAATGAACAACTAAAATTCCTGTAGGTACGTCCAGTAGAATAATAAACCGGTATTGCTTCATGTTGTATGTGACTAACCCGTAACCCCTCCGTGTCATATTGCGTGGCTGTGTTTATTTGATTCGAAGCTTGATGAAAATTGTGGTAAAAAACGACAGGATAAAAATAGAATGGTCTATTTCCACGTAAACTAACAAAACTGTAGACCGGTTTCGGTTGTTAAACCATCATCAGTACACAATAGTACACAATAATTCTATTTTGTACTGATGATGGTTTAACAACCGAAACCGGTCTACAGTTTTGTTAATTTACGTGGAAATAGACTATTTCTATTTTTATCCTGTCGTTTTGGTTTATTATTCTGTGAATAATACACCTATGTATTCGCTCAGCAAAAAAATTTTATAACACCCCTCCAAAATTATTTCTTTTCCGTTTCAAGGTGCGTAGATTCCAAAAATGCAATGTCCGTCCGCCGTATCACGTGTACAGGCTACATTTTCGGTCTAAAAAATTCGTTCTTTCGCACACATGCTCCATTTGGGCTCTAGTTGTGTCCCGAAACTTTTCAGCCCGATCGGAATATATCCAGGGGAGTTATGAGTGAAAATGTGTATACAAATAGGTAATTTTTGCGTTTTAGCAACATGTTGGTAACATGAGCTTTTAAGGTATAGTTTTTCATGTTTTTGGGGACGAGAAGACCGAATATTAAGTCGGTTTTGACTAAAGAGTAGAAAATTGAGGTTGTACCAGATGTTCAGCTCCTGAAATTGAATTTTTATGAGTCAAAAACCTGCGAAATCGTCTGAAATCACCATCAATTTGTATAATAACACTGGAAAAAGTGTCAACAGGTGGATCAAGACGATAAAATGGTACTATCAATGATCAGAGATAATTTATTTAAAAAAAAAGAAGGAGCGTACCTTATTCGTGTTTTGGGGGCCAAAATTGGTGGAAACCACCAGAGATGGCTATTTCAATCATTTTATATGAAAGAAACAATAAATAAACAACCAACATCTCTGTAGGTACGTCCAATACAATAATATTTTGCTATGGATTTCCACTACTCCGCCGCGAGTGTTTTTAAGTTATGAAAATTGTGGTGTTTCAGCGAGCAGATGAAAGGCGAATGGGACAACCGGAAATCCGCCAAGGAGAATCTCAGGCAGATGGGTTTGACTTTTGATGTGAACAACGCCATCAAAATACCGACTGATCGGGTAAATACTTCGTAACGTTAAGTATATGACATTCTTAATGTCGAATGAGGAGTACCCATGACTTCTATTTTACATATTTTTAAATGAAAGTAGGTTCCATTCTGAGAATTTTGAGACCAACTGCACTCTCCTATTATGAATAGTTATTTTGGTTTATTATTCTGTGAATAATACACCTATGTATTTGCTCAGAAAAAAAAAAATGTATAACATCCCCTCAAAATTTGTTCTTTTACGTTTCAAGGTGCGTAGATTTCAAAAACGCTGCGAGGTCTTTGTCACTTGGGTTTATTATTCCATTGGACATACCTACAGAAATCCTGGAAACACGTGCGACTATAGAAATATCTATTGTTGGTGGTTTCCACCAATTTTGGCCCCCAAAACACGATATAAGCTCCTTTTTTTCGACAAATTATCTTTGATCAATGATAGTGCCATTTAATTGTCGATTCACCTGGTGACACTATTCTGGTGTTAGTTTACGGTGATTTCAGACAATTTCCCAGGTTTTTGGCTCATAAAAACTGAATTTTGGGAGCTGAACCTTCGTTACGACCTCAGTTCTTCACTCTGGTCAAAATCAACTTCATATTCGGTCTCTCGCCCTAAAAAACATGGAAAACGGTTCCTCACAAGCTCTTGTTCACTGAAACCTCAAAAACCACTCGAAAACCCCTATTTTTACACCCGTTTTTCACCCATAACACCCCTGGGTGTATTTTGACCGGGATGCCGAGCTTCGGAGCACAACTAGGACCCAAATGCGAACCCAAACTGTGTGTGGAAGAACGACGATTTTGACCAAATTTTAACATAAATTTAAGGCTGAAACTTCGTTCGAACCTCAATTTTCCACTCTTCGGTCAAAATCGACTTCTTATTCGCTGTTCGGTCATATTCGTTCTTCTCATCCCAAAAAACATGGAAAACGAATCACAGAATAATAATAACAAAATGGATGTAAAATACGGTTTTTTGGTGTTCTAGACAAATGACCTTTGGAGGTAAGTCGATTTTGGGCAGAGTGGAGAAGTGAAAAATCTAACGAAGTTTCAGCCTTAAATTTATGTTGAAATTTGTTCTAAAATCGTCGTTCTTCTACACACAGTTTGGGTCCCCATTTGGGAACACATTTGGGTCCTAGTTGTGCTCCAAAGCTCGGCATCCCGATCAAAATACACCCAGGGGTGTTATAGGGGAATAAACTGTGTACTTATCTCTTTATTATACTCAAATTTTTTTTGGACCATATTCTGATAGAAAATTCAAGCTCTTTCTGACAGAGTCCTTATTTTTAATTTTTTCACTGTAGTTTAAGGGAGTTATGGTCATTGTAGTGGTACATATAAGGTAAAAAATACGAAAAACTCTTAGAAGTGAAAAACTCACGAAATAAATTGCATTAAAACATTGCAGAGAGGGACTTTTTGTTGGAAATTAGTTGAAGAATCGATCCTTGAAGTTTGGCGGTATAAGTGGGGACACCCTGTATAACGATTGAAGGAGGATTTGGTCCATACCTATGGGTACTGTCTCCAAAACCCATCCCACTCTGGAAAATGGTTCTCCAAGTGTTTTCATGTATACACCTGCTCCATTTTTCCGGTCATGGTGCTCAGTCGTGCTCAACGTATCCGTAGGTATACAATATCTTGAATGAAGAAATCATTTGTTATTCCTCCAGCCTGCAGAACTGATGGCCGTCGAGTCTTTGCCTGATCCTAAGAAGACCCACATTGCGATGGAACTAGAAGAAGACGCCAAGGCGCCGCGAGAGAAAAACTTCCGGCTTCCCAACAGCCAGGTCTTCTGGTTGTCCAAACTCATCGACAAATACGGCGAGGACTACCAGGTGAGAGGGCATTAGAATTTTAAGTAATGCTATCTAATTATTTGTATGGCAGCTCCACAGCGCCATCAAGGTTGCCATCATTTACAGCATATAAAATATAAATTTAGTATTTGGAATCAGTGTGAAACTTCTTAGAACAATGGAGTATGGAGATAAGCATGAATTTTCCACTGATAACCCTCATTTTCTTGCTATAGGGGTTGTCTTACGTAAAACCTGCCCCAGTTATTTTTATCTACTACCTTCTGTTGCATTTAACCAAATATTCACCCAACCTATTCATGGAGTAATGTAGTTCATGACCCTGTGGCGTTAGTAATCTGCCGGATGCGTTGATTATTAAATCCTGTAGTAATTAAATTCAAATGTCTGAGGGAAGGTAGTGACATGACTGCGAACTAGCGTGGCAGGTTCGAAGCGACACCACTAGATGGCAGTCACCAACAGGTACCTTGGAACCTGCTGGAGCAAATTAATGTTGTTGAACTCGAACTGTTGAATTGGTTGATTCCGCAATTTTCCATTCAATGTTGAAATTGATTTCCCTCTGTAAAATGCCTGTTAGGTACGTTTTTTTTATCGTACGCCTAGGAGTCAAGGATTGTACCTATTTCCCTTCATGCAGCCCAATACAGTGCAGATCTTTGGAGCCACTCGCTGGCTCCATCGTCAGTTGATAGCATTGTTCTGTAACACAGAACACATCAAAAAGTGCTCAGAAACCATTAGTGACTTGAGTGTTGCAAAGGGGGCAGAATGGCGTAGGCTTCACACCAATGCGATGTAAATGCGCCTGCAGGAAGTTGTGGCCGGTGGTCCATCGGAAATTCGCCACAAAATCCTTTCAAGGTAAGTCTGTGAGAATTCTGTTCTCTAAAAGCTCGGCCCATTTCTTCTCTGCAGCCATGTGATGGTGGTGCGACGTGACCACATCTTTGAGCTTCTTACGAACAGCAAATTTACATAATCAAGCGGACTGGCACCGGGGCTTCTTCTGCTGGAGGACGAGCAGATCCGTCCTTGGCTAAGCGGTCAGCATTTTTGTTGCCGGCAATATTACAATGGCTAGGAATCCGCTGAGACTTCATGTACCATCCATGGCTCACAAGAGAAGCCGAGGAGGATCGCGCTCTAGCCACCCCGGTGCTGGCTGCAGGTGTGCTGGAGGGTAATGCATGGATTGCAGCCTGGGAATCCACGAAAAAAACGCTGCAAAGTCCTTGTCACATGGGTTTATTATTCTATTGGACACACTTACTACGATTTTGGCTGTTCATTTATTGTTTCCTTAATGGAAAATAATTGAAATAGCTATTTATGGTGGTTTATACCAATTTTGGCCCCCAAAACACGAATAAGGTACCTACGCTTTTTTTTTTTTTAAATAAATTATCTCTGATCATTGATAGTACCATTTTATCGTCTTGATCCACCTGTTGACACTTTTTCCAGTGTTATTCTACAAATTGATGGTGATTTCAAACGATTTCCCAGGTTTTTGACTCATAAAAAATCAATTTCGGGAGCTGAACATCTGGTAGAACCTCAATTTTCTATTCTTTGGTCAAAATCGAGTTCATATTCGGTCATCTCGTCCCCAAAAACATGAAAAACGATACCTTAAAAGCTCATGTTACCAACATGTTGCTAAAACGCAAAAAGTACCTATTTTTACACACATTTTCACTCATAACACCCCTGGGTATATTCCGATCGGGCTGAAAAGTTTCGGGACACAACTAGAGCCCAAATGGAGCATGTGTGCGAAAGAACGATTTTTTTAGACCGAAAATGAAGCCTGTACACGTGATACGGCGTAGGGCGGACGGCGGACGGACATTGCATTTTTGGAATCTACGCACCTTGAAACGGAAAAGAAAGCACCTGCAGTCACTGCTCCCATTCTGTAGCCTTAACGGGTTTCTTTGCCTTGGTCCTTGTCCTAAATGTTTAATCCCCAACAGTGGGGGCACTTGCCTGGGCGTTTTGTCCAGTGTGGAAGTAACAGGCAATCCCTGCACCTGATACCTGTACGAAGATGAGCACTCACGAAGTCTTTGTTCCTCAACAGGCAATGGCCCGCGACCGAAAGATGAATGCTTTCCAAGAAACTTGGAAACAGTTGAGGCAAAAGATCAAAACCTTCAAAAACATCCCAGCGCAGTGGAACGAATATTTGACCAAGAAAGAAAACGAAGGTGTATCTTCTTCTGTGTAAATGAATTTTTTCTTGTTGTTTCGAATCACTGCTTTTTCACTCATTGAACTACCGTTCTTTTGTACAGCTAATTAATTTTATAATAAATTATTTTATAAGGAAGATGGTTCGTGGAGCCAGTCTTATTTTTAATTGTCCCTCACGATGTAGTGAATAGATGAAGCCAAATTATGATTTAAATAACGAGGGTTGTAGAACTCAAGTCAACCATCGGGCGGAAGCGTTTGTGCGTATTACGAGTATTTCCTGCACCTCCCTAAGAAGAGCATAGGGCCTCGATGATATTCATCATTGGAGATGACGCATCTTCTTCTCTTGGCGCTACAGCCCATTATGGACCTTGGCCTCCCAAATGTTGTCCTGCAGCGAACTCGGTCCTCAGCTGCTTCCCTCCAGCTCGTCACCCTCATTGTCCTAAGATCATCTATCGCATCGGTTGGCCACCTTGTTCTGGGTCTTCCCCTCCTCCTGGTGCCATCCATTTGATGATCCATGACCTGCTTTGGGGTTCTGTAGGTGGGTATTCTCTGCACATGCGCAATCCACCTTAGTCCTTGGGCCTTAATGAATCTTACGATATTCTCCTTCAATCATCCTGCCCAGCCCTTCATTGTTACGATCTGCCACACACTTCACACCGAAGATTCACCTAAGGATCTTCTGCTTGAAGACTGTCAGGCTATTCTCATCCTTGGGCGTGTCATCCATATTTAACTATGGGTCGAATCAAAGTTCAGCTTGGTTGAGATATAGCCACCATAATTTGGTGGGGATATTATCCCCGCGATTTGTCTTAAACAATGGTTCGTGAAGACCTGGAACTTCTGAGTTATGGTTCTTGCAAACCTCCAGGTCTCGTACTTATAATAATAAAAACTTCACATTGGAGTTGAGCTGTATGAGTTTGGTCAGCTGGGAAATATTTCTGTTTTTCCGGACAGGGTACAGTTGACAAATAAACCCTTCTATATCTTACAAGTTCATGTTCTCAATGGGTTTCGCCAAATAGCTCATCTCTCAGAGATACATTTAACTCTCATTTGATCAACTACAATGTCAACTACCATAGTTACCTGGTGTCTGTTTCCAAGTGACATTTGGTTGACATCATTTTGTTTTGATGCATGTTAGGAGGAGGAAGGCTGAAACTGCGTGAAGTTATTTACTCAAGTATTTTCTGTGTAAACTGCAAAACTATGAAAGTTTTCATAATCTTTGCTGGTCCCTCTACCTCACTGTTGGTGGTCTTGTTGGCTTGTCTCAGTCATCAAAAAGTTGATGCAGTGAGTTGCTGAATCGTTCTTGTTAACGTGATTCCATTCTGTGCGGTTCTTTAATTAGTTATGCTTTGTGACATCACCACAAACGACTTTTTATGTTTAATTTCCAACTCCCAATGCAAACTATTCCAGGTAGGTGCGATTCAATCCCTCATGGAGTACTTCATCATTACAGTCGACTGTTTGGCATTGGTCAGTGGCGATACCTCATCAGGATGGCAAGCTTTATGTGAGTGGTTACTTCGGTTGGGGGTGGGGGTTCCAGCTCTGACTGTTCCGTGGTGATCTATCTGTCTCAGTGTGAAGCTGCTCCCAAGTGCTTCATGCCATCCTATGCCAAAGTCAGATGTGCTGTGTTGGATGCTTTAAAGGCCCCATACACGGTACGATTGATCTGTCGAATCCGTCGTTTCAGACCGATCAAAACGACGAATCGATAGTGTATGTCGAGATCGTTAACGATTTACTTAATCAAAGGGGTTGTCGGTCATCGCAACAAAAACCTTTGCAACCATGAATATCGTGACGACCAATGAGAACTTTAAATCTTCATAAGATCGTCCAGTGGCTAGAAAAACGCAAAGTTGCACTGAGACGCTCGTGATTACTGACAGCTTGTTTTTATCGCGCTTCTGTATTTCAGGTGACACTAGTTTCATTAATGTTAGGTATGTAGGTTCCATCATTCTCATATATTTGTGCCAATCTTTTGGATGGAACCTTAATTTGTTTAATATATTTACATGCGAATACTGATTTCGCTGTAATAGCTATTTCTTAACCCACACTTTTGTAGGTTTCTTCTGTAGCTGAATCAAAGTTAACGCGACGTTGGTAAGGAGAAGAAGTTCATTTTCCATTTTACGAAAACCCGAATTTTGAATTACTTTTTGAATAAGCATGTATTGAATTATTTGAGCACGTTATTGTTCCGTTTCAAACATTGTCGATCGTAACGACCAATCATTTCGTGTGCAAGCGGTGAGCTTTGAGCTTCCACTTTCAGATTGATTGTAACGACGGATCGTTCCGTGTATGGGGCCCTTTACACTGTTTTGTCATCCCCTGTCACATAGGAGGACCATTAGAATTCACTGCTAGTAATGGTTCAGGATGGTTCACTTGGTTGCCGTTCCACTCAACTTATTGCTTGGAATGCATTGTGAAGTTATTGTTCCACTGGTTCCAGTGGAGCACTATCGAGGCTCTAACCATTATCGATCCTACCACAGAACAGTTTCCTCTGACAGACACTTTCGGAACGGTTACCTTTGTTTCTTGGAACACCCCATCGCTTGCAAGATCGGAATAACAAAGATTCAGATATCCAGTAGTAGTTATTAATTTCTCAATCCGTTTTTAGTTCAAGGGCTGGATAAGTTTTTACCCATTGGCCGTAAAACAAGAGTAAGTTGTTTTACCATTCACTCACAATATTCATGTAGCTTTTATAGATTTATTTCAACCTTTTACATAATCATTTAACATGATCCAGTACCATCTTGATAAGGATTTGAGACGGGGTTGATAATGGTTGGGAATCAAGAACGCAGTGCATGGCCAGTTCTCGTCTGCCCGATTTTCTGTTCACTGGAATGGCGATCACAAAACTGGCTTTGGTTAGTCAGGAAAACACTGCGAACAGTTGGTCATGGATACTATACAGTCAGAAAAGAGTACGAGAATCACTGCAAACGGCCAAATGCTTTTCTGGTGTCAGATAACCGTGAGATGAGGCTTGTCTGCAGTGACTATCTGATGGATCTCTGACTATCAAGCGTAGGACTGTTTGCATCGATTCTCGTGAGTCTTTTCTGACTGTATATTATCCATGAGCGGCTGTTTGCCGTGTCTTCCTGACTATCCACAGCCAGTTTTCTGATAACCATTCCATTGCACAGAAAATAGGGTGGACGAGGACTGTTTGAACGTTATCAAATTACCCTTCTCAAACACTTATCAAGATGATGTTGGATCATGGATGGTTTCTTACGGGTTTCTAGGAGTCAGCTAACCATAAGAAAAACCTAGAACATATTGTCTGTGCAAACAAATCTATAATGGACTTTTGCCAAATGAATTTATTATACAATTTAATTCAACCTTTTTCAACAAATCATTTACAGTGATTCAAGTAGTTCTTTGTACCGTTCATCTAATCAACACATGCTAGAGGAAGACGACAGACATAATTAGCTACGATGTTGTGTCTATCGATTTTACATGAAAAGGTTTAATTGGATTTATAAAAGGTTGAAATACATTTATAAAAAATGTATTTGTTGCATTAGTAGCTTTGATAATTACCCATCAGTCCCATCATAGGTGCTAGAATTCATATAATTCAGTTTTGCATTTTCAGTGCTATGCGTACTGCTTCCTGAAGAAGACTGGGATAGTAAGCTGTACATTAAGATTCAATCTTGAATTAATATAGTCATTGGTGGTTCTGTAACTCGCAAGCAGAATGGCAAATCATGTATGTATGGTATTTTCAAAGCAAATGCTGAAACTTCATCGATACTCTCGGTGGATGACTCACGGTGTAAAAGAATCATATTGGGGAGCAATGTGGAAATCCACTGGCAGGATCACCAGTTGATTTATTATAGTAGGTACCTACTTCCTGACCTACCTATCACACTGACATGCATTAGGTGCACTTAACAACTTTTGATGGTTTGCAGATCGAGGACACTCTGGCTCTGAAGTGGAACGATTTTGCTTTTACTCAGTTAGTGTCTGTACTGATCAAGGACGGCAAGACTAGGGGGAATTACATTATCAGGTCTTATTTCAAATGCAAACACATCATTCGAGGTTAGCCATTATTCAGAACCTTCAGATGGGGGGTGCGACTTTCCAGCTAGAGCAATAATGTGGACTGATCTCGCTGTAGAGCTGTCTGGAACTGTTCCAAGTCCAGTTGGTCCAAGAGGTAACTGGAGCCATCTCAAGGTTGGAGCTGCACCAGCCAGGCGCATGAAGCCATCCATCCAACCAAATCCGTAACTACCTTTTCACTTGGCATCTGGTCTGGTAGAGCTGTCTGGAACTGTTCCAAGTCCAGTTGGTACAAGAGGTAACTGGAGCCATCTCAAAGTTGGAGCTGCACCAGCCAGGCACATGAAGCCATCCATCCAACCAAATCCGTAACTACCTTTTCACTTGGCATCTGATCTGGTAGAGCCATCTGAAACTGTTCCAAGTCCAGTTGGTCCAAGAGGTAACTGGAGCCATTTCAATGTTGGAGCAAACCCTCCTATATATGAAGACTGGGACGTCTTACGGTACATGAAGGTAGGAAGGCTCCACTGAGCCTGACACGCCCAGAGGAAATGCCAAGGAGAATCCTACCCCAAAAAAAAAATGGCAGCATGGGCGGCTAAGACTACTGTAGGTGGATGGTGTGTTGGCAGATGCTCCATTCTGGGTGCCCACCATTGAATAGAAAGCTGCAGCAGTTTACAGAGACAACTGGCGGAACTCACTACAGGAGTTGTAGCGCCAAGGAAGAAGAAGAAGTGGCATTCCTCTTGTGACATGCCGGCTGGTTAAAACCCGAGCAGGATCTTGGGACAGTTCCATGACTCACTGGAAGGTTCAGGGTAGTTAACTGTTTTCTTGAAATGGCACACTCTACCTTGTACTCATCATATATTTTTTAAATAATTTGCTCTTTTGAGAGAGAAAACTGCCCATGTAAGTTGAATGGAAATAGCCATATCAATGGTTGCCATAAATTCCTTAGGCCTTTCAAATTGGTCTTACTGATCTGACCAAACAATAATATTGATGAGTTGGTTTACTCGATTGACCTTTCTTCAGCTATGCATGGGAATTCGAGCTGTGATAATGCTTTGATGGTTCTGGTCTGCTTGCGTGCTATGGGTGTATCGTTTTCACTGTCTGATGCACAAGCTAATGCAGAGCAAGAGGAATATTTATTATTAAGAACATCGGAGGATGAAAAGGTAAGGGGTCTGCTCCTTTTGCTACTTATGTCCCGACCTCTATCTCATAACAGTTCATTCCTGATCTCGTTGTATCAAGTTTGCTTCACTCTCAGACAAGGTTGTCGGAGTTCATCACATGAGGTTTTTTCGCAGTGACCATCTAACGGCAGTGTCGGCTCGTAGCTCGAACCAGAGGGTGTGCACAAAGGGAATGTTGGGTCCGTCAAGTAGTTGTAGGAACAATCTGTAACTACCAGAGTTGTTAATGCGAAAATTGTGTATTTAATTAAGTAAGGTTTAGGTGTATGTGTGTGGGTGTAGGTAAATAAGACCAGAAAATGGTAACTACATTTATAACTAAAATGGTACCTAATATATAGCTAAATTAATTTGTAACCGAAATGGTAATCAAAATGATTCCATGGATTACATAAAATTGTATAATGAAAATTACTTATAAATGTAAGAACTAAAGCTGGAAAAAATGTAAATGTAATGGAAGATTCATGCTTCTTTGTATAGACATACAGGTAAATAGGCTAAATCTACGATACCATCCTTTACTCATTCATTGTTACGACCTTTTGAGCGTAAGCATGTGAAACAACTTGCCACTTACCAGGCATCCACGCAACCACTCCGTTTTGGCATAGGTACTGTTCAGCATTACTTACTTTTTTTTAAATGAGTTCGCACAAGGGGGGGGGGGGGGGGTTGAGGCTGGCGTGTCACAAATGTTCACTTTTTCTGACAGGCAAATCGCGAATAGGTTTTTTTGGATAAAAATTACCGAATCAGTCATGGTGACACGATTGAAAACGAAAGGGAGGGCCAAGATCGGGAACGTAAGCAGGTACCTATAAAGCGATGGTCGAGGTCGGGAAGGCAAAACAGAAAGAAAGCTGAGTGCATGGCGAGGGTCGAAATCAAACGAAACGAGTGAGAAAGCCGTAAAGTCCTTGTCAAAACCGAAAACTGTAAAGCAGGGTTCACACGGAGGGCGGAAGCGCGTAAGGCGGACTGTGTAAAATAATGGTGGGGGAGGTGCGGAGTGTCCCATTCCGGAGGGTCCCGTTCACATGGCGGAGTGGAAATGCGTAATGTGGAGGGAGAAAGAACAGTAGGCAGACGAGAAAACGTGCTGGAAGGTGGCAGAGGCTGTGTGGTGGTCCATTGTGCAGATTCGGACTTGTGTAATTGTGGAAGGATATTTCTCGAGAGTATTCAGTACAGTCCGCGTCAGAAGTCACCCTTGGTAAAGATACCTCCCCTTTTACCAGGAGCCAATCAGGTTGCTTTACACAGTCCTCATTACGTTTCCGTGTCCATGTGAACCCTGCTTGAAATGTGCAACGAGAGGAGATCGCCAGACTTGGTTCACTTATGATAAATTTGTGTTGTGATGGAATTACAAAGAGTAAGAGCATGGAATTATGAAGAGAAAAAATCTCAAGCGAGAAAATAGGCACGAATACTCATTTACCTCCATGGTTTACTCATAGCAGGCAGCACTTAGAGCAGACGTAGCAGTTTCCTGTTCAGACAGATCTTCATTTTCCGTGATACAAGGTGGTCTCAATGGTGGAAACCTTACCTAATCAGTCCTGCACATTTAGTAGAGCTGGAAGCTTAAACTTCAACTCTCCCTTCCAATTTTCCTTTGGGTTACACGTTCTCCTGTGCCCTGGCCAGTATCCGCCCCAGTCTGGCCATCAGAAAGGCGTTTGGCCGTTAGCATACTCTTCGGACTGTATAGTATCCACGACCGGATGTTCGCTGTGTTATCCGAACTATCCAAAGCCGATTTTCTGATCATCGAGAAACTCGCCATGGCCCTCTCGATGCCCAACCATTATTATCAAATGCAACTCCTTCTCAAATGCTTATTAACACGGTCACTGTATGTTATTTTAGGGTCTTACTTCCCCCGTGCTGACCCGTTTTTCTGTCTGAAACGCTTCATAATGGCCTCAATAATGATTGTCAGACACAAATATCTGCACATTATAAACTGAACTCTTCATTATTTATGAAGTATAGGAACCCTACCTTGGGTATTGGACATAAAACAAGCGAAAATGTAGATGAACAACAACAAAAAATGACTGTAAAACTCACAGGAACAACCGGTGTTGTGTGGTGACTGACAGCCATGAATATAACAACAACAAAAACATTACAGTTTCAGTCATGTATTACAGCTCCAATCCACCGATGGCGCATTCTGGGAATTCTTATGTGGCCTCCTCGGAGGCGTAACAAGAGCAAACATGATGTTTGCCGTGCTGATAGAAAAAAAAAGCATTGAAATAGCAGGTGAGGCCCGATAGGGACGTCCACATCTCACGACCCTCGGACGTGATCCGCACTGTATGTGTTATTGCGTTAAGATAGTACTGGATCATGGATGGTTTCTTACGGTTTCCTAGGAGTCAGCTGACCGTCAGAAAAAGGCAGTGCAAACAAAACTACTGTTGTCTTCTCTTGGGAGTCGGGAGGGATAGTGGAGGTTGGTATATTATCTAGTAAGTTGGTGAGAATGGGATCGAGAATAGGTTGTTTGGAGTGAGACTGCGGGTGTGGAACCACGAAACTGAGCTCAGCGAAAGGCGACGGAGAGTCAACTCGATCCAGCAGTAACGTGTGGAGAAATAAATAATCTTGAAGTGTAATAAATTCATCTTCCCACCGGCTCGACATTCCGACGACGGTCTCGAAAGGGAACTAATTGATAATGCTGATGCAGGAGGTGATTGTCCTCTGCAGGGCCAGGGGGATATCCCCACCGATGCAGTGAACTAGAAATCGCTCCCAAAATCACCAAACTCGAGTTTGTTAAATTCTGGAACAGCGATCCTTTTAGTTTTTGTGGCAATGGTTTCTCAACCCCTTAGCAGCTTGCCAACAGCAAAGGTACATCATCCCTCAGGCGGACGTACAACCATCATGTTGGGGGGCTACAGCAGAACCGACACCTGGCAATCTGGAGAATTAGCCGACTCCAGGTCGGAGGGCCACATGGGAAACATCATGGACGATTTATCCTTTATTTCCCGCATACCTTCTACCTTCCAACCCATACATTCTAATAATGGAGTTCCCATTGAAAGGAGCAGGAAAAAAGTTGAAAAAACGCTTTTATTTTTAAATGTTCTAAAAAGAATGAAATAATTTCTTTCTGCTACCCAGGAAAATTGGACATTTTTATGACTAAAAATAAGTCCCCCCCCCCCCCCCCCCATTTCATAAGAATTTACGATTGAATGTACTTATCTTGTAGATAGGTATGAAATAAATTTTGGGTGCCCCACGCTTTTTTAGTCATAAAAATTTCCCATGTTCCCGGGTAGTGGAAAGAAATTATTTTATTCTTTTTAGATCATTTCAAAATAAAAGTTTGGAAACCTGGAATGACGATCAGAAAACTGGCTTTGGATAGTCAGGAGAACTCTGCGATCGGCCGGTCATGGATACTATACACTCTGAAAAGTGTCAGAGAAATCACTACGAAAGGCCCAACGCCTTTCTGGCGGTAAGATAACCGTCACGTGGTCAATGAGAACAAACCTATAGATGACTGTGATAAATTTCAGCTCGTTTGGGCGAAAAATCGATTACGCGATTTGATCCATACAGACAGAGTGGGTTAAGTAAAAGCCTGTAAAGCCGGCTCCACACGTTGAGGAAATCCTCAGAGGCCGGCCTCAAGGCGCAGCGCCTTGAGGCGAACCCAAAAAAAAGGGGGTATCCAGACGTTGAGGCTTGCCTCAAGGAACCCTCAGTTGCTGTCGAGATATGGCCTCATCAAGATCTGATGACGTTTTGGCTGTGGTGGGAGTGCTTTTTTTGTGCCAAGAAAAGATCAGCAGAAAGAAGCATTTGGTGCAGAGTGGCTGCTCAAAAGGACCAAATACTCCCATGTCAATCTTCTGAATGAGCTCAGATTCGCACCCAAGGACTGGCACAATTACTTGCGGATGGATGAGGAGACTTATTGTCTCCTCAGGAAAGCTATTGTGTATGGTAGCGCCAGTCATCGAAAAAAGGACACATTGTTTCTGTCGTGGTAGTCTTTCGAAGAAACCTGCCACAAACACGGACTTTCGTGATAAGTGCAGATAAATTCTTCTGTCACCTCTTAGCACGGGTCATTTCAAAAAAGCAATCAAAGTGTACACAAAACAAATATTTCGAAAAAGGGAAGCGAAAAAAATGTGGGGATAAAAATATCAATGGCCTCAAGGCGAAACGCGCGCGCCCTCCAGACACTGAGGCCCAGGAAGGAGGTTGAGGCAGATCGAATGAGATTTCGTATTCCCGAGGCGGCCTCTTCAACCTCGCCTCAAGGCCAAATATTCCTCCAGACGATCGCTTTTCCCTCAAGGCGCTGCGCCTTGAGGCCGGCCTCTGAGGATTTCCTCAACGACTGGAGCCGGCTTTAAAATGACTCCATCTTTGAGGCGTACAAGCCTTAAAAACCTTGTTGGGGAAGTCATATTTGATGTGATTCGTTATTATGCTTCTCAGATAAAAAGACTGGTTGAAGCTGAGGAACTGGAAAGTCGGCTTTCACTAACAACTCCCCCTCTCATTCCTGAAGTCACGGTTCTTGAAGGAGTATGCTTTTTTTTTTAATATATATACCTATGCAATAGTTAGTTACCTACCTGTTGAAGAAATCTAGGCAAGAGAGGCTTTGTTTTCCTGGTTCATAGGTATCGGAGCGGTCCTGGTTACCTCTCCAATAGAACTACCTACCTAACTTACCCATCATCTTGCGTTATGACCTAGAATCTCAAGATGTTTTTCAGTTCAGGGCCGAAGCCTTCTGGAATGCATTTGACGGGAGCCAAAAACGTATGGGTGCGATGAAAGGTGACTGCCCTTCATTGTCAGGACGTAATCGACCCTTGGATATCAGCACCACCACATCTGAAGACGAATAGGTCGACCCGATTTAATACGATCAGAGTCCGGTAATTACAGTAAAATTGAAAAAAAAAACAGAGCCTTCTTTATTGGCGATCTTGTTCAGTCCCACTCACAATAATTTGCTGAACGTCATTGAGCGACATCGTCACTGAGCAACATTTGGGGGGTGGATACCTGTAATAATGTAGTACTCCAGTCATTCATCCATTCAGTTCATTTTCAACCATAGGTAGGGCACCTATGTAGTGGGATGTTCAGGAGAAATATATGGAAACCAGAACAGTAGATAAAGATAATCAGAACTTCAAGTGCAGAGAAGAGATATAATGATTATGTGTAAGGTATTATGTACTTACCTATAATAATAACAATAATAATGCTAGATACTCTGAACTCGGTACAACGAAATAAACATCCTGTGTAGTAATGCAGAGTGATTACAGAGTAATTATTACAGTAGACGTCCCTTATGATGGTGTATAGGTCTATAATAGCAATATAATACCTCCCGCCTATAATAGCATTATAATATAATAACGTTCTGTAATAACTAGCTGATTTCTGAAGAAGAAGAAGAAAACAGTTTATTGTCATACATTACTCGAAAGTATTACTCAAATAGCTTATAAAATAAACATTACGGCATGGAAATCCGTCTGCCTGAAGTTAGGGCCTTTTTTGTTTTTAGAAAGAATAAATCAGGAATAAAAAGTAAAAGCTTCTTGAGACGTGAATTACAAGGCTACGTGGCCTCTTGTGGAATTCTACTCTTATACGCACAAGACAATCAAAAATTAAATTCACTGACAAGGAAGGCACGGTATCTCCAGGCAGTTCGACAAAACAGCTCCAGTTTGTTCCAATCCGTGCCATTCAGAATCGAGATCGCTTCATCTCGTGACAAGGAGTGGCGTCCAAAGGCAACTACTCGAAATTCAGACAGCACTGGGCAGCGGCAGAAAAAATTGTATACATCCTCTCTCTCATGGAGCATTCATTCGAACGGTCATTTTCATATGGTTTGGCGTTTAGGTTCGAAGACTCTGCGCGGATTTTGAATGCCCACCTCGCAACATGTAATGGCATCCCACTATTCCTGACCAGACTGGGCACAGCTGGTTCTAGGATCCAGCTCCCGATACAGGGTGAAAGACCCAGACACGTCCACTCTCCTCTGAAACTACAATTTCCTGTCAGCCCTGAACGCCACGACCAGCCGATCCATGTCCGACTTGAGGACTCTGTGGTCAAGAGAAGTCAGGTTGTTCGGAAGGTCAAACATGCTACGGAGAGTAGCGTACTGCTTAGCAAAACCGACGCAATGCCTAACCATTTCGGAAGCCAGAATTCTTGGCAGGCGGGATTCCGGCATCTTGATGACCCTCAATATAAACCTAATCCTAGTGCATTCTCAGGGTGAATACCGACAGGGTGTCCAGCTCCGTCTACAGATAGACTGTTTAGTTAGGAGTGTGAGAAGGCAAGTGAAATAACTTCTTCACAAATAGAAGCTGTACACCCTCCACCGAGTCGTACTGTCTGTTTCCCCACACCTGGGCTGCATAGCACAGTATGGCTCTCATAATGGCATTGAAAATCTCCACTTTTTAGCTGATTTCTGCGTCGAAGTGAAAGTGAACGACGTAAAGTCAAGAATTGGAGCCTGGGCAGCACCAGGGCGTTTTTTGGCTTTAATCAGCCTCTCTTCCCTCCCCCCTCCCCACAGTATTGCACAACCTGAGCGATTTCTGAATCAAACTAATAACCACACAAATTGGTTGAGAATACGGGCATTGGACACAACATTTGCAGAGTATACTGAGTTCTACCCCCCTCCGCCCATATAGAAATGTTTCGAAATTTCGGCGATATATGGCACAACGACTCAATGCCGTGTCGAAAAACAGAAACACGGTTGAGTGTTAAGCCCTCGGTAGCGCACACAAGATTCTGTTGAAACCCCACGTTTTTTGGCATTGATCGCTCCCTTTCCCCCTGTAGAAATAAATGTCGGCGATTCAGTGCACGACGCAGTGCAGAAGCTTCTGCATCAAACAAAAAAAACCACATGAATCAGTTGAGAATTGAGCCCTGCGCAGCACGCTCAAGATTTAACAGGAAAAAAAAACAATTTTTTTCATTGATAAACCTCCTTCTAGAAGTAAATTTTGAAATTCCGGCAACGTACGGCCAACTAGACAGTTTTATGCAACAAAAAAAGAACCACGCAAATTGGTTGATAATACGGGCAGTGGAAATTGGATTAGCAGAATATCTGCGTTCTCCCCCCCCCCCCCCTCCCCTCCGACAATATAGAAATATATTTCGAAATTCGGGCGACGTGTGGCACAACTAGACCCAATTCTGCATCGAACAAAAAAAAGAAACAGCTGAGAATGAAGCCCTGGGTAGCGCGCACAAGATCTTGTCGAAAACCCACGTTTTTTCGGCATGGATCCCTCCCTTTTCCCCTGTAGAAAAAAATTTGGGAATTCCGGTGATTCAATGCACCGGTAGAATAACACTAGCAAAAGTTTCAACACGTGGATCAATACGACTAAGTAAATGGCACTACCAATGATCGACGATAATTTGAAAAAAAAAAAAAAAAAGGAGCGTACCTACCTAATTTAAGTTTTGGGGGCCAAAATTGGTGGAAACCATCAGAAATAGCTATTTCAATTGTTGCACATGAAAGAAACAATAAATGAACAGCCAACATTTCTGTAGGTACAACGTCCAATAGAATAATAAACCCATGTGACAAGGACTTTGCAGCGTTTTTTCAAGGACTGTTGATCTTGCACATGCGCAGCCTATGCCTTTACCTTCAGCTCATGTTGAAGGTTACATTTCTTCAGGTTATCTATTCAGAATCATCAGCCCACGTTCCGACGGACAGTTCTGGACTAAAGCAGGGTTCACATCCATCCGGAAAGCTATCCTGAAAGTGCGTACGAGCAGCTGATTGGTTGGACATCAGCTGTGGAGGGGGAATATTCTTTCCGGAGAAGCACTTTTGAAGGGAACTGTACGCATCTGAAGCAGGGTTCACATCCATCCGGAGCCGTCTGGAAATACGGATAGGAGAAGCTAGTGAAAAGCAGTGGAAGGGATGGAGGGGAATCGCGGAAGTTGGGAAGGCGTTCATAACCATCCGGAATTTTGGCTGACAACTCGTTTCCCGCGCTTCCTCCCACAGCTGTTTTGGTTGCCGACGCCATTCTGTATGCGCAGTAGTGAACTGCGCAGATGCGGAGCGGAAAATATCTGAAAAATCAGATGCGTACAGTTCGCTTCAAAAGTGCTTCTCCGGAAAGAATATTCCCCCTCCCCAGCTGATGTCCAACCAATCAGCTGCTCGTACGCACTTTCAGGATAGCTTTCCGGATGGATGTGAACCCTGCTTGATTTTTCAGATATTTTCCGCTCCGCATCTGCGCAGTTCACTACTGCGCATACAGAATGGCGTCGGCAACCGAAACAGCTGTGGGAGGAAGCGCGGGAAACGAGTTGTCAGCCAAAATTCCGGATGGTTATGAACGCCTTCCCAACTTCCGCGATTCCCCTCCATCCCTTCCACTGCTTTTCACTACCTTCCCCTATCCGTATTTCCAGACGGCTCCGGATGGATGTGAACCCTGCTTCAGTCCTGGTCAGTTCTATCCTTTCTTTCTCAGAACGCAGTTCCGTCCTGGACTGGTCCAGGACTGTCTGTCCGAACAAACCAAGTGTTTTTATTCACGGATTCGGATTCAGGATGGCCTGAAATGAATTTGAATGTGGTTCTTTTCATTCTCGGCTGAGTGTTGTTCTCTTTTGGAGAAAACCATAAACAGATTCGAGATAACGGCGTCCTGGAAATTTCAACCCCTATTTTTCACCCCGTAGAGGAGACTGACAGTAACGCAGAGCTTTGCTGACCAATTAGACCCCAAATGGGACCCACAAACCAAATTTCATTAATTTTCGTTCATGGTAACTGAGGAAAAAGTGAAGAAGGTACAGCGGACGGACCACAATTTTCATTCCGTTTTCAGATTATACGTACCTACCTACCTTAAAACGGAAACATCAAATTTCAACACTGAAAATAATTAATCAAAATAGGATCATTATTTCATAAAACTAATGATAATGACCTTCAGTTCATTATTGTTCATGAAAACAATGAACTTCAGTTCACTATAATTGTTCATGAAAATAATGAACAAAAATGCTCCGAGACTCGGGTCTTGGAGCGAGAAATGAAGAAAAGGGGCTGCAGCAGCACTGGATTTTACAGATCTGTAATGACGAAGATTATCCATGCCATCGTAAAATTATAGTTACTTACAAACCTAGGTAATTTGGGTTAGGTACCTACCATTTTTAACAATTCCGATTTCAAAGAAATCCACAACCTTCCACGTTGCCCACAGTAGGTTTGGTTTCTTGGTTGCTGTTTGTAGGTTTTGATTTTGTATGCATCTACATAGAGACAAATCCATCATAGTAAGAATACAGATAAATGTGAGGTTGTAACCACTTCGTGTAGCTTCTTGGCGGTATGTAAGTAGTTGGTTGTGATTAAATTTTAAAGAAAAGTAACAGAACTAAGGTGAAAGGCATCAAAATAATCAAGTGGGTAGCAGTGCATCCCTAAAGCTACCAAATAACCCTGGTGTTTACGGGATGCTCTGAAAGAGAGGACTTCAATGAGCAGCAGGAACCTTCCGATCGTCTAATGATGAATTAAAGAGATGTTCAGTAATCATGTCTTGCAGCCCAGCTTTTCGTCTTGAAGGATCACGTAGTAAGTATCATAGGTACAGGTACATACCTGCATTAGACTACTTCCTATTGGCAAGGCACCTACCCCCAACCACTTCCAGACATTATTACTTCTGCCCATTTGAGGGTTCCTACTAGGTCCTATCTCCTGCATGTCGTATTGGAAGACGCGAAGAGCCTGCACAGGGCGACCTAGCGAATCTCAGATGAAGGTCGAGCATTTTAAGGGGCCTGTTAAACAAGCTACAATGTTTCTATGAATATGCATATCTGTTGCTGAACGACTTCCAGGCAATACTGCAGGAAATGTGTTGCTGACCAACGGGCGAGCCACATGTGGCTGGGCGGTTTTGCATTTACACATAGGTTGAGGCTCCAAGCAGAGATGACCGAGGAAGTGGCAGTAGATATCGTTCTTCAACGCCATCGTGCTGAGGTGAGGGTGCTGGATGGAAAAGGAGAATAGTTATGTTGCAGCCACCAGAACGGTTTTAAAAAGTTTCAAAACAAGAACATCGGTTTTTCTGAAGGGTCGGGATGAGTTTTCTGTTTGTGTTCGAGAAATAGGGCAAAAAAATAGCTGAATAGGTACAAAATAGATCTGTATAAAGGTTGGAGAAAAATGAGATTCTGGGAAGGTTCCAGCATGGTTATCTTAAGTTCTGATGGTGAAACCACACCCCCGATCGGGTGCGAGAGGTTACGAAACACATGGTTTGTTCGGACAGACAGTTACAGATCAGTCTGAGATGGAAGTGCGTTCTGAGAATGAGGGGATAGAACTACCCAGGATTGAGGCCACAACTGTGCCTGTCCAAATGCATGCTGAGGATTCCGAAAAGATAACCTGAAGCATTATAACTTTCTGTATTAGCTGAAGGTAGAAGCATTAGCTTTGTTCGCGCTGTCCCCTTGAGCTAGCTCCAAGCAAGTTCAGTTTTTGCTTGAACCAAACTGGCTTAGTGTAGGGTGAGCTCTGAACACGCTCGCTCGGAGCAGGGTGAGCCTGGAGCTTGTTCGGAGCACGGGCAGCTCGAACGGGTCAAGGGTGCATGCGCGGAAGAGCGCCCGCTCAGCTGCCCCAGGTCTTCTCGCGGGGCATGGGAGGGCTTGCTCAGAGCAGCTCGGAGGAAGCCCCGTGGCCAGCACGAACACCGAACTATCTGCCCCGGGACAGCACGAACACCGAACCATCTGCCCCGGGACAGCACGAACACTGGACCACTTGGCTCGGAGCTCGCCCTGGGTCTGCACAAACAGCGAATCTTTGCCTCACCCTTACTGCACATGCCCGGGTTGCTCTCTACAAGCTATGAGGGACTGCACGAACAAAGCTACTGCGTGCGCATGTGCAGGATCAACAGTCTTCGAAAAAATCCAGGACCGCTAAACTAGTTCCGAATGGTCCTGGATCAACTCAAAATTTAGGTCCAGTTCTAGCACTGTCAAAATGCTCAAAAAAGGGCGTGGCTTGGATAGAACGGTACAGAACTGTCTGAGCGAACCTTCAGAGAACTCAGTTCCCGCACCTGATGCGGTTGGACACCTTATCAATAAAACTTATAAGTTTCAACATTTGATGTGGTTGGAACACAGAACTCATTACAAAACGTTCACTCGAACAAAGCTAATGTGACGAGCGAATTTTTATCAGGAAGAACGAAGATTTAGACAACAGGACAAGCAGCGCTTCAGTGCCAAGTGGGCTTTGAGGAACTAAAGTTGCTGCTACGGCCATAATGTGGATGCCGACCCTAGTTGCAGAGAAGGGAAACTTGACATTCCTTCTCCAACATCATTTCTTATTTTTGCGAGTTTTTAAAGAAGATTTTAAAGAAAATAAGCTATCAATTACAGCTACCTGAATATGATTTGTTTAAGATGTGTTTAAAATATTTAGGTACCGACCTACATATCCAAACTGCAGTATACGTATTAGAAAAACTACTACTATGAAGGATGGGAAATTAAATGTTAACTTGAATCATCTTCAAAAGACGTAAAGAAGATATTACAAGTTTGCCAAGTAATCACTGATGCTTGGATGAGTTAATAATAATGACTTTCTTATGATACAATTTTTTAAGGTGACATTGTCTCTGCTGCTGACGTCAGGGCTTAGAGCAGTGCCTGCTCCCTTGAAATGTACCAAGTCCTCAGCGTACTTCTGCTGATATTCAGCTCAGCTTATTTCATCACTAATTTGGTGAGTCTGGTTATATATTATTATATATAAAAATACAAATGAATGTGTGTATGTATGTATGTTCCTTATAGGCGGCCAAATTGCTGAACCGATTTTGATGAGAGTTGTTCCACTGTGATCGGCAAGTTCTGGGGGTAGTTATAGGCTATGGTAGAATCAGCTTCCCCGATCATCTGAGTGAGCCCTGAGGCTAATTTCGTTCCTATTTAACCTATGACGCTGAAATTTGAAATGGAGCCTCTCTTGGACTGCTGGGTAAGAATTAGATGGGCCTCGATTGAGTGAGCCGATCAGCTGAGTGAGCCCTGAGGCTAATTTCGTTCCTATTTAACTTATGATGCTGAAATTTGAAATGGAGCCTCTCTTGGACTGCTGGGTAAGAATTAGATGGGCCTCGATTGAGTGAGCCGATCAGCTGAGTGAGCCCTGAGGCTAATTTCGTTCCTATTTAACTTATGATGCTGAAATTTGAAATGGAGCCTCTCTTGGACTGCTGGGTAAGAATTAGATGGGCTTTGATTGAGTGAGCCGATCAGCTGAGTGAGCCCTGAGGCTAATTTCGTTCCTATTTAACTTATGATGCTGAAATTTGAAATGGAGCCTCTCTTGGACTGCTGGGTAAGAATTAGTTTGGTCTCGACTGAGTGAGCCGATCAGCCGAGCTGCTTTTTAACCTTGCATCAACACAACCCACCATGAGTACATAGTCGGTAATGGTGCGGGGGAGGGGGAACTTTATGTCCAGTTATTTATGCACCCCGACCGGGGCAACGCCCGCGTTATCCGTTAGTACCAACATAATTCACATCATACATGGAAACCAACAGTTTTAGCTCATATTGTGTTCACTTTCTTTTAGAGACTGACGGCCGCTGACCAGATTTATCCAGAACAGCCAGTGCAACGAATTCTTGTTCTTATCCCCGATTTCACGTTCTGTTCAATCTACACCAAGCTGGAGCCAATGGAAGTAGTAAGACTCTTTGGTATGCCCATAACCTTCGTTACTCATCATCATCATCCACCACAATATAATTAGTTATGTAGGGGAAAGTTGAGTAAAACGGGTAGGGGCCTGTCTTCATGACAGGTGCAGCTGTCTGGCGTCTACCGACCTGAATTACTCTAACCACACTCCCAGCTGTCAGTTTGTCAGCAGTTATGCTATGGAAGGAGGGTTTCTGTGCTTCAGGCCTTAATAAAATAAACTAAAAGTGGTTGTGATTCTAAAATAAATTGCAGTTTTCGAATGGCACTGTTTCTGTGTTGAGAGGGTTATTAAATTCCATTTTAAAAAACAGCAACAAAAAATAATGTCAAATAGGAAGGGAATAACATTTCTGCAAACTGCCATAGCTCATGACCCAACGGTCCAAATTGGCTCAAATTTTTAACTAAACGGGGTTAGGTCCTAGTTGGTCCCATATGAATTTCATTGCATTCGAATCAGCAGCAGTAGAGATTGCGCGTGTGCAAACGTGAAGAATGTCAAATCCACGTAACTCACAATCCAATGGTCCATATTGGCTCAGTTTGATGGTCGTTTGGGTTTAGGTCCTAGTTGGTACCATATGAATTTCGTCGCATTCCTGTCAGTAGTAGTGACTGCCCATGTGCAAACATCAAACCCGTTGAACTGCCATAACCCACAACTCAGTGTTCCCTCAAACAACCTTTCATTAATCTGGTCCAGTAGTCTCCAGTGTTCCTTTAATTTATATCATTGTTCAGACCTAGTTAATACGGGGAATGTTGCTTCTTAATTTCCCTGATGGCCGGGATTGTTAATATTGAAAAAATTCTCGCTTTCGAACTACCCTAGTAAATTTCCTAAATAATACCTATTATGAACACGGACAACTAATTCCACCCATAGTACCAAGGCTGAGCCATGTAATCCCGTGGATTAATCTAGATCATATGTTTTGTTCTAGCTTGGTTCCCACAAGGAATCACCCACCAAGATAGAGTAAGTTGTTAAGAGAGAGGGTCTGGGTTTGAGTTACACTAAGTGTTTAGGGTGACGAATTTGTGTAGTAACATACCTGGAGTACCTGAAAGGAAGTAGGTAAAATTGAAGAGAAGGTATCAGGGCACAGCCCACGCAGCAACGCTTCTCTCACCTCGTTTCCGGGGTCTGTAACACAGCTTGCACACATTGTACGAAGTCTGGTATGTTGCTCATGCTACACTAATCTTGTTTCTTCATTAGTGCTTCCTGCGTTGCATTCTGCGCAAATGGGGATTGGTAAGTGAACTCTGCTATCATCTTATGAAACCTGTAGGTACCTACTCACCAATATCCTTGTGCCGTCCTCCAGTTCACATACCCCACTGAGCAGTCAGGAACTGGCTGGACCTTTTGTATGACCAACGGCAGCCTGAACTGGGCATACGTTATTAACCCTCTCATGACCCTGAATATCCTTCCTCATACGTCCATAACCTTATCCACAATTTCACGTTCAAGTAATAAAACAAATCTCTACTTAATCAGTTTTATTCTGGTCTGCTTTTCTTGAACTAAACTGTTCGTGCAGACCCCAGAACACTGAACATTACGAAGAACTGGACATGAATTTACTTGCTTGGTTCAGGCAAGAACAAAGCTAGGTTACTACATTACCCTATAGGAACATTAGATTCTTATCGATTTCGTGTCCATTAATCTTCTTTTTTTTCAGAGTTAAATTAATGATACATATCAACCCACTTACAACTTTTGGTGTCAATTTTGTAGTTTGCCGACAAGATAGGGAAAACTTGGGACATGGTAAAAATCTCCAAGTATCTGCTGTCGATCAGTTCAGAATGGCGGAGGACTGTTGAAGCCCGATCAGCAATTCATTTGTGCAAAACACTACATAATAGTAAGACCTTCTACCATAGGCGCATACTCAACACATTGCAATACGCTTTAGAGATGGGACTATTCCAGAAATAGGCAGAAACAAGAAACTGTAATCTTGACCCCCATTGCCATGGTTCCAGACCTACCTAATGCTTTACATCAATATCAGAAATAAAGCCACACATTTTAGTTACAGTCAAAAATGCGAAACCGTTTTGAATGGGGGATATCCACGAATTTTTTATATTTTATTTGAAACCCTGGACAATTGAAGTTTTTTGGGGAAAAAATGCAAAGATAGGGTTTTGTTGCATATCAGCTGCAGAATCAAATGAATGCATGTTCTTGGTTTCTTCACACAATGTAGAAGCCGTAAGGTGATAGATCCCCTAGTAAGTCTCTAGCGTTTTTTGTGGGATCATCTTTATTGATTTCAGACATCACAACCAAGTACGGCTGTAAAAACGCATACAATTTCTTTTATTGTCTGTACAACCATGGAATGTCATTTTTATTGACGGAAAAGGACATCAGTGATTACCGAGCGGTTTACGAAGCCTTACATCCTTACCCCCCTCACCAACCTTTCCATGAGGAGTATGAAGAAGACGAATCAAGTGGTGAGGAAGAAGACGAATCAAGTGGTGAGGAAGAAGACGAATCAAGTGGTGGGGAAGGGCACAAATCAAGGGTAAACCGTCCTGAAGGACATGTTGTGGATCCGGATTACGACGAGGCAATAGACGAATATTATGATGTCGATATGACGTCGGAGCATTTAGTGAAGAGCGTGACTGACGTTGAGACCACTGTGAAACCACTGCTGACAAAAACAGGTGACAGTGACAAGCACGTAAATTGGACACTTAATAACAACAATGCATCTGGGACGGATGGGATGTTGAAGGGTGAAAGTCACCATTCACCCGGAAATCACAAAAATACGAGAACTGTAGATAAAAACGACATTGCTGTAATCAACAGGGACCGAATGAGTAAGTTGGGTCCTGGCAGGTTTGTGGGCTTAGCTAACCATAGTACGAGATCTGTATCCATCAGCAGCACTCAGGCCCAAGGCAGTAGAAGGAGAACTACTGCAAAAATGAGAAAGAGAGTACGCCCAACCCTTCCAGTATCAACAAAAAGCAACACCCCCCAAGCAAAGCTCACAAGTCAAACTGTAATATCCAAAAGAAAATTGAAACCGGCAACAACTCGCCCAGCTACGTATCGAAACCCACTGAAACTGGCAATAAATGGCTCAGCTACTGATCCAATGAACAGAAATAACTTTACAAACAGTACTGATCGTGAAAAAGAGGGAAATTTTGTGAACAAAGTGAACCAGTCGGAACCAGCACTGCTCAACAGCAGTTTTTCTGCACAGAACGCTTCCACCAATGGAACCGACACAGGGAGCACGGCAAGCGTGTTGGGTTCCAGTTATCCAAACCAAACTGAAATTCTGGTGCAAGGCCAACAAGACAGTCTTAACAAAACTGTAGTTTTGAAGCCAATGGATTTCAACAATTTGAATATCACTGCCATTAACACCATGAGAGGATTTGGAAGACGAGGCAACGATACGGGTGACTGACCGGAGTACGGGATATTTTCCTCCTTTAGAAGTAACATTTCCTGCTGCTGAAAGTTCATTAAAGGCCCAAACTAAAGCCCAAAACCTCCATTTTGCCTTTTATTCATTATTGAGAGGTCGAAATGATTGAACAAACGCGAAATGAGAGTTCGAGTAACAAAATGGGCCCTCAACTCAACTAATGGGCGCAAGTTCGTGGTTTACAAATTCTCCTTTTTTGGCCAAATTCAGTTCAACCACAGAAATTAACACTTATGACCATGTTCAGACGTAGAGGTATAGGAACGCCCGAAGTAGTGTGTCGGGTGACCACTCAAGCGCTAGCTCCCGCTAGCGGATTTGATCTGATCGTGCTGAATTTAAGGCCACTGAATGAACGAATATAAATGGGTGTATATTGAAAATTGCATTGGGCATCACGTCAGCTGTAGGCGGTACAATTTCGATCTGACGGGACAGAATTATGGGAATTTGTGAAGCAATGTAGTTCTTCTAAAAAAAATAGGAAGTCCGGGATTGTTAAATTGTTACACAAGTTGATCGCACTGTATCATTCTCAAAATAAATTCGTTCGAGACTAACTCATTACCTAGCATTTTTTCTTCCCCATCAAACAGACCACATTATCAGGTGTTTCTAGGCAGAATACGAGCAGATTTGAATTTCGCGTTCCCACTACAAATGAAGTATCAGGTAAATTGCCGAACAGTAACTCAAATCCCAACAAAGGTTATGCTTCACGAATAAATTTGAATGAATTTGAATTTTTATGAAATCGTAATTCCCGGGCCGGCTCCAATACTCGATTTAGGGCTTTCCTGGGGGTACTGACTACATAAAACAGTGATCTACGCAGCAGCGGCACCTATTCAGGTAACTAATAAGCCGTTGTCCAATCACTTGCAGCGTTTTCCAGGAGTTCTGAAAAACTGTTTCAACGAAAAAATTTTTTACAAACATTCCCCATTGTGTATAATTCATTTACTTGACGTGTAATGATTTCTTGTGCGCTTACAGAAGAATGTCATCTTCTGTTATTCTTGTCCATGCCCTTTCGTTGGTGCCTTTTCAGTCATGCGTTTTCCCTTTAATGTCGATAAATTAAATGCAAACCTTCTGTGATGTGCACACACAGTAGGTACCATACGATCCAAACTGGACATTTTCCAAACTATGGCAGCATTTTGCAAAATTATATAGGTACTTAAATATATGTAGCATTCTTTCTGTAAATAATATCTACCTAACATCTGTTCAATTGTTCTCTCAACGCAGTTGAGTTTATATTGGTTAAATAAATCATTTATTTGAACAAACTACAAAACTGTGTCCAATTTGGTTTGGAAAATGTTTGGATGGGAAAATGTTCAGTTCGACTTGGAAATGGTACAGTATCCATGGCCAGTGTGGATATAACCTGAGCTATTTCATAGGGATATTATTCGAGCCTTTGAGTACAGGTACATGTTTGATTGGATTACATGTTTTATAATAAACTTACGTAAATTCTAGTGAGCTAATTTGTAGTTACTGTTTTCTCAACACCAAAATTGCCTCAGCAATTACGTGGTAATCTGCAGCGTTTTTTTTCTGGATTCAAAAACGGAGTTTTCATCAAAACAACGGTATTTGTTTTCTTTTCTATATAATATGAATGCTCTTTACATTAATCTTTACTTGCGGGGAGAATAAAAATACAATTCGAACCACACACAAAAAACGGGGAAACGGTAATTTACAAAGGAATATTGTAAAGCTACAACAATAACAAAACTAGTTAAGGCAAAATAAAATCAATGAATACAAAATGAACTGATTTTACGTGTTGATGTACAATATTAATTTGTTCTTTATCTGTGGCGTAAGATTACTGCGGGAAACTAAATTTTGTACGTACTACAATATTCCGGTTCTCCTCAATAATTTATTCATGATTAATAATATTATATCACGTATATTCACAAACTCGAGACGGTACCACTCTATTGTCTATTCCTTGCCGTAAGTTCCGAGTACCAGCGATGATACTTGCATTCACCCCTTCAGTCGAAATAGGTTTTGTTCGCCCGAGCCAAATTTGTACGGTAAGTAATTTTTTATTTATGTACACATTCACGAGTGATAATAAAAATTTACAATGCCGTCACTTACACATCCAATATACAAAATAACACCAAATCAAAAATTCTAAAGAAGAAAAAAAAATGGCCAGCGATGGCGTGTTTATAGAATACATTGTTTCCACAACACAGAAAGACAGTGGAAAATAAACTCGAACTGAGCTGAAAAAGAAGTTGACCTACCTAGTGTAATGATGTATGTGTACACATACAGTGATGTAATTTTATTACATTACACATTTTCAGTTCTTTGATGAAGTAAGTTCTCCATTTAGCGACTTACACTCAATGGATCAAGTACTCGTCGAGTACTTACAGTTGCCCTATGACAAATAATTCGACTTGTACGTGACTTGTGTTCGTTTACTTGAAGCCCGATGAGGGGCTGAGGGTCCTCTTTTTGTGTGGAACGCTACAAGAGCGGCCATAACTCTTTTAAGTGAAACAACATGGCTAATAAGGCATGTACATAAGCTGAAGGTACAAGTACTTATAATTACCTTCATCACATAGGTACCTAGTTTATATACCAAGCAAGTACCTACTGCTTATATTAAGCCTAGAAGAGGGGTTTTTTGGCCGCCAGGAGGGTCTTATGGCTCCATGGCTGGTCAATCTATGCAAGGATAATACCCATGCAATACCAAATTGTTACAATGTGTACGGCCCAGAGAAAAATCGGTAGTCTCCTAAACAGAGGAAAAAACTGCAGAAGAATCCGGTTTCCTAAATAAAGGGAAAAAACTCCGGAAGAATCCATAATTTCCTAAATAAAGGGAAAAAACTCCAGAAGAATCCAGTTCCTAAACAGAGGGAAAAAACGACAGAAGAACCCAGCTTCCTAAACAGAGGAAAAAACTGCTGAAGATCAATGGTTTCCTAAATAAAGGAAAAAAACTGCAGAAGAATCCATAGTTTCTTAGACAAAAGAAAAAAGGTCTTATAGGGCTCAAAGAGAATAAAATGCTCATTGGAATTGTTCTTGTTTGATGAAATGAGTTGTTGTTGTTGTTCACATTCATGATACATTCACTCAGCAAGCGATGTTATTCACCAACGTGTATTGTATACGTTTCCTCTAGCGGATAGTGCTAAGCTAATGGCCGCCAGGAGCGCTACAAGAAAGACCTCACACCACAAAACCCTTCAAACGAAGATGACGGGCAACGATGAGTCCATTGCACAAATGGCTACTTGTGCACCATAAAATGGACATACATGATGAAACAAGTTGTTTATTCCGATTAGGTATATATTCAACAAGCAGGTACTGCCTATTATCATCCTTGACGGTTTTTGGTCTGTCGGTCAATAAAATGTCAATCCATGGATGCCTGACTCTTAGTTTCCCAATCGACTCAGCATACAGAAGTTAGGCAATGAGGCCTGTAACCTATCAGCATACAACTAGCGACTTACGGGTTTCCCAAAATACTACAACACAGTCCATAGAAAATACGTGGTTTCCAAAATGAAGGACTGGTCTTGCAAACTGAGCTCCCGAAGAAGTGTCCTAATCATGACGACCCAAGCCTACCACAAGGCATCCACTTAAGTCCTTCAAGTAGTGACATGCCAGCTTCCCAATTAAGGCTCCAGGCTGTGGCAGCTCAGTGGCCGATGACCAGCTTAATGGTGTCAGTGGGATTGTGGAGCATGGTGATGTCGACCGGTGGCGCATGGCGGAGTAGGTAGGAGGAATCCTCAGAGGGTCAACGGACATTCCTGAACACCCAAAGGCAAATTCGTGGCGCCCCACAACTACCTGGTCCAGTATTTGATGGGCCACAGTGAAAATACACACACCAGAATGCGCTGCGGAGCCCCCAAAATGGCTGAACCTGTCTTTATGGACTGCAGCCTCTACCAGCACGAGTGCCAGCAGTGAACATATAGGACAGGTGAACATGTCGAAGTGGGAAAAAGCCGGTGCTTAGCGCCTCTAGCTTAGTGGCCACTACGACATATGCCAACAGGATAATGAGAAAAAAAGGGCTGGCTACCCAAATGCAATGGATCCCGACTACGCGGCCTCCGTGTCGGCCCATCCCGGACACTCAATGAGTAACTGACAGCTCGTCAGGTTATTAGGAGCCTTCAGGAAACATGAAAAGGAGCCGAAAGGCGAAGTTATGGGGAAGGAAGTAAGCCCTGACAGTTTCCAAAACACAAAATGAGGGGGAAAAACTCCCATAGTTGGAATAAAAGATCTATCAATTGCTCTTGTGAAATAAATTCGTAATTTTTATTATGTACTCAACAAGTACCGTCTTCTTCAGCCAGGTGTAGTTAAGTGAGAGGGCCCACAATCAACATGCAAGGTTTAATACCAGTGGGTTTCCCATAGTGTAAGTCCACAGAAAAATAGGTACCTACGTAGTTTCTAAAACAAAGATGACACCAAAACAAAAACCAAAAACACAACGGTGAGCTCAAAAAGAGGGCACCTACCTAACGATTTTAAATAAACTATTCTTGCATGATCAAATTAGTTCTACATTACATCGTGAACTCAACAAGTACGACAAATCTGCATCCACATGAGGGGGCCCATAACCTATTGACAACACATCAGAACCAACTTTGTTCTACTACAATTTACAGAGCCTTCCAAAAAGATTCACTGTAGCGTTTTACAAATATAGCCACAGTAGACATTTATTAGTAAATACCCTTCGTCATCGGCAGATTTCCTTTTCACTTCGGAGAACAGCTACTTCGCCTGTGACAATACAAAAATAATATACGTGGAGTTAAGAACTATGATGGGGTGACGGTGAATGTAGTTCTCAAGTTTTGAGAAATGATTTATCTTCATCAGGTTCTATAAACAAGAATGTCACGAAGAAGAGAAAAACATTTTCGACCGATTGTTTAAAAATCAAAACAATCATGTACAGCAAATTGTTGTTTATTTTTTATTGATGAAATAATCACAATCATGCTTTCAATACTGGAAATCCATTCAACGTAAAACTCAGCACTTTTCCACTGTCGAAACGAAGAGACTGTACAATTTGTTGGGCTCCGGAGGGAACTGCGATTTCAAACTGGTGGGTAAACATGAAGAAAGCCGTCTCGTCTTGTATTATATACACTTCTCTCACAGGGTATTCCTAAGTTTAAGTAACGACGAAGCTAAACTCGTAGTACGCCCTAATATGGGGGGGGGGGGTACATAATAATGGAACTTAACGATTATATTTACAACGGACATGATTATATGAGTGACCCTTTTCTGTGTACGATTTCCACTGCTGGGGAGGGTTCGACCATTTACAACCATTTCCGGGATCGTCGCGGGTAAGATTAGGACTTCTGAAAAAACAAACAGGAGAAAAACAATTAGAGGGTTTTTAGTGCCAACTTGGCTGAGTTATTGGACGAGTAGAGGCTTCCTATGCCGAGCACATCAGATTCTAACCGCTCGACTTGTACTGAATGAATAGGAACTCGACGCACGAATCGACCTGAGTAAGGCTTACTTCATAACTGATTTCAGATCTGCCATGTGCGTCCCATGTTTTGCAAATCAAATTCTTAAGTGCGTGGCCATTTTTTTTCTTCCTAGCCATGATTTTTGGTTTTATAAAATCGAGAAGTTCGGGACGAGCTTTATTTTGGTGGTTTAAGGCCAATGCAAACAGAATGCGGACCGGTCCGTGGCGGACTCTGTAACAAGGGTTGAACAGGAGGAGGCCAGCCGCGGTCATGGCGAGTCAGAGGCGGCCGGGTTGTGAAAAACTAGTAGATCTAATTTACCTTAGTGGAGCTCAATGCAGTTCAGTCTATTTCTAGGCTAATTTATCTTATAAAGGTAAGCGCACACTAGTGCTGCAGCGGATAAATGTCACTAAGCACATTAGGTGGAGGGCGGCAGCTCATCGGAAAAAGCGGTCATTGGGTTGTTTCGTTCGTCATGGATTCTTCCCATGAAGATAGACGAAAACCAGCTGCGCCGTTTTGGTTCACTATTTCCATTAACAAACCTTTGAAACCGAGCATGAAAATAAAAAAAATTTAACCTCCTCTCAAAATTTGATGATTTCTATTTTAAGGTACCTACCACGTTGAATCCGAAATAATAGAATTAAAAAATGTTATGTCCGTCTGCCGTTTTTTTCTTAGTTACCATGAACCAAAATGAATGAAATCTGGTGTGCAGCTCATTATAACCACGTGAAATAGAGTTGGCTGTACCGTGATATTATTTAATTTTATGAAAAAGATTGTTATTTTGGATTTTGTTGAGGGGCAGTTATACTTTTGTAACTTGAACAAAATAACATTCATGCATAACAACAAAAATAATAATAACAGGTAGATATCTTGTTTATCTATATAACTAAATTTACAGGTGATTTCTGTCTGTCTGTTTGTCCTTCAATCACGCCAAAACGGCTCAATGGATCGAACCCATCTCGCGTATTTGAATGTTTCTATGACCAGGGAAGGACAGGGGGATTCACCCCCGGATCTGATGAATAGGGGTGGGGGTTTATAGGGAAGCCGAAACATAAAAAAATTAAATTCTCGAAAAAGGCTCAATAGATCGAACCCATCTCGCGTATTTAGATGTTTCAGTGATCGGGGAAGGACATAGGGGGATTCACTCCCGGATCTGATGAATAGAGGTGGGGGTTTATAGGGAAGCCGAAACATAAAAAAATTAAATTCTCGAAAACAGCTTAATGGATCGAACCCATCTCGTGTATTTAAATGTTTCTATGACCAGGGAAGGACATAAGGTTTACTTCCCGATCGGATGGATGGGGGTGGGGGTTTATGATCCATCACGCAAAAACGGCTGAATGGATCAAAGCCATCTCCCGTATTCAGATGGCTGGTTCCTACCTATGATAATTACCTTTTTGTCTTTAACATTATAACAGTTTCTAAAGGGACATGTAAGAGATATAATCTGTAAAGCGAGAGGTAACAAAGTCAGATGGACCCACCCCGAGTTCTACTCGTCAGCGACGGGCAACACAGCTAGTGAATCTATAAAATTGCCTGGCCGGCTCCAGTACTTACTTGATTTCGGGCTTTCCGGGGGGGGGGGGGGGGGGTGGCACGAGGGTAGGGTCTCATGTACTTATGTACCCTGTGGGGCTCAAGAAGTTTAAATGTTCTCATTTTTGTATAGAAACGCATTTCATTTTCAACAAATGATTTTGTACCAACTTGAAGATGGCAAATAAACTTTATTATTGTAATTAGGTACTGATGACAGAAAACTGACTACGCAGGAGAGGTATCTAGACTGCAAATAATAATCCCTTGTGTAATAATTCGCAGTGTTTTGACCAATAAAAACACTAGAGAGAAAAACAAATAACTTCGCTCATGAACAATCCGCGGTGGGCTGACGGAAAAATCCGCCTAGCGAGCGATGTTTCCATGCGCTCCACCCTGCCACGCACCGCCCCGGCTGCGGTGTGCGCGTCTCCATAAGAAAAACACTAAACCGAACCAGGCGCATTTTTCCGCCCCTGTGCGACCCGTCCCGCCCCGGCACTAGTGTGTACTTACCTTTACTACACACAGCTACCGTCATCAAGCGGAATTTCTCATTAGTAAGGTTCACTAATAATTCTCATTAGTAAGGTTCACCCAGTTCACTGACCACCCTCCCAGCGTGGTCAGAAGCGCCTATTCCCCATCGCCAAGGCATACCATAAACAACTACGTTAGACTGTTGTATGTCTGTATATCTGCGCTAAAATTTAGTCGTCAACGTAATCAATTTCATGGAACAGTATGTGGTCGAGTTGGGGGAATAGATTTGAGACACAATCGATGAATTTGGGCTTGAGTTAATTGAACTGGGTGGACGGCAGAAGAAATCAACCTCATTTTTCTCAAAATCGCAAAAATGGACTTGAAAGTTTTCGCTGGGGGCAGTATTAATGGTTAGATTTAAATGTAAGGGAAATGATGGACGAGTTATGTGGGGTTGTTCAGACCCCGTGAAAAAATCCGCTAGATCCCTGGAGATTTTGGCATTTATAGGCAACTATTCACATCGAATGAACAGGAAGAAGGCAACAATCTGTCCAGACATGTAGGGATGAACTTACCATTTGTCTAGTATGATTCGGACACTTGGCGATAAAAGTATCGTAGTTGAGATCCCACCTCGTGGCAACGGCACAGCCATAATGACATCTGACAGGACAGTTCCTCACTACACAGCCTAAACTCGCACCGAAATGACTGCAGTAGCTGCATTTCTGAAAATGATACAAACAACAATTGAATTGACAGTGATGATGAACTTCGTATTATGTATAATTCATTACACCAATAGCATAATACAACACAGTGACGCCATAAGTTACTGTTGAGAAGAGTTGGTACAAACTCTCCTTGTGAACACCATGCGTCCGTTAGCACATGATTCACTCATGTGAATGCTGTGGCATAATGGGTAGTGTTTGACGTCCCAAAAGAGAGAGGGGGGAAAAAAACTGTTCCAAACGTTTGTATGACAAATCGTATTAAATCCCAGCTCCAGTTCCGATCAGGTGGAACTTTACAGTAGGAATACCACTAAACAGAAACATTACAGAGAAAACGTTCTTTTCCTTGGCATTAAATCATATTGATGTATCTGCCCAGGTTTTCCACACATATATAAGGGATTATCAGGGAACATGAATTTCTGCCATCTGAATAGTAATCTAGTCCACTGACATTATTCCTCACTTGGCAACTTCAAGGTTAGTTGCTTGGCTCTACTTCCAATAAGTCCCACACCGTGCAGTCATGGATTTTAAGGCTCTCCATGGCAATATGAAAAAGCGAAACGGCGAGATTTCAACTACTAATCGTTCGAAATACACAGTGGCCCATCACCAAGCAGTCAGTGCTAATCCGTGGGTTTGTTGGTGGAATTCAATGATAGTATAACTGCAATATCAAGTTTTCCGGAACTTGCCTGCCTGTGCAGCTGTTTGGAGGAGAGTTGATGCCTACATTTCGGGAAGCCAAGTTGTCAGGATGCCCCATTTCAAAGAAGCAGACCAAAAATATTCAAATAAATTGGTTGATGTGGGGAAAAAAAAAGCAGTTCATGGCAACACTGAAAACATGGATACTACAGGTTTTATAATGTCCATAACTGAGGGGTAGAGGGACACTGCGAACACTGGACTCTGGATTGTTGGACATCCTGCTATTTATAGCCGTACAAAGACAGCTAGTTACACCAAGTTTACTAGGAAAAATCAATGACCACACAAATCATAGGCCATCGCGTCAATTTGTTTTCTCAAATCACCAAAAAATACCCCCTCATTTTGATACTGGATGGTTCACTGATGGCACAACGGATCAGGGATCGTTCACATTAAATGGATGACTCCTTTTTGAACAATTTATTTTATTACAAGATCGATTTAAGGAATAATCCCATTGTGTCTCGACATATCGTTCATCTCTAGACTCGATCTAAACATCCAATTATAGCAACTTTTACCGATTTCTGTCCCCCTTATAAAGCCAAATTTGACTCTCTTTTCTCGAGAAAATCATTTTCATCATCGAAATAGTCCTCCCTCGTGATTCACCATCCCAAACTTCAGGTAAGTTAGTATTGATTTAATATTGATTTTAGCCCTTGATACCAATTTTTTACCCCCAAAAATCCTAAGTGGACCCCTATTCTGTAAGAAAAACAACTGAAATGGTATTTTTCTGTCTTTACTCACCCTTCCATACCACTTTCAGCAATTTTATAACAACTGCTCGCAATTTTAGCAGTTTTTACCGATTTTTGACCCCCTAAAAACTTAAATATGGCCCCTTTCTAGTTTTTGAAAATGGCTCATCTACGAACTCATCCTTTTATTTGGCAATACGAACGTTTTGGCGAAACTTGGAATTTTTATCATGTACTCAAGGACTGATATGGCGATTTCATATAGAAGGACAAACGTATACATAAATATACATGTAGGTAAATTTTTGTTAAAATATCTAGGGATGAATAAATTCAGGATGCTCTGAAACAAATTTGCCTATTAAAAAAAAATCAAAATTCACGTTTTTAAAATGTTGGACCCATTGCAATAGCTTCATTTTCTTTGAAAATTCGCTAAAATTAGAAAACTGTTTGATGGCTCTTGGAGTTATCATCACTCTGAGAGGCTCCACAGAAGCGACTAAACATCACACTCGCTGATTGCTGCTCATGTCATAGATCCTGAGGTTGACATCCTCCAAATTCTCCTTAAATCTGCCAACAAATCAGCTGTTGACGGGAGAAATCTGTGGACACTGCCAAGTCAAAACCAGGAAGGGGTTGAGTGGCTGTTGACTGTTCTCCTCGGATAGCTGAATAGCCGCTCATGAGGAGTACGAATGGCGTTAAACATTCGTTACGCACCTACCTGCTACTGTTCGGATGTATATGATCTGACGATGGGATTATTCTCTAAACCGTCTTCTAATTTAAAAAATCTATGCTTTTCTGCTAAAAATCACCGACTTATCCATCTCCTGCATTTGACGGGCGGTGGGATTACAATTTTAGCTGAACCCACTATGGGGTAATAATATATATTTAACGTAATAATTCAATAGAATTTCAACCTACAGTGGCTGAAGCAGCAGCTACAGCTTCCGCAAGGCCGATGAGGTGGGGGCCCACCAGGAAAACTCCGGGCGCCCAAACCGCGCACTTTTCATGCACCCAAATCTCCCTCTCTCCTGACAAGTCTTCCCCTGCTGGAAGTTGCTGTTTTTTGCTCTGCAACACATCAAAGTCGTACTATTCGTAACATAGATTCACGTAACACAGATATAAGTAACATGGTTAGTTGATCTGAATAAGAGCCAACCGAAACATCTAATGTTGTTAGGCAGATTTTGTAGGAGGCGAATCAAGTACAGAGCAAACAAGAGCTTATGGAATAAGCTCACAAGGTAGATAAAAGCTAAATAAGCTCATTAGGTAGGGATTGTAGGGCGGGCCAGGACTCCGTCCCGTCCCCTCATTAGTCAGTGGCATCGGCTAAAGCAAATTATAGGATTCTGTCCCGACCCACCTGAGTCGGCTTAGCAAAAATGAAGGACTCCGTCCGAAGAGGCTAAAGTGAAAGGACTCCGTCCCTCCAACATCTGTCTTTGAAACTTGATTTTTATGAAAAATAGAACCATGTCACGAAAAAACCAAGAAAGTCACATATTAGCTAATAGTACACGTATCAATGGTGCAAGGATTCGCCATAAAATGTAGCCACGGCGGAGACAAAGTCCGCTCTAGAAATGGCGTGCAATTTGTACAAGTCAATTTGCTGTTCAATTTGATGTAGACTTCGTTCTGGAGTTTTTTTAGTGTGTCGGTGAAACGGAAAATGTCGGGATGCGAACTATTGAAACTATCTCCTAGGTGATGACGGAATGATTCGCAGCAGTTAGTTGTTCTATTTACATCGGAAGTTTGTTCAGCCCATAAGTGCGGGGGATTTACACTTGTGCAGGAAATATAGTTCTTTTCCAAGTAATTAACCCAGTAGGAACTGGGCCAGAAACAATTATTTAGCGATAAGATTGCGAAGCAACGGAAGCAAGTGCATGGTGATATCTAGTTTGTTTATTTTTGAAGCCAGTAGCAGGTTTGTTGACGCCAATCCCAAGTTTCTCCCATCGCAGCCCCCGGACGGAGTCCTCACAAATTACTTGGCCGATCGCAATCCTACCGGACGGAGTCCTCAAAAAGTTTTAAGCTGGTGTGATGTGGAATCGATTAGCATCCCTGATTTAATAAGGTGGCGGGACGGAGTCCTAAGCCTCCCGGATTGTACTGTAAAGGAGGCACTGCGCTTGTTTCGAACATACAGCAATTGGGAAATTTTACGAATGCAGGCATTTTCGCCAACAAAACCAGATTTTGAATAGATTTTCATTCTTTTTTCTGGGCTAAGCTCTTGAAATTTACAAAACAATTAAGGAGGGTTTATTTGGAACGTTTCTTTCCTCCTTAGGTAAGGCAGATATCAGGTACTGATATGGGTACGCTGGAACGCACCTACCGCCAGTGGAGCGGATCAGGTATTCGAGCCAGCGGTTCGTCTTGAATGGGACACCATAATTTCTAAATACCTCGATTCGCCTTTCCCACAGGAGGCTCTTTCACCCACCACCGGTTTACCTTTTTGCTCACTTCTTTGACGAACTGTTCGATGCCCCCCGTGGCCCTGAGGCTGGCCTGCTTCCCCCCTCCGCGCCTCTTCTGCTCGGCCACCACATCGCTGTCCTTAGGGTCCCTCAAGTCCAAATCGGGCTCTTTGGGCACCGTCAAGATGTATGGGCCAAAAAGATCGCCAGCCGGTTCACCACCTGAAAACAACACAGCTAAGTACTTACGAATCATCACTCAGGTTAGTATCGGCGGATGTCAACAGTCAACTATCCAACAGTTTTAGGGCAATCATGCATACAAGCCCATTCCCAACAGTACGACTGCCACTGGTGAACCCCCAACTCGGTCAAACAGTGCGCTTAAGGTGACACTTACCGAGGCCCCTCTCGCAGTTGGAGCGCAGCTTGCAGAATATACACACCCAAGTCAAATCCGCGTTCTGGGCGTTGTACTTGGAGGACAGTGTGCTCGAATAGAGGCCGGACCCTTTGAGACGACCTGGAAAGTGATGCGAGTGCAAGGAAAAACCAAGGAACACGTAAGTTTTATTAAAGGAAATGAATTAAGGAATAACTGAACAATCAAAATAACAACAGGTGGGTAAGTGCTTGTAGAAATCTCCTGGTTCACTGGTAATTGTTCATGCCGGTATCTCATGACTGACCACCTATCCATCCAAAACCACGTTAGTTAACCGAAGACAAAATTAGTTCTTCGATAAATTTTAGGAAATCTTTACCATTTAACACCAATTTATTTCAAAATATAAGTCAATACCTTCGACATATTGGTGTTTCCGTCGCACGACACCTTTGTCCATTCCCCAATCCCGTTCTTCCTCATCTCTCGATCCACTGTTCACTATACAGATTTTCGTAGGTATCTCTTTAGCTCCCTCAATATAAATGTAAGGGCCCTTTTTAGGCAGAAGGCCGACCCCAAGGCTGCTGCTGTCGTTGGATGCTTCTTTGATCTTGTCAAATCGGGGTTTCTTGCCGCCCTTCTTCCTGTCGCCTACGCCTGGTTTCCTTCCTCGCTTTGCTGGAACGGCCGGTTGATCCGAGTCGACGGACTTTCTCGGTCGCGGTTTTCCCGCTCGTTTCCTCTTCTTGGGGGCCTCCGGGGGTGGGGCCGAGGCGGGGGGCTCAGGGTTGGCTGACGTCACGACAGGTTTAACGTCGTCAACGTCCTCCACGATTCCGGCAAACATCTTCTCCAATTCGGACTCGACTTCCTCGAATTTCTGGCCCTTGTCTGGCTCGCCCTTGATGCTGGGTTTGACGTCTGGAGCTTCTGTTGGAGATTTGTCTTCCAAGATTGCGACCACCTGGAAAAAACGATTAAGGATAAACAACGATCCAGGAAGTTCAGGAACACAATATCATCCCCAACGTTAAAGAGGCTCTGATTCAGGCAGCTATTGTTGTATTGGGGCTATTGTTGCAATTGAAGTTGTGAGGATATAGGTCCTCGGCCACTTATCACAATGACAGCGTCTGAAAACAGCGCCACAAAATCCAACAACAGCTAAACCTAAGACCTGAAACGTCGAGTTTCTACTTGATGAATCATCAGAATTTGCTTAATGGCATTTACTGTATAGTGCCAAGGTACTGCATTGTGAGTAACATCGAATTATTTTTCAAGTCTTCCAGAGTTTTCTGCTCTGTAGAGAAATCATATAATTTTGTACATAAAGGCTTCTAAAGAGGGCAGACAACGTCTGCTGTGCTCGATTTTCACTTTCAACCTACCCTATCCTCGGTAAGAGCTGGAACCTTGGTGTTGGTAACAATGACAGACTGCTTGACTGGAGATTCATCCCCTCCCTGGAACATGTTCTCCAATAGTGACTCGACATGATCGGCGACCGGCGAGACTTTGACGGGAGACGGAACTAGGCTGTGATCATTCGGGAGTTGGCTAGGCTCAGTATATGTGCTGGGCAAAGGGGCCTGTATAACACGTGAATACCGTCGATACAGCAACAATGAGGTCAAGGAAAACAGATGCAGAACAAGTCATCATAATTGGAGTAGGAGGAGTTAGTTGGTTACCTGTGATGTAATGGGTGTGGGGGGAAACAGCGGCACGGCAGGTGCCGGTGGTGCAGGTATGGGCTCCACAATCAAAGCAGGAGCCACGGACACTGGAGGCAGAGACGGCTCGTCCTTTGGTAGGCTGGGATTCATGAACTGCTGCTGCTCAACCGGGATTGCGGCAGCGATCGATGGGGCCATGAGGGGCTCTAGGGACTTCACCCCTTCCATGGGCCGTGCAGACACCTGCAGGTAAGGACATTTTCCAAACACAACATGAAATTTGATGTTACGCAAAACAAGCTGACAGATTAGGAAGGCGAGACAGAGAAAAATGGGGCATTCCAAGTGATATCTGAATACTACAGTCCTGGTGATTCAGGAACAGGAGTGCGCACACGGTCATCTAGCTAGATTTGGCAATTATTCAAATCTAAATTCCAATTATTATTCTACTTCTACAGCGACATTCTATCCAATACATTTTGTTAAAGCTCGTATTCACGGCCTTTCAAAAACCATCATACTTTACACTCAGTACATAGTTTGGAGGATGAACATGCAGTGGGCAGTGTTATCAATCAGGAATACTGATTCAACCAATTATCCTTTTTCCAAAGCATTCCCACAGGACGGACATCTCACCTTGGACTCGACTGGATGGGAAGGCGTCCCTCCGCTCTCTGCCGGCGGCCCTCTCCCTTCAAAGGGCGTCGGTATTCCTGCCTGTTCCTGCAGCTTAGACGTCAGAGGGTGCACGGGATGCCCCTTCGACTCTGCAGCTGCAGAGACGGGTATGGAAGCCGTGGGGAACACCAGCATTTTGCTTTCAGCAGCGATGAAATCCATCGGAGTCGGTCTTTCGAAAGGGGCCTTGCTCCCAATCCCATCAATTTTGTCCCCGGTTTTTAATTCCTCGGGTTGAACCAAGGGGTTTGGAGCTATCACACTCACCTATTTAGACATCAGTAAGTACCCAATAATTTAACCAATTAAACTTTCTCTCTCCAAAAAAAAAAAAAAAATGTTCGAAGGTGTGGCACAAAACTTTATCTAAAATATGGAGAATTCATAAATTTCCTTAGTCCCAGACTGGCTGCAGGTGTACTGAAAAGTCTGGTCTTCTTACAGTTACACGTGTTGCAAAGATTTGTGGATGGACAGAAAGACATAGTCTAAGTAAACTGCAATGTGCGAAATCCTGGTTTTGGAGGGCAACTATTTCTGTTCTCCCAGAATGGGCAATTATCATGTATCTGTACAGAGCACTTTTGGTACTGATTTTATAATCATCTTCCTCTACGCGTTTGGAAAAGTTGGAAAGTTACTTGACGGAGAAAAACATGCAAAGGAGATAGGCGATTTGAAGAAGTCGCTTGCTTACGTCATGGGCTATAACCCATCGATAGGCCACTCCAGGTGCTGAGATCGTGGAATTTCGGGTCGAATCCGTACATTTAGGCATCCACCGAATCCATTTCTCGTCAAGGAATGAATTAGTTAAGAAACATAAAAGAACCCTACTTGGTGAATGTGTTGGTGGTGGCGGCGGTAAGAAAACCATTTCCCATCTGTTGCCACTGGCCCGCCAATCAGAAACTGCAACATCACAGGCAGGGCGCCCATTCCCCGCCTCTTTTTTGAAATCTCAAAGTTTTAAATCCTCTCAGAAAATGAAGGAGGCATATTTTCCTGATTCAACCCAATTATTGCCTATATCACACCATGAAAAATTTAGGAAAAATGCAAACAGAATTCATGATAATTGCCCTTATAGCTCAAGGCATTTGATACCATGATAGACCTTTGAATTTGAGAAGAATCGCTTTCATTTGATTTCTAGCATGCACTAGCTTGTAAATTCATTTTTCCCTTTCTTTTTATAGATTTATCTAATATGCTGTGCATGTGTCAGTACTCACCCCAGCTGCTGCCTCCTTCACTTGACCGTTGATAGCGTCCCCTCCATTGTGGGCAGGCTCAAGGGGCCCAGCTGACCTCGCGGTTAAGTCGATCCCTTCAGACTGCGGGCTGGAGGAACCGCCAAGGACGAGGTACGGCTTGGGGCCGTGGCCGTGTCCGGCCCACGACTGGGGTGCTGAATAGAACGAAGGGGGAGCCTGAGGACCGACTGTCCATTGCCTTCTATGGGGGTTGGAGGGGTTAGGGACTGTGGGGGGCAAGTAGCCTCGACCTGAGTTATCCGCCATAATTTTTCTTTTAAGATGTCATTACCTGCAAAGATGGAATCTAAGGTGAGTAAAGACGTGGCGACCCTAAAAGCATGTTTACATAACCGCGTTTGACAGGGTATTACAAAGCAGGGACAAGTGGATGGCAGTAGCTAGCCAGCCACTACACAGCGAAACTATTCTAACGAGTGGACCACACCACAGTGGAGATATATGGCCCATTATACTACCCACCAGCATGCCCCACCACATCTCATATGCATAAACTCCACATTTCAGCTCACTGCAGCTATTCTTTAGTGAAATTCCTATTGAAATTGATGTGGGACCATGAGGTGCCATAAACCCGCCTACTCGTTGAGTTGCAGTTGTGACCATCCACTTAATACCCTACACGAAATCCTCTGAAACACAAGTATACAAATACTGTGATCCACGGTACACTGTTGTCGTGAATCTATAACAGATTTTTTTGCAGTGACCATTTGATGGTGATCTGACCATCAAAAAGGCTTCTTTCTGGCTGTTTGCACTGATTCTTGGACTCTTTCTGGAATGTACAGTATCCATCTGGTTGCAGTGTTTTCCTGACTGTCCAAAGCCAGTTTTCTGATCGTCATTCCAGTACAGAGAAGAGTGGGTCGACGAGAAACTGGACATGCACTGCCTTCTTCCTTTCCCCAATAGAATTTCTCCCAAATTTAGGTTTTTTGTACCAACCAGTTTAGTTTATTAATGAACTGTGTCCTAATTATCGTTGATATGCCCTTGAGGCTAGATTTCTACATGCCCTTCAGGCTTATTTTGCATTTTAAAATATTGCAAGTATTTATTAGCACAACAGGCAACTTTTGTGGGTTACAAATTCTCCTAGTTTTGGCTAAATACTGTTCAATAACGGAAATTAACTCTTACTGAACACATAAAAAGGTGTTGCCGGCAAGTCTAGGCAGAAAACGAGTGTGAAATCTGAATTTTCGGATTCTTGCTAGAAATGAAGCACCAGGTAAATTGCTGACTAGTTCAACTCAAATCCCGCTAAGAGAGCTAGGGCATCACTTTAAACGATGTACAGAACCACAATGGATGGATGGGAACACAGATTTTAATGTAAATTAAAAGAACCCTCAACATCAAACCGTGAGGAAGGTCACGGCAAAGGTTCTCCAAGGCTGCCACGAAGGCTTGCCATTTCCAGTGGTGGCAGCATTTAAAACCTTCGCCTCTGAAGCTTAGCTACGCCTCCTTGGGCCAACAGCCAATCAGACCTGACACTTATCACCCTCATTTAAAAAATAACGCTTATTCCTGAAAAAGGGCTTCAAACTACAATAAACTGTTCCAAGAGTTCTGAATTTAAAAAAAATAACAAAATATAAAATTTAGACGAAAACTGTATATTGTTAATGTGCAAGGTCTATTGCTGATAGGCAGACAAGAGGAAACTTGTGTCCTAGGCATCAATAAAATAATAATTACTATTAATAATTCGACGCCGGGGGCCCAACAATACCAGAATGATTTTTGACGGCCGAGGAAATCGGATTTTATAAATCTAAATAAATCGTCAACAACCTACATTCAAATTCTCTTCGGTAAAATCAATTCCGTGTTAACCTAACATAGCATGAGACATAAATAAATAAATATTGTTACCATATTTAACGAATGCTAACAATACGTTTTTCAAGAATTCAAGCAAGTACTTGTTACTACATCAACACTTGGTTTGTTTGGACACAGTCCTGGACCAGTCCAAGATGGAACTGCGTCCTGAGAAAGAGGGGAGAGAGCTGTCCAGGACAGAGTCAACAACAGTAGCTTTGTTCCAGCCAGTCATTGCGGTTGAACCATGGTTGAACCGAGCATGCGCAGTAGTGATGTACTTGTCAACAGCTGTTTCAGCCAACAAACCGAGTGTGACCTTGGTTGACAACCGCTGTTCCAGCCCACCAGCACGGTTCAGTCAGGTTGAACCGCGGTTCGACCACTCTCTTGCCTGGGGTTCAGGACGGTTGGTTTTGGCAGTTGCTATAACCACATTTGAACCTACCTCAAGCATAGGTAACCTTACTAATCTAATTTCGCTCTCTGTCTCTGAATTTTGTGTGGGTCAATAAATGTTGTCGCTCTGAATTTTTCTGTGTGGGTTGGATCAATGGATTTGTTATTACTGTTGATGGATGATGTTGACATTGAATTTGAGGATTGGGCAGAAATTTTGATTGATGACGGCGATTGTGACTTGGAAATGTGGCTAGCAGAAGAACAAAGGTGTCATCCAAAAAACCAGAATTACTTCGATGTAGTGGCCAAATATAATGAAGCTGTTTTCGCTCGCATTTCAGGAGCATATCAGAGTCAGCCAAGCAACGTCAGAATGCCTCACATTTAAATTCGAGGCCAGCCAATTTTACAAGAACTTGTTAGCGTGTACTGTAGGGTTTCAAACAAAATTTAAAGTCACATGAGAAGGTGGGGGTCAATCGGGGTTGACAGAAGGCGTTCCAGCCGAACCTTAACCAGTTGGAACCACGGTTCGAACCCTAATCAAGAAGACAGTGGACCGCGGTTAGACCACTCTTTTTAGCTGGAACAAACTTTGTGTCTATCTGAACACGCACTGATGATTCAACAGATAACCTGAAGCATTGTAACCTTCAACATGGGCTGAAGGTAGAAGCATCAGTGGGGATGTGCAGAGTCCTCGAAAAAATCCAGGACTGCTAGAACTAGTCCCGAACGGTCCTGGACTGTGTCCGTACGGCCAACTCTCGATCCGGGATCAGTTCTGGCACTGTCCGAACGCACAAAAAGGGGCGCGGCATGGACAGAACGGTCCAGGACTGTCTGTCTGAACGAACCTACTGTATGGAGCCCGGTTGATCGGCATCTCTTCTAGACGTTTGGCAAAATGTTAGAACGCAAACTGCCGTGTGGTGAAACTGTTCACTCGCATGGAGTTGATACTGATACGCCTGACCTACCCAAAACTACCTAAATCTACAACAAAGATGCTCTAAGTTTATTTATTAAGTATGTATGTATCACGTAGGTAGGACCATTGTTGAGCAATACATTTTGAGGACCATTTTTGAGCAATAAATTTGTCTAGGTATCAACCAAATCATTGCATTACCGCTAAATGAACTCATATTGCATGCAAGCAGTGCTATTAAAACTCAAATACTGCAGCATCTATTCAACATTATACTCTGACATTTACTGGTTCACAAACGAATAAATACAAAACAATCCGTCATTTACGACTACAATAAATTCATTTATATATCAGGGGTCTAAAGCACTACAGGTGAGTGGCATTAGCGAAATGGTGTTGAATACAGTTAAGTACGTTTGGTACCTGAATACAGCCAAGTAAGTTTGGTACCTGTACCAAACGTGCATAGAAATATGGTGTACACAATATTATTATAGGACATTAATAAAATGGCTGAATTTATCATTTATGAGTTTCACAAGGTCAAATAATGAAACTACCTGAAAATGCAGTGCACGAGGGTATTGTATGCTCTTAGGCCGCTTGTGATCAAAAATGTTACTTGGGCCATAAAGGGCTTAAGCGGGACTATGTTCAAGCTTTTACTCAAATCCTCCATATTTCTGGTTAAGAGTCAATTTTAATATAATAAAAAAAACCAGTCATGCAGCATGACTTAATGAGCGAATTTTCAAAGAAATATTCGAATTAATGGCTATGGTTTTGAATAAAGGAAAACTTCGGTCTAAAATTTGGTTTTCTATGTATATTCTCTTCGTATTTATTTTAATTTGTACGTTTTGTCCATCCTGATTCTACCGTTTGTTATGAGTAGATTCCTTGTTCCTTCTGAATGGCCTTTCCTCTTGACTACGATTTCAGGCCTGGTATCTAAAACCAGTTCAAGATTTGCTCTACTAGGTAGGTAGATCCTTCCTTCTTCATTGATATTATTTTTATCATGTTAAGTACCTACCTACCTTTGAATATCAAATATTCGTATGATACTGATAATAAATTGATAAGATACCTACCTAACCTTCTTCCTCCTACTGTTAGTACCTAAATTGAATAATTTGAAATAGATTTTTTCTTTCGTCTTCCTTCTAGTAATACGTGGGCCGGTACTTGTCTATCTATGAAGGTATCATAACAATTATATGTCAAATGGGAAATTCAAGGAGTTGTACTAATCGTTTGCCTCCCCCTTTTTTGCTTCGAACTCTCGTCTTCAATTAATACTTCTCACATTTTTCAATCTGACCACTCTAAGGGGGTGGGGGGTAAGAGTTTAAAGATTATCCTAGTTTTGGGTAATTTTTGCGCACTTTAAATGCTCTAATTTAAGAACGGATTTAGATATCTAAAATCCGATTCCACCATCGTGTTCAGCGTGCAAAAACCTTTAAAATGAGGGGTCACTTGTTGGAAAATAACATTTTGGGGATTTTTGGGTAATTTTTGCGCACTTTAAATGCGCCAAAACCCTCCTTAGAGTAGGCCAATTTCGCCCATCTTCGAACTTAGCCTTTCGATTGCCAAGATAGATTTTTTGTGCAAATTTGAGCTGTTTATCTCAATTCTATCGAGAGTTATCGTCTGGAGTGACACATATATATATATATACATATAAAAAAGTGTTAAATTTCAGGAATCGTTTTAGAATGGTCTGAAACGGATTTCTATGAAGAAAATTTCCAAAAATTTATATTATTTAAATTTCGAAGCCATTGCAATAGCTTCATTTTCTTTGGAAATTCGCTAAAAACCGTTAAGAAAATGCCTGAAGGCCCAGTCAAGAGGCTCAAGAACTCCTCCTGTCTTAAATGATTCCCATAGAAGGAATTATTTTTTTAGACTTGTATGAGGGTGTCTGGGAATGGTTTTTACCAAAAATCCTGATGAACAGGAGGTGAGCTAAAAATTCGGTGCATCGGTGCACTATTGAAGATAATAAACAAAAAAACGCCATCCTTCCACCCTGACAGGCCATCTATCGATGATGGACTGATTGATGTATGTCGAATTTAAAATCGTGTTTTTACATACCTAATCAGAACTCAGTATTTACAATATCAGTCATCTGCACGTACATTTTCTTGACAGCTCACTTCCGTTCCCAGCGTCATTAGGTATGTGATCATTAAACAATAATTTATTACGATCCCAGCGTGATTTACTATAGAGGACTCCCCGTCACCACAAAAACCACCAAGCAATCAGCAAAAAGCAGACTACTTCATCCTTGGTTTTTGTACTTTCTTACTCCGTTACCTCACATGGGATGATCGTGATTCGAATGTTGCTAAATAATATGAGAGCCCATAGCGTCAAGCCATGATTTTGATAGATTTCGTTCTAATTCATTCCAACTTGCACGGTTCTTCGGCTGTCAGCTTGACTGTCTTGACGTCAACTTGACAACAGGACGTTGCAGAATATTTTTTGAAAATCTGATGGCAGCCACACATACCTAATTGTGCACTAATTTATTATTAATTAGCCAGAACGAAGTCCTATACTTTTTCCCTCAAGTATGTAGGTAGGTACTTACTTCATCAGACTGACTCAACTTTCTGGGAAGACGACAGTCGTCAACAAATTAGCGTAACAGGCATTATGAATGAAAAACCTGATAAACACTGAAATGGGATTGTGAGGTGCTCGAAGTGACTTCAATGTTTACGTGGTCCGACCATACGAGAGTAATGACCCTACTTTTTACGGCTAGAAACGCCGGGTCACACACTGACGTTCCCAATTACAAGTTGAAACAAGTTACCATCAGTAACAAGTGTTGTAGAACTAACGTGAAGAAGATACGGCTTCGATATAAATAAAATGGTTTAAAAAAAACTAATAAATTTAACAATCAACGCTAATTTAGGTACGCCTTGCAGCGCAGTGAAAGGTGGCGGGGTGCACCAATGAGCACTGAGTGGTCGGAAAGATTTTACAAATAATGAAGAGAAAAAACAATACATTTCAATAGCAGATATGTCAAAAAGGTTCTCAAAGGCTGCGATGCGGCATAACAGGAGAAGAAATTTATACAGAAATCGGTGCAATGTTAATGAACTTCCATCGACGACAGTGCGTTCGAAATTATCACGAAGTTCGTCAAATATGGAAATAAAAACTCGGTTACAAGTTGGAAATCGTCGTTGAATATGAACGAGGGGAAAGACAAAAGTAAAAATGCGAACGAGCGAGCCGTTTGAAAATCAACAAGGATGTCAACAGCGGCGGAAAATAAAGCTTGTTCACGCGAAACATGAAGATTCAAAGAAAGGCATTTCAACTCACGATCCGATCTCCAAGGGCCAGACAGCGGGAAGCGGTCGACTTTCGCCCATCGCTTCGGTCAAACTCACGATGGGAATCGTCACGAACGGATTGAGCGAACTCATTCAAAACTGAACCAAATTGGACACGGGGGAAAAAAATTTTTTTGGTACGCGGAAAAAGGAGATGACGTGAAAAAAATTTTCAATACGCCAAACCGAAAAGGCTAGAAAACAGAGCCATGATGGCGGAACAGTTTCATTTTGAACGCCCGTGCTGCGCTCTAGCGGCGGCCGTCGGTAAGTTAAAATGGATTCGCATCCTCCCAGTGTAGGTAGTTAGGAGCGAGAAGGCTAAGTGCACACGTGGTTTTATCATTATTTATGGAGACTTCCTGTGGATATAGTATTATTTTATTTATGACAACACTTTAATATTTTTACCTTTACTTATTGTTTTTTAAATACTCTCACTGCGACCCAGCACACAACACCACTCTGTAGACATTTCCAGACTTGGACTCCAGCTTTACCTACATCATGCACACCATGCCTACTCCATGCAGATGCAGAATGCTGACAGGACTGCAGTCAAGTGTTCATAAACCCAATCAAGATTTTTGCAAAAAGGGCCTCATAAATCGTAATACCCATCTGAAATTCTGAACACTTTCTCAACTTTACCAAAATCCTGAGGAGCAGCGGAAGGCTGCACACTCAGCAGCCACCACTACTGACATGATAGTGTGTGTTCCATACCCTGTGATAGACACTGCTAGACCTTTGGAGATCGCAGCATTTTGTAGAAAGCTTGTCACACCGACTAAACGGGAAGAAGTCAAAAATCCTGAATGCTCTGCTTGAGAGTTGCAGTGAGTTTCAAAATACATAGAAGCAGGGCACGTACTGTGCTGAAGGCATTTGGTATCAGGATCTTGCACAGTACTCATGCTGTCTGCTGATTCCTTTTTGGCTGTATTTCAGAGGAACAGCTGAATATCATCCTTCTAGCTGTTCTGAAGGACACTGGCCGTATGTGCTGCACCTTTCAGGCTCCCTGATCTGCTCCAGGCCAGGTAATCAACGCAATTGTTTCCAAGTGTGCCGCTGTGGAACGGGTAGGACTCGAAGCTGATCAATGTCATTCATTGCAACAAGCTCTGAATAATGCCTTGGTGCTCGTCGACCAAGCTACAAGCAGCCCTATAAAGTGTTGATTCCTTCACTCCAATGGTCTTCAATAATAACATTATTTGTTGATTTGATCTATGCTCGCAACTAATCTATATTTTCTTAAAACGACCAATGGGAGATTGATTATATTACTGGAAAATGGAGAAAAGCGAGCATCCAGACCACTTATCTAGTTGCAAAATGATCGTCTATACCCCCCCCCCCCCTCCAAGACCACCAATCTACCAATCTATATTCTTTCTTAAAGGACAAATCGAAGTCTGTCCATAGATCAATTACTTGTATCAATTACTGAATCACTTGTATCTTTGTCATATCTGATGACGTGGTACCTGGATCGCACCAGAGCGCCGTGACACGTGGTGACACGTCCAAGTGTGACCCATGTAGCTGTTGGGCGAACCCCTTCTCCACTCAAGGGGGCGAAGCAATGAGTAGCCAAGTAAAGAGCAAAATGATCGGGTCGAATTCTGATCCTCTCATTGGAGGACAGCTGATCACGTGTGCGACGCTGGCAGGGCAGTCGGAAAAAGCCCCAGCCTGATATGGCTGTTTACTTTACTTACATAATTTTACTTTAAATCGAAGCCTGATGAAAGTCCGCTATTGCAATGTGTCTTACATTTTTAGTGAATATATTTTTGAAAAAATTTTCACTTGTTTCCTGTTTCAGATTTTTGATTCAGTTTCTGATTTTTACATTAGTTTCATTCACACTTGCTTTTTCTGATGCTGCTTGCTTAGAAACCATTCATGATCCAATACCACCTTCATAAGCATTTTAGTTCCACAAGGGCTGGGAAATGGGAATCGAGAAGGCAAGTGCATGGTCAGTTCCTCCTCTTCCCTATTTTCTGTGTACCTAGTGGTATGACATCAGACTTTTGGCAGTAATCAATAGGAACAAGACTTCGAAGAATTCCAACCCCCCTCGCATTCAACACTTCCAGGACACGTCCTCGTTTCTCGGGGCGGTGTCTGCTATCTTTTCTTCCTCTTCCAAGGAGGCTGTCCTGTGTTGTCAAAGGACATCCGATAGCACTGTATGAGATGGTTGCCGACCCCGTTTCGCCCCCAACACCTCTCACATCGGCTTGTACAACATGTTTTATGTGTTATGTGTGCTAGGGTAGTTATGATATTATTGATAGTTATGACATTGGCTGACATTCCTCGTCAATGCAAACACGCTCTTGAGAAACGAATTACTTCTTCACTTGATTGGCTTCTTGAGTCGAAGATACCTCCAAAACCTCTATATCTATCTACCTACCTGACCTATCAACCTGTATTACTACCGATATCTGACATTGTCTACAAGATGAAAACGCTGCAAATCCCTGCACAACGGTTTATTATTTTGTATAGAATACCCTTCTGTTACAGATCACAGCTCTATGTATAGATAACCCGTCTATATAATATGATATGTACTATTCTATTATATACATGTTATGTAGATCGCAGACACTCCGTAGGTTAGTACCTAACCCCGTACTCGTTACTAGGTACCTACCTAAATCACGAGTTAAATGTTGCTAAAATAATTCTGCCGATGACAAACAGTACCTAACAAAAAGAAACACACATAATGAAGTTCTGAAAAGAAATTGTTGATGAGGAGTGAAAAAAGTTGCAAAAGTACCTACCAACAAACTCCAGCCCCTTCTACGTAGATGGTATAATTTACCGTTCTGTAATAATTTACCGTTGAGTAATGATTTACCGTAGTAATAATTTACCCATCAATAATACTTCAACGTTTGTTCAAGTTTCACTACCTACCAACAAACTCCAATAGAGCCATCATTTTTCAAATTAAATAATATCACAGAACAACCAACTCGACTTCATACTCCGCCAATATAATCAGGTGATCCCTACCAATGATTGGCCGTATTCACAAATTCCTATTGTGGGCGCGTCTCTGGTTACGAGATTTGGTTTGGATTGTATACAATTTCATTCACACTGGAGTCGAAAATGCCTGTCGGTGCAAACTTCGGGGCCTTACTGTGAACGAACGGCTGGACGTACGATGCTCCGGATGGTCTTAAAAAACTCGCAAGTTCAAGAACTATTTAAAACCGTAAAAATATTTACGTAAAAAAATGGTATAGGCGTTTTGAAAATTTCAACCCCTATTTTGAACCCCTTAGAGATGACTCACAGTAACGTCGAGCTTCGAGGACCAACTAGACGCCGAACGGAACCTATAACCCGAATTTCATCAATTTTTTTTCATGGTAACTAAGAAAAGTGGCCCGTACGGCGTACGGCGTACGGCGTACGGCGTACGGCGTACGGCGGACAGACAGAAATATTTTTATTGCAGTTTTGGATTCTACATATCTTGAAACGTAAACCATCAAATTTTGAGGGGGGGTAAGAATTTTTTTTTTCATGCTCGATTCCAATGGTTCATTATTGAAAATAATAAACCAAAATTGGAAATTTCGCCAAAACGCTTGTAATATCAAACGAAAAGATGTTTGGACGATTTTTGAAAAACGAAGTGGGTCAAATTTGGTTTTTGTTGGACAAAAATTAGTGTTACCCATGGGTCTAAAAAATTTGCTAAATAAAAAAAGAAAAGAAAGTTCTTCCTGAGAATTGCGGCACCAGTCTGCTCTCCTACAAAAAGTAGATTATTCTATGATCTTTAAAAGTTTGCTGCACTAGTGACATCACATTGGGCAAGAGGACCTGGTTGGTGGTTGGAGGGGTGCAATGACGTCACTGGCGTAGGAAATTGAAAAATGATAGAATTATTATTATTTTTTTTTTTTTTTTTCACAGTGACCTATGTTTATCTGGCCATCAGAAGGGCGATTGGCCCTTTGCTCTGATTCTTGGACTCTTTTCTGACTGTATAGTATCCATGACCAGCTGTTCCCAGTAGGTTTGTTCGGACAGCTGAACAGGACCAGTACGGAACTGTGTTCTGAAAAAGAGGGGATAGAGTCCAGGATTGGGTCCAGAGCACGCTAATGATTCCGTCGCACTGATGATTTTAACCTTCCACATGAGCTGATGAGCCGAGGTAGAAGCATCAGTGCACATGCTTGTGCAGGATCAACTGTCCACAAAAAAGTCCAGGACTGTTAGAACTAGTCCCAAACGGTCCTGGACTGTGTCCGAAAAGCCAACTCGCAATCCAGAACCAGTTCCGGTGCTATCCCAACGCACCAGAAGGGACGTGGCTTTAATAGAACCTTCCGGAACGGACCAGGACTGTCCCAACGAACCTAGTGTTTTCCTGACTATCCAAATCCAGTTTTCTGACCATCATTGGAGTACACAGAAGATAGGGTGGATGAGAATGGATGAGAACTGGCCAATAGGGACGTGGCGTTCAGCACTGAACGGATCCGAACTGAACGGATCTTTCAGTTGAACGTATCCCAACTTCCCAAAGAGTTGCCGTTCACCAGTTCATGAACTCCCTCTTGTGATGTCCTCACTCCTCGTACCTTCCTCCGATCCCACTCCTTCTCCTTGTCACCACCCGTTCTCAACTCCTTTACCCTTCCCCTCGCCACTACTCTCTTTCTGCCCTTCCCTTCATCCCTTACCGTTCTTTCGCCCCTTCCCTTATCCCTTGAGTTGGCTGACCAGTTCATCAACTCCACGGAATAACAGAATCAAGTTCAACTCCTTCCCTTCCCTTCTTCACTCTTCACGTTCTCTTCACCCCTCCCTACACCCCTTACCGTTCACATCACCCCTCCCTACACCCTTACCGTTCACATCACCCCTCCCTACACCCCTTACCGTTCACATCACCCTTCCTTCACCGCTCACCACCAAATCTTGGCGGATTCTACCTGAACGGGCTTCGGAGGGTCAAACTTGAGAGTGAAGAACTGAAGAACGGTGAACGGATCCCAAAGAACTGATCCCAGAAAAGAGTGAACTGGTGGGAGTTAACTCCCGGAATTGAACGGATCTTACACATCCCTACTGGCCAAGTGGCCATGCCCTGCCTCCTCGATTCCCAACCATTATCAAACACAAACCCTTCTCAAGATGGATGATGGATAGTTTTATGGTTTTCCAGGAGTCAACTGTCAGACAAAGCCATTGCAAACAAACCTCACAGCTACCTACTTTACCTATTGCAGGAAAGTGGGTTTGGTGTCGAAATTCTTTGGGTGGAATCCACTTGCATTTAAAAAATAAACTGAACCGTTGGTAACGCTGATTGGTAAAAAATGCCGTTGAATCAGCAAAAACGAAAATTCACTGATATGGCCGTGCTGCATGACTTGTTTTAATATCAAGATGTGAGCTTAAAGAGCATGCAGACTAGTTAGGTAAGTAGGTAGGTACTACCCAAAAAGTGTACCATCCTGCCCGCGGCTTCGAATGCACTGGAAGGCACAAGTGCACGTTTGACAAATTAATTTTGAACTATAAGCATAAGCCATTCTTGAATACCACCTATTTATTCAGTACAATTTTTGAAATGTTATACCATGAAAGAACTCGAATTTGATATGCGAATTCAATTTACCTTTAAAACCCTCTTTGGTGTTTATTTGAAATGTGGTAATTCTCAGGTAGGTACCAAGGAATGAGAGTGACGAAAAGCTGAACTTCATTCATCCATGCTGCTTTCAAATTACTGACACCCTACGCACCAAGGAGATATAGTTCAATCTCTCGTCACAAGTCATCACAGCAGCACCATCGCATTGCTTTGCTGAGTATGCTGCAGTGCGTGGTACACGGACACGGGCCGAAAATTTTTCTTACGAGTCAGTGCAACATTGTCTCAAATATGTCGGAAGGCATGTCTCAAAACAAGGCGAGTGGTATTCAAAGAGTTATTTCTAAAATTGAGAACAATATTAGAAATGGGAATTTTTACGAAGCGCACCAAATGTACAAAACTCTTTATTTCAGGTAAGTGCCTTGCAACTGCTATTGCCTGTCAAATTGCAACTTCGCCCACACCGGTTCATTACGCCCCGAACCGATTTTTACCTCATTTTCGTCGATTTTTCCTTTTATCCGTTCAATACCTTATAATGAGACAGTTGAATATAAGATTTACGATGTCGCTCGTTCGCCTTACAAGGAAATTAGGCCGCTCATGACCTCAATAACACGTATTCTTATAACTGCTCTTTATCAGCGATAAGCACCTGACATCCACTAGGACCTGATTTACGTCATTTTATTGTAGATTTATGGCCCAAAAGAAATATCTGGAATTGCTGAATTTCCTTTACGATGGAGCTTCTCTACTCCTTGAGCACGACCAGGTTAGTTGCCTTTGTTATTGTTGCTATCGAATGTTCGAAATCATCTTATAATACCTACCCAACTGTTTAGATTTAAAGGAAAATTGCCTACCTAATTGACTGACTAAATTCGATGATAATAATATATATTAATATTAAATGTTTTGTTTTTCAGCAAGGGAGCGGCGTTGATCTTGGTTTATTGTATGTAGATGTCCTAGTCAAATCGAAAACGCCAATAAATGATGAATACATCAAGAAAGTTGGAAAGTGAGTGTGCACTTTTTAAATGCAAATTTTCGAGGGCAATGAGCTGTTGCAATGGGAGCGCATTCTGAAATCGATTTCCATACAAATCAGGACATCGTAAATCCATTTCTGGAAATCACAAAAAAAATGCCAGTAATTTCGTAATAAATCGAGCAATTTGGGTGACAAGAAGTGGGTCGTTTTTACTTTTTGTGGACCAAAAATCGCCATACATTGCTTAAAAAATATGATTTCCTGGGAATTATGTTAAAATGGTAGGTGTACAGGGTCTACAGACTGTTCAAGATTAGTAGCCATAATTATGTTCGCACTACAAAAATCCCTATAGTATCCATCCATATGGAATCCGTATAGAATATTCCGTATAGTCAACTATAATAGGGGAAGGTGTGGTTTCGTTTCACTTTTTTGGGCCAAAAATCGTAAATTCCTTAAAAACATCATTATTTCCAGGGAATAACATCGAATATGGTAGGTACAGGGCCTACAGACAGTTTAAGACCACCTACTTTGCTAGCCATTACAAAATAATGTGCGCGCTACAAAGGTCCATTAAAATAGAGGTTTTTCAATTTGAAAATTGCTGAAATTTGAATATAATATCGAGAAAATCGTAGATATAATCCACTAAATTAGAAGAAGGCTCTCATACCTCAAAGGCAAATAAGTTGTTCAAATGAGGATTTTTCAAATATTTATTACAGTTGAAGATAGTCGATAACGTTCCTACGTCACAGGCAAAAATTCGCTCATTAGGTACCTACGTCATGCTGAGCTTTACTGGTCTCTGTAAGGACAGCTAGGTAGCTTTCTAGGACCCATCGTAATGCCGAAGAAATTTATACCTCGAGCCTCTTTTGTTACAGAATTTTCAAAGAAAATGAAACTATTGCAATGGACCCAAAATTTTCAGAACATGAATTTTTACAATTTGTTTATAGGCAAATCCGTTTCAGAGCATCCTGAATTCGTCCATAGATTTAAAAACAATTTATGTGGGTATTGTTTTTATATTTTGGTTTATTATTCTGTGAATAATACACCTATGTATTCGCTCAGCAAAAAATTTTTATAACACCCCCTCAAACTTTTTTCTTTTACGTTTCAAGGTGCATAGATTCCAAAAATGCAATGTCCGTCCGCCGTACGCCGTCCGCCGTACGCCGTCCGCCGTATCACGTGTACAGGCTTCATTTTAGGTCTAAAAAAATCGTTCTTTCGCACACATGCTCCATTTGGGCCCTAGTTGTGTCCCGAAACTTTTCAGCCCGATCGGAATATACCCAGGGGTGTTATGAGTGAAAATGTGTATAAAAATAGGTACTTTTTACGTTTTAGCAACATATTGGTAACATGAGCTTCTGAGATATCGTTTTCTATGTTTTTGGGGACGAGAAGACCGAATATGAAGTCGATTTTGACCAAAGAGTGGAAAATTGAGTTCTACCAAATGTTAGCTCCCAGAATTGATTTTTTATGAGTGAAAAAGTGTCAAGACGTGGTTCAGGACGATTAAATGGCACTACCAATGATCAAAGATAGTTTAAAAAAAAAGAAAAAAAGAGCGTACCTAATTTGTGTTTTGGGGGCCAAAATTAATGGAAACCATCAGAAGTAGCTATTTCGATTATTACGCATGAAAGAAACAATTAATGAACAGCCAACGTTTCTGTAGGTATGTCCAATAGAATAATAAACCCATGTGACAAGGACTTTGCAGCGTTTTTGTTTATGTATCCACTCCAAACGATATTTCTCCAAAACGTTCGTATTGCCAAGCAGAAGGATGAGTTCGAAGATGAGCAGTTTTCAAACATTCTGAGGGAGTCAAAAATCTGTAAAAACGGCTAAAATCGTGAACATATGATATAAAAATCATTGAAAGTGGTATGGAAAGGTGAGTAAAGACAGGAAAATACCATTTCAGTTGTTTCTCATACAGAATAGGGGTCAAATTCAGATTTTTGGGGCTCAAAAATTGGTATTAAGGGCTATAATCAATAGTAATTCACCTGACCTGGGATATTGATTCACGGCGGAGGAACTATTTCGATGATCAAAATATTTTTCTCGAAAAGTGTGGGTCAAATTTGACTTCATAAGGGTCAAAAATCGGTTAAAACGGCTAAAATCATGGAAGGTTTTATAATTTAACGATCATTTAACGATATAATTTAATCGGTTTCTCGCTGTGTCCTCTTTTTACACTGTAGGACGAATAGTACTTTGAAAATTCGCTCTTATAGCTATGCTGCATGACGGGAACTTTAAATACAGATTATTTTTGATGTTCTTTGATTGAGTTGAATTTACTACTGTACTGTACTGTGATGGGAAGGTTCTCGACGGATGGCTAGATAATTATAATGGATACTTATTTGTATTGATAGTAGTTTGATTTCGGTTTATTATTCTGTGAATAATACATCTATGTATTCGCTCAGCAGAAAATTTTTATAAAACCCCCTCAAAATGTTTTCTTTTCCGTTTCAAGGTGCGTAGATTCCAAAAACGCTGCAAAGTCCTTGTCACATGGGTTTATTATTCTAATGGAGTTCAAGAGATTCTTGTTGGCAGTTAAATTTATTGTTTCTTTCATGTGGAATGATTGAAATAGCTATTTCTAATGATTTCCACCAATTTTGGTCCCCAAAACATGAAATAGGTAGGTACGCTTTTTTTCTTTTTTCTTTTTTTTTTTTTCAGATCATCTTTGATCATTGGTAGTACCATTTAATGGTCTTGATTCACCTGTTTACACTTTTTCCAATGTTATTATACACATTGATGGTGATTTCAGACATTTTTCCAGGTTTTTGACTCATAAAAAACCAATTTTGAGAGCTGAACCTTTGGTAAAACCTCAATATCCGCGTCTTTGGTCAAAATCGACTTCATATTCGGTCTTCTCGTTCCCAAAAACATGGAAAAAGATACTTCAAAAGCTCATGTTACTAACATGTTGCTAACACGCAAAAAGTACCTATTTTTATACACATTTTCACTCATAACACCCCTGGGTATATTCCGATCGGGCTGAAAAGTTTCGGGACACAACTAGGGCCCAAATGGAGCATGTGAGCGAAAGAACGACTTTTTTAGACCGAAAATGAAGCCTGTACACGTGATACGGCGTACGGCGGACGGACATTGCATTTTTGGAATCTACGCACCTTGAAACGGAAAAGAAAAAATTTTGAGGGGGTGTTATAAAAATTTTTTGCTGAGCGAATACATAGGTGTATTATTCACAGAATAATAAACCAAAATGGAATGTCCGTACGCCGTATCACGTGTACCGGCTTCATTTTCGGACTAAAAAATTCGTTCTTTCGCACACATGCTCCATTTGGGCCCTAGTTGTGTCCCGAAACTTCTCAGCCCGATCGTAATATACCCAGGGGTGTTATGAGTGAAAATGTGTATGAAAATAGGTACTTTATGTGTTTTATTAGTAAAATGAGCTTTTGAGGTATCGTTTTCCATGTTTTTGGGGACGAGAAGACCGAATATGAAGTCGATTTTGACCAAGGAGTGGAAAATTGAGGTTGTACCAGATGTTCAGCACCCAAAATTGATTTTTTATGAGTCAAAAACCTGCGAAATCGTCTGAAATCACCATCAATTTGTAAAATAAGTCTAGAAAAAGTGTCTACACGTGGATCAAGACGACTATATGGTACTATCAATCATCAAAGATAATTTGGAAAAAAAGGAGCGTACCTAATTCGATTTTTGGGGGCCAAAATTGGTGGAAACCATCAAAAATAGCTGTTTCAATTATTTTACATGAAAGGAACAATAAATGAACAGCCAACATTTCTGTAGGTTTGTCCAATAGAATAATAAACCCATGTGACAAGAACTTTGCAGCGTTTTTGTGTTTCAGCAACATGTTAGTAACATGAGCTTTTGAGTTATCGTTTTCCATGTTTTTGGGGACGAGAAGACCGTACATGAAGTCGATTTTGACCAAAGAGTGGAAAATTGAGGTTCTACCAAATGTTCAGCTCCCAAAACTGATTTTTCGTGAGTCAAAAACCTGGGAAATCGTCTGAAATCCCAATCAGTGTGTATAATAACACTAGAAAAAGTTTCAACACGTGTATCAAGGTGATTAAATGGCACTACCAATGATCAAAGATAATTTGAAAAAAAAGGAGCCTACTTAATTCGTGTTTTGGGGGCCAAAATTGGTGGAAACCATCAGAAATAGCTATTCGAACTATTTCACGTGAAAGAAACTATAAATGAACAGTCAACATTTCTGTAGGTATGTCCAATGGAGTAATAAACCCCTGTGACAAGGAGTTCGCAGCGTTTTTATTGATGTCGTTAATAATTATTTGTATTGGTAGGTAGTTATTTGTTGACCAAAACTCGAGAAATCAGCAAATATCTGCACTGTGCTAATTATCAAATTGTCGTTTTCAGATTATTTAGTTTAACAAGTGCGACCGTCCCCGAAAGAGAAAGTTTTCTCTCGGCTGCTGTCAGATGGTGCGATGGTTCTCCTCTTCTACACCAGTCCGTAGCTCAAACATACTGGAAAGGTAATAGTTCCGTCGTTTCTATCAAGCTCACATTCGACATCCTGTTCAGGGTGTCAATTCCCCTCTTGACCAGTTAGATGTCATGTTTGGGAAATCTGATACTGTCAGTGCGGGTGAGAGAGCCTGTAGTATTGGAAAATGTTTGTTAAGTATTTATTTGCGAAAAATATTTGGAACTAGAACAGTACTCCCTCTGTAATCCGGCAGATATCGGCCCAGAGCACTGCCGGATTACTTAAAATGCCGGATTACTGGAAAATATCGAGAAAAACGCAGTTATCATTGAAAAATCAGTTTTAATGACATACATTGTACTGTAAAAATACAGTACATATATGTGCTTGTGTACGCGGAACAGATTGAGCACTATAAGCAGCGCGATCGTGACTAAGGCTGACGGAGGGATTGAGTGGGGCGTGAGTCATCGCTTTGTTTACTCAGACTCCAGTCCAAAGTCAAATCAATTGTTGAGCTCATACTCGAATACAAAACGCCGGATTACTGGGAGTGCCGGAGAGCTGAGATGCCGGGTTACAGAGGGAGTACTGTATTCATTTGCGAAAAATATTTGGAACTAGAACTATCACGGCTACTAGGTAAATTTGATGAAACCACCCAATTTACCTGTCTGTTACTTTAATCTGACGCTTTAATGATTCAACTATGAACTATTCAACTCAGGATCGTCGTTTACTATCTGAGCATAGGTTTACTATCGATGGTCAATAACTGTCAACCAATGAGTATCGATGCAAAGCATTGATAATCGACGAGTGAATATCGATTTTACGGAAATATTCTGTTCCCATCAGGGTTGCCAAATAGCTAACCAAAAAACACAAAAAAATAAAAGTTCAAAAATTCGAAGTCTTTAGGTTCGATTCATAGGTTCGATGGTTTTGACATGCTGTATTAATAATAAAGACCTCCTAACTCATGAATTTTATTAAATAATGTGGAAACATGATTTCAAATCATATTAGCTTTGTTCAAACTGGCCTTTTCTGACAGTTAGCTGACTCCTAGAAAACCGTAAGCAACCGTCTGTGATCCGATACCATCTTGATAAACGTTTGAGATTGATAATGGTTGGGAATCGGGAAGGCAGTGTGTGTATCTTCTGTGGACTGGAATGAGGATCAGATAACTGGCTTGGGGTAGTCACGGAAACACTGCCAAATCAAAGACCGGCTGGTCATGGATACTATACAGTCTGAAAAGTCGGAGAACCACTGCGAACGGCCGAACGCCTTTCTGACAGTCACATAACCGTCAGATGGTCACACGAACAAACCTGTAGGTGAGGTACACAAAAGGGACAAAATTTGTTTCAACTTTTTTCAATTTAGGAGGGGTGGGGGAATGGAGGAGGTAAAATTGAAATTGTAGGCTTAATTCTCAACCATTTTGCGTTTGTTCAAGAGTCCAGAGATGTGATTGGAAGGGGAGGGTAGGCTCGATTTATACACCGTGTGATTGAACAATATACCACCAAAAAGGGCGTCCCTATAATGCATGCATTACTTAACAGTATGTTTGGCTTGGTATATTTTGCTGTTCGGTTTTTTTGCGTGTTTGGTGATTGTGGTTGTTCAGAACTTCCATCTCTGGAGCCTGTACCGTGTCAGTGTATGCAAGTGAAAGCTATGTGCAAACCTGTTCTGCAGTATCCTGAAATACGGGACAAATGGTGTTCCGGGAAGAGGATCCCCGGGATATGGGACAAATCAAAGTTTTATTGGCGCAGTTAAACGAACAACGAGCGTTGGCGAACGTAAATGAACAAAACATTAATGTTCATTACGAAAGTGAACAAAATATTAATGAAATCCAAAGCAAAATAAAAAGTACCCACACACCATTAACGCCCACCGGTATAAAAGTTCCAAATGGCCAAAATGCGGGACTCTCCCGGAGGTTCCGCAGGGACTTCTGACAACCCTGATTCCTATCACTTATCCAGAAGCGGGCTCAGATCCCGAACCGAAGTCACTCGTCTCGGCCGAATGCCGCCAATATTCAGTTGTAGTGGAGTCGGCATAAAGTGCGATTGAATGTCGAGATGAAGCATTTTGCAGGATTAAGCTCCAGGCTATTCAAAGAACAGCCATTAGCTTCCTGCGTTTTCCAGGGGGCCTATTCACTAAAATAGATAGTGGAAAGAGATTATCTATTTTGAAAATCTCCTGGGAGAGATAGTCTCCCCCGGGAAGACAGTCTCTTCCAATGTCTCCGGGTTCGTCTGTTTTACAGAATAGCTCCAATGACCTTGAGAAAGAGATATGGATCCCAATGCATGAAAATCCAATAGTATCCATGAAGTGGGAGATGTTTGTGCCCCCGGGAGTTCGATTCCTTAATAATGAACGCATTTCTTAGTAATAACTATTCAATGAGTACCTACCTACCTCAATCCATACATGGACGTTTTTGCTCATGAATCGGATACAAGTTTAAATGAAACTGAAAAAAAATCTCAGTTATAAACAGAAAAAGTCGAATTATGGGGCTTAACACGCTCAACGCGTACAACTCAACAGTTGAGTTGTAGCAGTTCTTACCACAGACGTACAACTCAACTGTTGAGTCTTGGAAGGGACATTATTTGATGTTCTTTGATTTGCTCGTTCTCGACCATTACGCGTAGAAACCAGCCGTTCAAGGGATTCTCCCATTCAGTATGACCTTGACAATCGGGACCCACCTCCCTTTCATTTTTGGTTTCCCGTGTGGGAAACCCTTCTCCCCAGTCTCCCCACCTCCCTTTCATTAACTTGTGTACGTATGGGCTAGCTACCAAGGAATTCTGGTACGCGTTGAATGTGTTAATTCTTGTATTATATCTACACCTAATGAACGGCCACTCTTAGGTAGGTACGTACCTACCTCAACCCTTACTTGGACGTTTTTACTCGTGAATCAATAATATGTATATATTTTTCATGAAAATTGACTTACTTTATGAAATGAAAAAAAAAAACACGATCAAAATTACCGATGTGGTTGAGGATGAACGAGGATATTACATGATTTATCACTGTCAAACAAACAAGAAATAGACTTTCTCTTTCGAGGAACTAATTAGCTGTCTCTCTGAAAGAGATCGAAAATGCCAAGATGGCCGCCAACTCTCTCTTTTAGAAGTTACTGAATAACCCTGTCATGGATGCTATAAAAATCTCTTCTGCCAAAAGAGAGAGTCAGACCGAAAAAATATGTCTCTTTCGCTTAGTGAATAGGCTCCAGGTTTCATTAACTGATAATAATTCAAACTTGTTTTTTTGCAGAGAAAAATTATGTCATGGCAAGAAAGCATTTCCTTAGATCGTACGACGGCTCCAGTTTCGGAACCATGCTCGTCGAACTTCATAGATCGAGTGGTTACTCCAGTGAAGTCGATCTGTTCATTGCCCAAACCGTACTACAGTAAGTTCAGCATAATTATACATAGAGTCCCACTAATCGGGACTTGATGGGACCGGACTTTGGATTAAACGGAATTTGCTGTAATATGCGGATGATAAATATTTTAGGGATTTTTTCTCATCACTTCATCGAATTTGATCAGACACTTTGTAGTGTTGTGGAATAATAAACAAAAAATGAACGTTCAGTTTACCACCAGTTGATATTTAAAACGAAGCTTTTTGCTCAAATTCTGAGCATCCTCAGGTATATTACTCACATAAACACAGATAACCAAAGCTTCGTTTTAAATATAAATTGGTGGTAAACTTTAGGATTATTTTTTGAATCCACATTTTTTCTCATAGGTACATCTTTTCGTTCAGCATAAGTTTATTTTCAATATTACATAATGAACCAATACGTAGATCTAAATTTTCGACATACGAACTGAGATATGACAAAACGTAACTATATAACTTAAATCACCTGCGGCTGAGTAGTGGAAATCCATAGCAAAAAAACTACAGGATAAAAATAGAAATAGACTATTTCTATTTTTATCCTGTAGTTTTTAAAAATTTAACTATAAATATTTAATTTCTAAATAAGAAATTTCTGTCAGTGAAATTGAAATTTCTGGTGAGAATGTAAATTAACAACAATTTCTTATTTAGAAATTAAACTTTAATTCTTTTTTAAACGAACGTCCCCCGGAGCTGACGCCCTCATTAATTCATATATAGCAAATGGGGCCTCTGGAGCCAAAGCCAGCCTTTTCGCTTATCCCACTCCTTCATTCATTCATACACGATCTGTCTTAACTATTATTATCGTATCATAAGGGTTTACCGTGGATTTATTCCTCATTGATATATAATGAGGAACCCATATCAACATGATTGGTTCCACAGGTTCCCGGTAGGTCGTGGAAATGGCATGTTGGGCATTCACTCGTTGAAAAAGCTTCGGCTGGAGCTGGACGGGCATGCGCCAGGGGTCTTGGCTCCACAGATGCGAGCCCGCCTTGGCGGTTTGGAGGCAAAGGGTTAAATCCCGTTCGGATTAACCCGATGTCCGGTCTGTCGGGGTCCGAATTAGCGGGACTAAACTGCTCAACAACAGTTATTCCATGGTTATTGTTTACAAGTCCCAAAGCCCTAGAACTCTATTATAACATACTCGAACTGTTGTGATTCCATGTAAGGATGGCCTGCGCGGCGCCCATCAAAAATGTTGATTGATACTTGCTACACCAGGATATTGTGCTCCAACTTGGAGCTAGTACTGGCTGTTCGTAATTCTGATTGGTTTGATCTGTGGACGTTTTCTCATGGTCAGAAGTACTTTGACATGATTATTATTATTATTATTATTAAATTATATGAAAGTAAATCAACATAACCGATCGGCTACGGTGAACTAGTTCACTATAACCAGTTATAGTACAATGAACTCGATTACAGTCAACAAAATTCGTGGTCCCTTGGAGTTCACTATAACCGATTTCTACTGTAAGTCCAACGTTCTACCAATAGGTACAAATTACAGGAAATTATATATTCCACTTAAATAAGCTCTCGTTCACAGGAGATCTACTTGGAATTTTCAGGTTTATTAATTGAAATTTTCTGCCTGATACGACGTTTCACGATTGTATTCTCGTCTGCTTACGACATAATAATTGTCTTTTCTTGGACCTTTCATCATTGTTATCGACTCGTTTCCAGGTGCCTGTGCCTTAAAAATAAGAAAACTGCGGTGATAACGTTCCAGTGCTACACCACCCAGCATCCTTCCATCACCAAGGGGCCGCCTTACCTCCTTCCGCTCCTCAACTTCATCTGGTTCCTCCTCCAGGTTGTGGACAGGTATGAAGATTGCATAAGTTCTAGTCGCTAATGCAAACGCTTTATGTGACTGCATGCCTCGAATATAACGTGAAGGGCGTTGTTAACGACGCATCCTTAAGGCCCCTCTACACAGTGGCTCGTGCTGCACCAGCCTCGGCCATGATGCGCCACTGCCATATGTGTGGATGCGCAGTGACCTTGGAAAAGCTGGCGATGGCTGGTGCATGCTGATGCTGGCCGGCAGTTGCCTTCGTCGCGGTTTTTCACGAAGGATCAAAGAAAGGCAGCATTAGGCCAGGATCTGCGTGGGCACGTTTTCGTGTCACCGCGTACTCACAAGGGGCCATTGCATTACTCATTTACGGTCCCAATGGTGGCCAGTGTGTGTGGATGAGCAACGCTGGCCCACGATTTCGTCACTATCAAAGTGGGCCAGCGCCGGTGGCCATGCTAGGCCATCAAGCTGGGCCAGCACAGGCCACTTTGTAGAGGGGGCTTTAACCATTGCGGCCACCAACTGTCTGGCAAATAGTGGTTGCATGGATACTGGAGTAGTATCCATGCTGTGTCCTCGTTTCTGTGGTTACCCACCGTCCCAGCAGTTTTTATAAATAATTATGTGACCTGTAGAAGTGAAGTTATTGAGGTATAGAGCTAGTGGGGGGGGGGGGGGGGACCTCGAAAGAAAACGGTTAGCCAAAAAATGCTCCAACCAACCTGGCGACTTGAAAACCGCCCACAGGTTTTTCGAACAGCGTAACTTTGCTGCACCGTCAGAGAAGAGTCAGGAAATCCACTGTGAACGCCCAAGTGAATCTGTTTTTACTTCCATGTTCCTATTATATAGGAATAGAGTACGGTGATACTGTAAGAAATAGGTGTTGGAGAAAACCATGGAATCTTGTTCTGAAGTGCCCCGAACGTGTTTCTAGACGGGTTTCCGCTTGATGTCGCTGTGTGTACTTACATATTTTTGAAATTCAAATGGTCGTAACTTTCTCAGAATATGGTCTTTTTCAAATTGTATTTTTGGGTTTTGTTCAGCTCGTTGAACTGTTCAATTTGAGATGATGATGAGCTTTCCAGGTGGAAAAATAAGGGAGTTGTGACGAGTTCTCTAATTTTTCGATTTTCAAAAAATTGACCAAACTTTCTCGTAAAACTGGATCAAAATTGGTGTTGTTGGAACCAAAATGTGACAGTGGCACTTCTCGCGTCGTTTGTTGTTCCAGTGAAGATGTGGTCGTTTTGGCTGAAGCCTAATCGAGATCCCTTCTTAACTGGTGATAGTAATGCTAGTGTAGAGGAGGGACTGTCGAGGGTTCACCATCACACTCTGTCACACCCTTTAAATAACCCGATTCAGATGGTTTGCAAGTGGCTTTTTCGCCACAGGTGACAAACCTAAGGTGGAATACTACAAGCAAAATTCAGTCCTAAACAAATCATTTTGTTGTAATTCATTGGATTGCTTATTTGAATACCTAATGCCTAAATGACCGTGAAGATATCATCACGAATGGAATGAACTTCTGTTAGGGCATGCCCAGTCATGGATCGGTACTTACACACTAGGAATCCATTTAGGCTTGGCTGACGTAGTTTTTGGTGATATAATATAGCAAAACGATGTTGTTGCAGTGGAAGACTGGGGGCATTCACCATCCTGTGCCAAGAGTATCAGCTCAGCCTCGAGCGAGACCCTTCGTACATGCATTACTTGGACAGAATAGGGCAGATTTTCTTCAACGTTCCGCCGCCTCCGTCTCGATCGAGCGGTCTGTTTGGTAAGCTTTGCTTTTTAAGAATTTTATACGCGAATTGTGCGTTGTGAAGCTCAACCTTCAGGCGCAGGCCCCGGAATCTCAAGGTGCCTTCATTAATTCGTAAAAAGCAGTATATGATTTTATTTCACTTTGGGCTTCCCAAATAACAGTAATATGAATTTGCGACGTTTTCTGGGGCGGGATTAACTTATAGGCGCCAAAAAACTGCGAAATTGGCACTTTTTTCAGTTGTTGGTTTATTATAATATCTGAAGGGTGGTATCGTACACGAAATTTTATTCATACCAAAATTAAAGAGCATTAAATTCTGCGTCGAATGTTTTTCTTGAACGTTAAATTTGGTTCAGCGCGTTGATCAGAATAGGGAGTCAGGCAAGGTTTTCCGTTTTGATTGAAAAGTGTGTAATACGCTCAGTTTTACACACCTGTAACTAAAAAACGGTTATTCCAAATGAAAAACGTTATATAACTTGTAGATGATCAATTCTGCTCTCATACACCCCGATTTTTGTTAAAATATTCAATTTTAAATTATTTCACATTTCAAGTGAAATATTTTAATAAAAATAGGGGTGCTCTGAACGCAGAATTTGATGTTCTGCAACTTTAATTATACGTCATTTTTCATTTGGGGTAACAAGTTTTTTAGTCACAGACGTGTGAAACTGAGCTTAACATACTTCATTTAACACCACATGCAAATGGAAAAGTTTGCCTGTTTTTGACTGCCGATTCTAACCAAACTGCTGAACCAAATTTGATGTTCAAGTTCATTCGATGCAGAATTTAATATTGATGAGTAAACTTTTCTGTACGATGCACCCTTCAGATGTTATAAGCCAAAAACTGAAAGAAGTTTCACGTTTTTTGGCGCCTGTAAATTAAGCTGACCTCAGAAACCGTCGCAAATTCATACTGCTCTTACTTGGGATGCCCGAAGAGAGAATAAAATCATTTACAGTTTTGTACGAATTAGTGGAAACCGAAATTCCAGTTTGACTGGGCTAAGTGTGATGGACAACTATCATGTATCCAGGAAGTACACTTTTGGTGCTGATTTTACAATCATCTTCCTCTACGTGTTTGAAAAGTTGAGAGGGAGAAGTGGCTTCGTGGATGAAGAAGAACACATAAAAGAAGAAGGCAACTCGAAAAAAAGACCGCTTGCCTACGTCACATGGATATAAAGAGTCAACTGGCCTGGCCATTTCCCATCTGCTGCCACCGGCCAGCAAATAAGAACCCGTGTTCCAGCTACGTCAAAGGCAACAGTGGGGCCTCACTTCCCTGCCTATTTTTTGAAATCTCTTTGAAATCTTGAGTCTCAAAATATGAAGGAGGCAAAATCTCTTCCGATGCAGCCCTGTTATCGTCCATCTCACATCTTAAACTATTGAGAAAAAATGCCAACAGAATTTATAGTAATCGCTTACTCAGATGATAGGTATTCGCGGTGTGGTATACGGAACACATCGCCTACAGCGTTTCATGTACAGGCATCTCACCTTCGCCATCTCTCCTACGACATTTCCCCTACTGGACACTTAGCCTACAGATATGGACTTCACGTAAAACTCACCTACACCGTTCAAAAAATGTAAAGGTAAGCGCACACTGGTGCCGCAGTGGGTTGGGTCGCATCGCAGCGGATAAATGTCGCTAAGCACATTCATCGTGTCGGGCCACAGATCGTTGGAAAAAAGGCGCTCATTTCCCTCACTGTTCGTTGAGGCAAATGAGCCTCCGACATGGTTTCTTCCAATGAAGATATTTTATTATTGGTTCATAATTTTGAATAATGAACCTTAGAAATCGAGCATGAAAAGAAAAGAATTTAACACCCCCTCAATATTTGTTGGTTTCCGTTTCAAGGTGCTGCTGGCTGCGGTTTCGGTTGGTTCTGAAATAATGGAATAAAAATTCTTTGAAAATTTGCTCTAATAGCCATGCTGCATGACTTTTTTTTAAACCTTAAATTAAAAGTGGGTGAGGTCTATTCAGCGACTGGTGAAATGTGAAATGTTAAAATCGTGATCAACGTGAAATTTCCCCTCACTACTGATTTATTGTACAAAAATTTCAAATCAGAAGTTATGTCCTTTTGCCGAGCGTCGCACTTCGTTTCTTAGTTACCCGGAACTGAACCAAAATGAAATTTGTTTTGTAAGTAACAGCTCATTATAATCACGCATGACCTTATGGAATCGAGTTGGTTGTACCGTGATATTTCATTTTTTGAAGAAAGATGGTTATTTTGGGTTTTTTGTTGTGGGTAGGTACTTTTGTTACTTGAACAAAATAACATTCATGCGTAACAAGAAATAATAATAAATAGGTAGATTTTTGAATCTACCCCATATTAATTTATGAAACTATAATTCCCTGACCGGCTCCTGTACCTACTCGATTTAGGGCTTTCCGGGGGAGGGGGGCACGAGGGCAGGGTCTCATGTACTTATGTACCCTACTTGTATAATAGGGGCTCAAGAAGTTTAAATGTTTTCATTTTTGTATAGAAATGCATTTTATCTTCAACAAATGTTTTTGTACCAACTTGAAGATGGCAAATAAACTTTAATATTATTATTAATTAGGTATTGACGACAGAAAACAGTGTTCTACGCCGAATGGGCATCTATTAATCCATTGTATAATAATTTGCAGTGATGACCAATAAATACACTAGAGAGAAAAGCTAAGTGCCGATAGAAACTTTGCTCGCAAACAACCCGACTGGTTATCGCACCCGGGCGGATCGGGTTGCAGAGGGCTGGCGGAAAAATACGCCTAGCAGGTGATGTTTCCATCCACTCCGCCCCGCCACACACCGCCACGGCTGTGGTGTGCGCGTATCCATAAGAAAAACAACCGAACCAGGCGCGTTTTTCCGCCGCGGTGCGACCCGTCCCGCCCCGGCACTAAAATGCGCTTACCTTTAATGTGATGAATTGTTTCTTACCTTAAAATTAATTCTTTTCAGACAACCCAACGAAATATAACTTCTCGTCAACATCACTTGTCTGTCCCTATAACCATCCTTTTCCTGTTCCACCTCATCAGGTTAAAGTACTCATCTCACTCTGATACGTAGGTAGTCCCTTGAGCCAAACATTTCCCGCTATAACATACCTACTTCCACTTCACAATAAAAAAAAACTTAGGTTTTTAGGCAAAAGTGTAGTGTGGGTGATGTGGTAGTAGGTCGTATGGTTGGCCAAATTATTGGTGGGTGTTATTGCTATTTCCAGAAAATGACAGCAGGTTGTTGGTAGCCAAAGAATAACAGTTGTAAATAACAGTCTGTTATTTCTTTCAAGAATCAACTCTCAGGATAGGAACTCAACCAATAACAGTCTGTTGTTGATAACCCCTCTCATAATGGACGTTTTTTCGGTTTTGGAAACAACTCTGGAATACGAACTCAACCGATAACAGTCTTTAGTTGATGAGCTGTTGATAACACGTCTCGTTTTGGATGATTTCGGAAAATTTTCGTTTTAATTGTTATGTGGTCCTACAACAGCTGTGCAGTACAAAAAAAGAGTTGTTTTGTCAGAAAAGGGGGGATAAAATGAGCATACGCACGGGGCATTCCAGTGAAATATGTGTAGGGAGTTCAGAAGACCACAGGAGCTCACGCAATTTGGCTTTGGTACCGGGTAACAGGCTACTCAATCCTTCAGTCCGTTTCTGTTACTTCCATTTCAAAATAACCATAGAATTATGAAGAACAGTTCCATGGGAATAGCAGACCTTTTGTGTTGTGTGTGTGGAACTCTTCGTTTATTGTCTGAAGAAGGAACAGAAACGGGCTTCAGACTATAAATGAAGAGTTCCACACACACACACTCATACTACGAAATGTCAGTTATTCCTATGGAATTATTCTTTATAATTCTATGATTATTTCGAACTGTAAAAAACTAGGTAGTAACAAAGTATGACAACAGTTTTACGTCTTTTTTGAGTGGAGGTTTTTTTGAGGTTGGCTGCTGTGAAAGTAAGCTGTTATTTACAACTGTTATTCTGTTTTCTTGACAACAGTTGCTTCGTTATTTATCCGCAACTGTTGTAGCATCACTTTTGTGCGTTTTCCTTCCCGTCACTAGGCCAAATGGCCGCTGGCGAAACGTTGTAGGTGAAGTGAAACGTCATCCACAGTGTTGAGCGAATGAAATTGGTATCCACACCGCAAAATTAACAAGCTGTTCCATGTAGCGTTTTTTTTCTTCTCATTCCAGGCGGTATTTTGGAGTCGTTAGTCCAATCCCTCGACGACTACAACAGTGACGACGAGTCCAATCCCCCTCCGCAGCCCTCTGCCCGACGGACCCCCACAGCCACCACCTCAACCGCCAATGTCATGGAGACCGATTTAGACTAAAACCCAAGAAAAACCTACCAGGACTAGTGGAACAATAATTGAAAATGCTACCCTATAACATTTCGTTTTTCCCCTGTCAACGCCTCTTCCCACCTTTATGTAACATATTGTACAGCCAATTTGTCGTCCACTGACTAATATTCTAACTCAGTGAGGGGGTCTCTTTTTGTTTGCAAAGAAACCATTTTAATTTATTTGTTTAGCTAGTTCTCCTATTTAGTGGTTGGGTCTACTGTTCGTTATAGGATACTCACGTTGACAAGAGGTAGGTTACGTTATTCAACCGGTTTCCATTCAACTACGAGTACGTTTCAAGCCTGTAAAATCAGGGCTGAAAGTAAGTTGTTTAATCCCTTTGAAATCCATATTACTTACATTAATTACACATGTGAATCATCCAGTTTCGTTCCTCTATTTTATTAAAATTCATTTTAATCACCTCATATCAGCTACTTGTGTAACAATAAATTCACGATTATTTTGCAGCGTTAACCTATTAAAGCTTATTACAGAAACCCTTATTTTGACAAACACGTTTAGTTTTAGAAATTGTGTATGTTCTGGTTTCTTGAAATTATGAATTTTATTTTGTATATAAACGAGAAAAAATTTCGATTGGTAGTAAGGTTCTCACTAGCCAAGAAGTTGTATACACAGAAAATCGTCTATTGAATGTTAAAAGATTTTTAATTGAACATAGTAGTTGATTCGTAATTTGTAAATAATATAAATATTTAGATGAAATAAAATTTGTATGGAATAACTCGTATTGTGTTTGTTTTTCCCCACCATGAAGTACAACTTGATGGGAACTGAAGCCAAATTTGGATCTGCTCCATTAGGTACTGCCTCAGAAAGTACTCTATAATCAATCCGTTCTTTTGGTTTATTATTCTGTGAATAATACACCTATGTATTCGCTCAGCAAAAAATGTTTATAGCAGCCCCTCAAAATTTTCTCTTTTCCGTTTCAAGGTGCGCAGATTCCAAAAATGCAATGTCCGTCCGCCGTATCACGTGTACCGGCTTCATTTTCGGTCTAAAAAAATCGTTCTTTCGCACACATGCTCCATTTGGGCTCTAGTTGTGTCCCGAAACTTTTCAGCCCGATCGGAATATATCCAGGGGAGTTATGAGTGAAAATGTGTGTAAAAATAGGTACTTTTTGCGTTTTAGCAACATGTTCGTAACATGAGATTTTAAGGTATCGTTTTTCATGTTTTTGGGGACGAGAAGACCAAATATGAAGTCGATTTTGACCAAAGAGTGGAAAATTGAGTTCTACCAAATGTTCAGCTCCCAAAATTGATTTTTTATGAGTGAAAAACCTGGGAAATCGTTTGCAATCACCATCAGTTTGAATAATAACCCCGGAAAAAGTGTCGACACGTGGATCAAGACGATTGAATGGCACCACCAATGATTAAAGATAGTTAAAAAACGCTGCAAAGTCCTTGTCACATGGGTTTATTATTCTATTGGAGTTCTAGAGATTTTTGTTGGCTGTTAAATGTATTGTTTCTTTCATGTGGAGTGATTGAAATAGCTATTTCCACCGATTTTGGCCCCCAAAACATGAAATAGGTACGCTTTTTTTTTTTTTTTTTTTTAAGATCATCTTTGATCATTGGTAGTGGCATTTAATGGTCTTGATTCACCTGTTTACACTTTTTCCAATGTTATTTACACATTGATGGTGATTTCAGACAGTTTTCCAGGTTTTTGACTCATAAAAAACCAATTTTGGGAGCTGAACCTTTGGTAAAACCTCAATTTCCGCGTCTTTGGTCAAAATCGACTTCATATTCGGTCTTCTCGTCCTCAAAAACATGGAAAAAGATACCTCAAAAGCTCATGTTACTAACACGTTGTTAAAACGCAAAAAGTACCTATTTTTATACACATTTTCACTCATAACACCCCTGGGTATATTCCGATCGGGCTGAAAAGTTTCGGGACACAACTAGGGCCCACACGGAGCATGTGTGCGAAAGAACGACTTTTTTAGACCGAAAATGAAGCCTGTACACGTGATACGGCGTACGGCGGACGGACTTTGGATTTTTGGAATCTACGCACCTTGAAACGGAAAAGAAAAAATTTTGAGGGGGTGTTATAAAAATTTTTTGCTGAGCGAATACATAGGTGTATTATTCACAGAATAATAAACCAAAAAAAAAAGGAGCGTACCTAATTTGTGTTTTACGGGCCAAAATTAATGGAAACCATCAGAAATAGCTATTTCGATTATTACGCATGAAAGAAACAATAAATGAACAGCCAAAATTTCTGTAGGTATGTCCAATAGAATAATAAACCCATGTGACAAGGACTTTGCATCGTTTTTTTTTAATGTTGATTCCAAAGGTTTTTTCATTATTGAAAATAATAAACCAAAAGCGTCCTCAAAATCAAACTGAACAAAAGGTCCAGTCAAAGGATGCCTCCAAGGTTTGCCATGTGTAATTTTTGGCAGCACTGAGAACCTTCGCTCCACCTCTTTGGGCTAACAGCCAATCAGATGTCAATAGACCTGATACGATACCTCAAAAGCTCATTTTACTAACATGTCACTAAAACACAAAATTACCTATTTGTATACACATTTTCACTCATAACACCCCTGGGTATATTCCGATCAGGCTGAAAAGTTTCGGGACACAACTAGGGCCCAAATGGAGCATGTGTGCGAAAGAACGACCTTTTTAGACCAAAAATGAAGCCAATGACGGACATTGCACTTTTGGAATCTACGCACCTTGAAACGTAAAAGAACAAATTTTGAGGGGGTGTTATAAAAATTTTTTGCTGAGCGAATACATAGGTGTATTATTCACCAAAATATTCAAACATTCATGTTCAGAATATTTTGGACCCATTGCAATAGCTATTTTTTGTGTGTGGAAAATTCGCTAAAAATGTCGGGGACAGAAACATTTCTTCTGTAAACATAACCTTTGCAAGCGGCAACAGCTACTGCTGCTCTGAACGGAGTAAGTCAGATTTGCTCAGACGCTCCACCTCCAGACGTCGATTTTACCCCTTTAATGTCGGGTTTGCACTGCATTTCATGGTTCAGTAGATAGCCCTCAACGTGCAGATCGATAGAAAGTCAAAAACTCAATTTTAAATTTGTTTTTGTGAGAGGCGGTTTTGTGCCAGACCAATTTTATATTTATATAATCCACGGTTGCGTTGTAACTTGTATGTGCAAAATATTCACAACATTCACAGAAACCTTGTTTTAGCCAACTAAACTGCAATTTATTTAACCTTGCTTCGTTCAACTACGTAACTCAGTTGTTCATTCGGGTAGATACTCATTAAAAATGATGTCAGTTTACATTAAATCACAATCACATTTTTATTCACAGGCACTTACTCAATTTACACAGTTTATACACCAGGTCATCCACCATGGCATAGTCTGGAAATTACAAAAAATAAGTGTCCTATGATTTTTGAAAAGGGTTTAAGAAGATATTTTGTGATCACGTATTCCTAGTGACGTTGTCAGTGGTGTTCCTTTCAACAACGTTCCGCCTACTGGAGCTGAAGTAGGGTTTCGGAACCATTCCCCTGTCACAGGAACGAACGATAAACTGGTCTTAAAACATTTCTAAAATGAGGCAGATTCGGGTCTCAATAGGTTTACAACAGATTCCTGGCTTGGGCACAAGAGAAGCCACATGAAAATAATTGTATGAGAATCGTCGGGAGCTCGTTCGTTACAGCTTGCTGTTACGGCTTACTCAATGTCGGATTTGAAAGAAAATCATTCGGATGATGATATTTCTGACAGGAAAGGATGGGTCGGAAGTAGTTAAGAGGTTTATTCCAGCACAGTGAATAGAACTGGTACCAGTTAAGTGCAAGAACCGAAGTGGTGGAGATGAGTTCATGAATTTTTTGGTTTATGAACTGAACCGTGGAACGCTTGGAACCTTCCTAATAAATGAATTTAACAAAATGTATGCAACAATAATTTTTGTCCGCCCAATAAGACCAGACAAAGGAAAATTTTGGGGAGGTTGTAGGCATCAGCGAGGTTATCTTCAAGTTTTCAATGCAACACAACCCTGCCCTCAGTTTGGAGCAAGAGGTTCATGGACCGGATCAAGAACTCGGGACGGGTGAAACAGTATGTGAACTTAACCTCGCTGGAACGCTTCACAACCTGCTGAGGCCTGTGCAGAGCGATTGCCCCGAATGAGTTCATGGCCTCAAGCGCGCTGGAACGAACCTCTAGTCAGGTAGATATGAGCAGTAGAGGGGGACTCAAAACCTGCTACATTGAAACCTTCTCTTACCACTTCGCTAGTGCGCATGCGTGTTAATCCTCTACCGCAAAAAGTTACACAACAACTTGAATGTTCTCACTGTTATCATGATCAGTTTGCTAGCGCCAAAACTTCACCCCCACAGCTCATGTTGTGTTAAACATAAGTCCAGAAGTCCTGAGTTTATTATATTTTAATTAATTTTGATCGTACCACCCGTGAAAAAGTGGGGAGCCTCCAATTTTGTCAGAGTTGTTGATAATAAGGGTCACGATGACAGCATTTTCTGGAAGTAAGCCAAGGGCCAAAACTGATGCGAACTTCGTGAAAAGGCTAAGAAGGTTGTGCGAGGTTAAAAAGCATCAAGAACGAAAAATTACCTAATGATCGATATTTCGATATTTTTGACATTTGGTTTGATATGGATGATTTGCATGCAAATGAACATTAAAGTTCGTAAAAATGATGTTGCCAAATTGCAAATATTTAATAAAACTAAGGTTAGCAATAATTCAACACATTTTAACCGTAGAAGGATATTCTGGGGCAATTCAGCAATAATTTTTGATGTTTAAAACTGACAAGCTGCTCTTAAGACTTGAATTTTATATTTTCAATAAAGATTTGTACTTTTTTTGTTCATATTATGCTTGTTTTCTTTTTTTAAATCCAACTAACTAGTGACCCTTACAACGTGGGAAGCGTTTTAAAAGGTTTTTTCTGCAGAGAACCACAGGCGACACTGATGGCAAAAAGAACAGACGATAAAAAATATATATAATATGACAACTGATAATTGAATGTCAGGCCACGTTATGTAGGAATTCTAGAGCCCAAGACTAAATAGTAAACCCAGGTCTGAAACTTCTTAGAAGTTTCAAAGAGTGGATGGAAGTCGTCATGGAATTGAAAATTGACTGTAGTTTGACGATTCTACGAAGTGTTTTCCTAATAAACTGTAGAAGTAAGTTTCAAATAACAGTGGGGTTTCAGAAGATAAGGGAAGATACAGTAGTTGTGCACCAAGTACCTGCATCAAATCACTCTGACAACTCTTCTTATAATATAAAAGGAAATTAGGAAAGTTAAGAATTACAGTCGGCAGTTGGATCAACTTCCTCCTCATGCTCTTCGAAGTCCTTCATTTTTACATCGGCTTCCTCTCCGTACTGAATTATGTTGGCTATCGTGAGTAGGAGATCACCCAAATTTTCTGGATCTTTAAGATTGAGTGGAAAAAACCGAACTAGACTATAGTCGTCAATAATCCTCCCAATGCATTCTGTAAGTTTCCTGTATTTCTTGTTCCATCGCGACCCATACTCGATTTCGCCCATTAAATAATGCGGATCCGGGTCAAGGTAGTATTCCAACTGCTTCCTCGCAGACTTGCTCAACAGGTCCATTTTGCTTAGGATGTTGACGTGGGGGAGCTCGAGGTTGACCATGACAGACAGCGCCGCCATGGTGCCGGAGAGGAATTTGGCGCCGTCAACCATGAACTGGACGTCGACGAGGAAGACGGCGCAGATTTGGAAGTTCCAGTTTTTGAGGAGCTCGACGAGCTGTTTGATGGTCGTCATGTGTGTGTACAGCTCGATTTGACCGGGGCAATCGAAGAGGATGTAGTCTTCGTCGTCTTCGCCGAGCTTGTCCTTGAGCCACTCGCTGTTCTCCATGAGGTACTCCATGCAGAAGACGAGGCCGCCGTTCGGCCCGAACCTGCCGAGAAAATGCCGGTCAAATTAGGATTTTTCCTGGTATTAAATCGCCGAAAGCGGGAAATCGTTTTAATACCTTCAGTTGATGCTAAATAAGAATAATCCGAGTATGATCACAAGTGCTGAGCTTAACTACTCGTATTACGAGCAAACAGACCTCGAAATTTTGGCACTTTATCAAAGTTTTTTGGCTATATCTTCCAAACCGTACATCCTACGAAAAAACGTCAAGTACAAGAATTAAACAGCGTTAAATTCTGCATCAAATGACTATCTCAAACGTCAAATTCGGACAACGTCAAACCTCAAAACGTAATCATCAGTAAAAGAAGCAGAAACTGCTTTTTCCTCATTCAGGTGATATTTTTACGGAGCGAAGCAATGTCTGCCTCGCTCCTCCAAGGACACGGGTGCAAAAGATGCAGGTAAATGTTACTAGAACGGACAAGGTTCAGTTTCGAACAAAATTACAAGAAATCATTCAGGTTAAAAGGAACCAAAGTTTCTAAACTAATTCTCTTCCTAGTATCGTAGTAACCGTGGCAAGTTAAAAAAACAAAAAAATAGCTCAAGTGTACAGAATTATTTATTACTCCTAAACGGGGTCTAGGAGTTCCAGTGAGTCTAAAAATAAGATGATTTTCGGAATATTTTAGTTCAAGTAGCTGTGAAAAGAACGCGGATAGTGGAAGGAAGTGAGAGCTGTGTAATATAAGGAATGAAATTCGAATAAAGATATTGGTTGTTGAAAAAGCGCGGGTTTGTCTATTCTTTGCTTTTTTGATGTGTGTGTGATGCGCGAGGTGGGTTTTATGCCTCACTAAATATATTATTACTATTAGTAGTAGCAGCAATTTGCCCAAAAATGCCGTATTTTTGGGTTTGGGGTCCCTCACGCACCAGGTGCGTCATCAGCAGGGCAATGAGAAACAGATGATGAGATATGTTTTATTACTCGCTGTGCCTGGTGCAACTCAATTATTATTGGTCAAATTTCCAAAATTTTTCTATTTTTCCACTTCATTTTTTTTTTTTTTTTAACCAAAATATCTTCAAAAAGGAGTATGAGCAGCTGTGCCATGCCCAGAAAACTGCTCTTTAAACTGAAGTTATGATTGAAAACAAAGACGACTTCACTGGGGTGGGGATCGGACCCTAATGTGGTGCGGAAGCCGGGTAAAAAACATCGATGTTCCTGAAACATCGATGCCCATCCCTAGGCTTACCTGACAGGTACAACCGATCAGCATGTACTCCTATTAGGTACCTACTCCTAATGAGTACCTACGTAACGTTCACTGCGAGAGCCTATCAGCCAACTTTTCCTACCAACCTGAACGGTTCTAGTGCATAAAACTTGATATATTGGATTTTTTCGATGCATAGTGACGTAATTTGCCCAAAAAATGCCGTATTTTGGAGTTCGGGCTTCTCACGCACCAGGTGCGTCATCAGCATGGCAAATGAGAAACAGACGGTGAGATATATGTCATACATGTATAACATACATGTTTTCTTACTCGCTGAGCCTGGCGCACCTCTATTATTACTGGTAAAATTTCCCAAATTTTTGTATTTTTCTAGTTTTTCACTTCATTTTTTTAACCAAAATATCTTCAAAAAGGAGAATGAGCAGCTGTGCCATGCCTGGAAAACTGCTCTTTGAAACTGAAGTTATGAATGAAAACGACCTCACTGGGGTGGTGGTCGGACCCTAATGTAGTGCGGATAGAAAACATTTTTAGCCAACCTGGCATGGAATCGGAAAGATTATCCATACTCTTTTGCACGCGAGGCGCGTGTCTAGCACAGCAGGTTGGTCTGCTATCAACGACTGAACGTGTTAAAAATGATCGCGTGTAGAGGGCCCTTTAGACATCAGTTCCTGCAGGACAATCAACAGTAGATTGTTGAAGCTGTCAGGGGGTAGCAATAGTTGCTTTACAGGTGTTGATTGCTCAAATCTCAAGAAAATCGCAAAAATACTTGTCATTCTACCCACCTGTGGTTTCATGCCTAAGCACCAAGTTATTAGAGTTTTCGCAAAGTCTGGCCACTAGGTCGTTGACGGGCTAAGGCTGACAACCTAAGGGTAAAACACCGGATGCTAACCTCTTAGATCGTGAAATGATCTAAGGTCATGAAAGTTAGGTCATTGAACGATCTAAGCTGGTTCGACGGGTGACGCTAACGGTAACGTTGAACTGTTCTCATCACTTGAAGATTTCAGTTTAAAAAGCCGTTTTTAGCTTTCATCTTCACTAGTACAATTATACGGTTGTTCATAGACTAGCCAGGTACAATTAATTAAGATGTTCCAGTCTTAAAGGATGACAGAAACATGACTATTTTCAAATGGAAAATAATGTAGGGTTGCCCATAGACACGAGACAAATTAGCCAAAAAACTAAAGGTTTGGCTCATTTAAAGTTATTTGGCAAAAATTAGTGGCTAATAGGTAGACATTATTAGCCAAAAAACTGTAAGGTTGTCCATAGACATAGAGAAATTAACCAGGTACAATTTATTGACATTTTCCAGTCTTAAAGGGTCACAGAAATATTTCCTAATACGGTTTTCAAAAAAATATAGATATGTAGGGTTTTTAAACAGCAGAAAAACCGAAAATCGAGAGAAAGAAGACGCACGCTATCAGGCACACGCACACAACACAAACAAATAATCACAAATGCCATGGAAGAAGGCAATTCATGCAATGAGGTTTCCTTGATGAAAGGTTAGTACGGGAAACAGCCCATACGACCTAGTGCTAGGTCGTTTACGGGTCTGTTCGGAGAACCGTCCGGGACTGCCCAGGATTGCCCCCTCCCCACTTTTGGCCGTTCGGAGAAGACAAGGGACGATCCCGGACGAGTTGCCCGCTGTTCGGAGAGAGCGGGGATTGTGAATTCGGGCAGCCCGGGATCGTCCGGGGCTACTCCAGCTCTGGCGTGGAGTAGAAAGTCCGGAGCATGCGCATCGGTCTATTTTTACCCCTCCCCTCTAACTTGCTCACTTCGATGTTTTCCTTTCCCGCGAAGCACAACTCAAACCCACACACGCCAAACCCGTATTTTTTTAAACGTATGCTTTACAGTTGTTTACAGTGTAAGCGTTACAGTTTTTTGTTGTGTGTAATAATTTCCAGTTACGGAGTAAGTTAGATAATAATTATGCTGTCTGATAAGGATTATTCCGACGATGATAATGAGGGTGACATCAATTTTTCGGACGGCGATGAAGAAGAAATGATATTAAGGGAGGTTTTTTTCCCGAATTTGAGACCAAAAAATCAAAATTATATTGAGCAAGTGGTGTCTGATTTGTGTCAAGTGATGTTGTCTGAGTGGTGGTGATTTGGATTCTAGGTGCCTTCGGAATAAATAAAGTTCTTATAACAATGACAGCCTTTTATTTTATTACTAACCACATAACTGAGAATGACTTTATAAAGGTCATCAGGTTGAGACAGGTAAGAACATCAGTCTCAAGAAAAAAACCTATGCGACACTTAGAGGCGCTAATTGGAAGGACAAAGTGACTTTAGGACAAAGAAGTTCCTTTTTTTTTCTCCATTGTTGAAAAAGTTGAAAACGTTTTAGTTTTTAATGATGTAGTAGTAAATGTAGTTTTAGTTTAAATCGATGAGAACGCACGACAGCTTGTAAACAAAATGGTGGGAGGTTCTAATACGGCTTCCAGTCCTGGACAAAGAAAAAGCGTTCGGACAAGGCACGAAACCGGGACGATCCGGAATTACTCTGGTGACGTCACGAGTCCAGGATTATTAGAGCTCTGGATAGTCCAGGACTGCTTCTCCGAACGAACCTTATGTAGACTGGTGGCATCCAAAGTTGACGAGCTAAGGTAGGTCATTCCCACCCAAACGTGCACATGCGCAGTATGCACTTTCCTTTGTACGTAGGCCTTAAGGCGCCCATACACTGTCCAACCGTCGGACCCAACAAGGGGTGGGGAGAGATGAAAACGCCTCCCATTCCCTACTGTTGGATCGTGTGTGGGAGGACGTCCAACTGTTGGATCCGACCAACCTGGTTGGGTGTGGTCGGATGGCAAAACCGCCCAACAAACATGGTTGTGCCCTTCCCCCTCCATTACTCCCGACCAAGTTGTACCGTGTGTGGCGCTGTCGGACCAACTTCTTCTTCTTCTCCTGTAATTTTTTGTTCGTCTGAAGCAGACACACGTTGTTTTACGTAATTTTTATCAGTTTCTCCTGTTATCAGTTGTGCCAGTACCTCAAGATATTGGAGTTTGGATAATTGGTGTTTACTGTTACTGTTTTGTTATTATCATGAGAGGTGAAACAATGAATTGTACCGAAGTTGATGCAACAACGGAGTTATTGGAAAACTATAGGATTCACGTTCGGGAAAAATAAAAAAAACGCGGGAAACTTGGTCGGATTGGGTGCTTGTTTGGTTGGATCGTGTGTGAAGCGCCGTCTGGTTGGCAGGGGGGCGCGTTTTCGCCTCTCCCCACCCCTTGTTGGGCCCGACGGTTGGACAGTGTATGGGCGCCTTTAGCCCGTCAACGGGCTGGTAGGCAAACCTTTGCGAAAACTCTCTATTACATCTTCCTTTGCACTAAGGATTCAATCCTTCACACGATAGGTACACACAGGGTTACAAGACATACTCTTTTTATAGTATATACACTCTTTTTTAGGTCCTTTCATCTATAATGTTCTCTTTTTTCTTAGTAGTGCCTAATATGCTCTTATTTCAATAGACAGAGACCGTACCACCTACCTATATCCTTCTGCTGAATACCTTGATCCAACCTAAAATCGCCTCCTCATCTTTCTCCACCACCACCATACACCACATGGCCAGGTAAAAGTTCCTCTCTACACCCAACAGCCATAAGATTAGAAGAATGAGATGTTGGAAGTTGCTCTTGCTATCAATTTTATTTGGTTTACAATCTCCTTTATTTGTCCTCGTTCTCGCTCCTAAGTGATTCTAGGTAAAAAAAGATGGGGCCAAAGCAACCAAGAGGGAAATGCGAATGTAATATCGCGATTTTCAAGGTTTGCGTAGGTACTACCTAACATCGGTATTGATGAAACTATTATTTCCCTCAGTCACTTGTAAAATGGAACTGGAATAAAAAGGGGTACACTCATACTACTGAAGAAAGCAATAAAGAATAAACGATTGCTGTACATACCTACCTACCTCTTTCTATAGGTAACTTGCCAGAAAATAAGTTTCATAGAAACCACTCAATATGAGGGTATATTCTGACATTCGGATCGTTATACTCTTTTTTTCCGAGGGAGATCTGGTAACGCACAGTGTGATGAATTAGCACGCGATGAACTAAATGTAAATCTAACGAGGGACAAAGTGTAGTAACAAACCTGAGATCTTCATCTTCCATGGCATCATCGAGGTGTATCAATTCCCTGACATCTGCAAATGGTTCGTAGTCGAAAAATTCCGCTGCTGGGTCCAAATTTATAACTTCGATCACTTTGTTGGATTCGGCAGCGTGCTGGACGACGGCTGAACAATAAGTGGACTTGCCGCTGCCGGCAGGACCGATTACGAGCTGACCGTATCTCATTTTTAATACAGTATGACACAACGAATGAAGTAATACACAAAGTACTCCTGTAAACTGTGAATTTGGCTAAATTTAAGAACTTAAACGTGAGCGCACGCCAAGGACCAATCCAATAAACAAAAACAAACCTGTGTAGATGAAACCTTCATCTTCTTCTTCTTCTTCACTCACGTTTATATATATATTTTTTTTTACATAATGATGGACGAAAATATCTCTTGGTCGAGGTAATTATGTACGAAGTATACCTAAGAGGTATTTATTCTATCTTTATCCAATTTTTTCGTTCTGCTACCAGTGGATTCTTACTTTTAAGAAGCGTCTACCAGACGGTAACATTAGTTGTGAAACCTCATGAGAATTAGAGAAAATCGTCTTTGAAATAGATACCTACCTACCCAACATAGCTTAAAATCTCAAAAATCCCACTAAGGTGAATCTCCTAAGTTTTCATATTGATAAGCAGGCACATAAAATGAAACTTTTTTTCATCAATATTGTTGTAGATACGAACGGGGGGGGGGGGGGGGGGACATTTCCCCTGATTATTGCATGCTCAAAGGCTTCGCACTTGCCTGTTAGAGCCTAAAACCTCTACCTACTGGCCTATTAATTTATGTTCAGTTGGTCAAACCATGTAAAAATCCAGGTGAGCCATTCTGCTAGGTATTAAAAAAAACTACTATTATAGAAGTGGCCAACACACAGTTACTCTAGTATTTGGTAGGTAGCTACTTTATTTTTATTTATTTATTTAATTTCTGACAATGTATGTAGCAACTTTTGTTCCCTCATAGCGTAAGTTCATGGATATATATAGAATAACTATAAATTTACAATACAAACTGAAATCACAAAGAAAAAATTCAAATGGACAGTGGTGAAACTTAGAAACCAAAATTTTTAATAGCAAAGATGTAGCATGTATGAATAGCAATAATAAGTAGGTATTTAGGGAGGTATGTGTTATTGGCAGAAAAGAGGAGGAAAACGAAAAAGAGAGAAACGAAGATTGAGAAAAGAGGGGAAGAAGAAAGAAAAGATAGGAAAACTTAGTGTCAAGATGATGCCTTGCATGAAACATGAAGGACCCCAAGGAGGGCAACACACGAATCCCCAGTGGAAGGGAGCTCCTCAGCTTCCCTCTCGCCACTCGTAGAGAAAGTCTGAATTTTGCGCACGTTGCTCGTATTACTCTAACAGTGCAGAGCTTTGGAGAGATTCCTTAAAGATTATTCATGCTGCACAGTGTCCGGGCCTCCACGGGGCCATAGGAACCGAGTGGACACCGGGCCGTGGCCGAGCCTCCATGCATACTATTCCGTCAGTTCCGTCCGGGCCGTGGCCGAGTGCCTTGTCAAAATTTGTGCTTCCAAAATGAACTTTTCTGAAGAAGGTTTAGCAGCAATATTGCAATTGCACTTGATGAAGAGGAAAGGGGTAAACAAGTTGCTGGACTTCAGCACTTGTGACAGTATGCATTTTACTTTCCACTCTGATGTATTTGTTCAGGATAATTCTCCATACAGATGATTTATTATGTGGTATCCAAATATTTGGGATCAGCCATGTCATACAGACAAAGTATACTCCCGCACACAGTGCGTCATCCATCTTTGACTACAGATGCAACAAAACTGAGGAGCCAATCCGGGTCCGGGAAAAGAATGTCCAGCCCCTTTCCCAGGGGTTCACGGTTCAAACACGGGCCCGGCACGTGCTCCACTCGGTGTAGCGTGAACGAGTTCATTTAAAATGCTCCCGTGATTCTTTCACCGTGTCCCGGCTCGGTCCCACCACGGTCTAGCGTGAATCAGCCTTTATTCAAAGAAGTTAGAAATGTAGGGTGGTAATGGAAACTACTCCAGTGAAGGACCTTGAAAATAGGTTTCAAGCGCCTTACTTTAAGATAAACTGCTGGGCGACTTGTCCTCACGGTTTAAGGTTGAAACAGTACCGTCCTTACCTATGCCACACCCTACCTCAGTCCCATGAAGAGGTAATTACAGAACTTGTTTAATTTGATATTTTCTACATACCTACATATTACTGAATGTTGAACGAATCCGCACCACTAACAGTCATAGTACCTCTTAGTAGGGAGGTATTACCTACTATTTCTAATATTTTTTTCCAGTAATTAGGTACCTATTTGTTGTAAACACCTCTTGACCATTCCCGTAACACAGCTCCCAAGTGCGTGATTCTAACGACAATTTTTTGAATAAACAAGAAAAAACAATAAAATATTATATAACTTTCGGTAGAATCCTACGAGAACCTGAACCCTCGAGTTTCATTTCACTGAGGTAAGTGGTACCTTCCTACGTACCTACACCATTTTCTTCTGAAACTTCCCTCGATTTCTCAGAGATTATTCTAGGTAAACACCGACGTTGAGTCTAAAAAGAGGATTTTGACTGAGGGAACTCAATATCTCTTTTGACGTTCCCTACCAGTACCAACAAAAATTGGATGATATTCGACAACCATGATGTAAATAAATTCTGAAAGGAGTTTTAGTAGAAGGTATGTACTAGCTAACTTTAGTAGTAGGAAGGTAATACAACATACTTACCTATACTCGTAAAACAACGAGAAATCGGGGGTTTGCTTACCCGTATAAGCAGTAGCGGTGCATGGGCTCTGAAAACGGTGGGGCACCAAACCAGAACACAAACCAAGAGATTTGTCTACAAATACCTCGAGGCAACAATAAACAACCTTCCCTTATTTACTGATTGATATTCAGCAAATTCCCTTTCAATCAACAATCTATCGTCGTAAGAAAACGTCGGCAATTTCTACTGCAAATTAGACACCGAATTCTCGTGTTATAAAAATATAGTAAACTAGAACACCTATAACAAAATAATGACCCGTCGGCCGGTACCTACTTGAATGGAGAAGCTATTGACCTGAAGCTAGCCTACTTATCAGTGTGTTAGGACGACAATCAATCCACAAGACCACAAACAGGACAAAATGCACGTAGGTAGGTACCAAGAATACAAATCTGCCATCAGAACCGGACCGAACGCAAAATGCGCTCAATTTTACGCAAAAAATTGAAAACTGACAACAGAGAAAGCGAACATAATTCACAACAAAAACAAATCAGAAGACGAAGAAGCATCTCGTATTGAGATGACAAATTGAATCGAATGCACTAGAAAAACGCAACCTCTAACCACCACTGTCGGCATGAAAAGTGTTTCTTCGCTGCACCCTCAAGAAAAACCACAACAAATCGAAAGGATCGAATCGATTGTGAAAACGAACAATTTTGGAGACTGGGCCGAAAGTGGGCGTGGCAAACAACATTTTTACTCTACTGAGCACGCGCGGACGGGCCACTTTTCTCAGTTGTCATGGTGACACCAGGTCCTGGGACCTGCCTGCCAGTTTCAGGAGCCTAGGTTTCGATTTCGATTGCAGGACATAGATTACAGTCGCTTTATTCGGATAAGATGCTTTGGCTATGGAGCACACCATGGACGCTCTACTATAATATTGAATATCCAGTCGCTGTTGAACTTGTGAAAAATGCTAGGTACATTGTACAGAGGAAAATTCAAATTCCAACTGAACTATGAAGGTTTTTTAACTTGCCTATTATACCTATACAGTGTTATTTGGTGGCAGGGCAGTGGCCCAATGGACGCAACGCCCCTGCGTATAAGTAGTCACAAAATTTTAGATAACCTGGGGGCCTTTTCACTAAAAGAGGTATTATCTGTTTTAAAAATATCCTAGGAGAGTCTCCCGTGGGGGGGGGGGGGGGGGGGGGGAGTGAGTGTTTACCGGGTTCGTCTATTTCACTGAATAGATCCCGTGGCCTACCTCAACCCATACTTAGACGTACTCATGAATGGATAATATTCATATATTTTTAGTGAACAATCGACTTACCTTTAAGAGATGAAAAAACATACATCAAAACGACCGATATGGTAGCCGATGAACGAAGGATGACACACAATATCACTATAAAGAGACAAAAACACATCAAAATGAACAATATGGTAGCCGATGAATGGAGCATGACACACGACATCACTATCAAACAAACGAGAACTCTCTCTCTAATTAAGTATCTCTCTGAAATAGATCGAAAATGCCAAGATGGCCACCAGCTCTCTCTTTTAGAAGTTACTGAATAACTCTGTCAGGGATACTATAAAAATCTCTTTTGCCAAAGAGAGATACATCTCTTTTGCTTAGTGAATAGGCCCGCAATGACGGGTTTTCCCGAGCACTTCAATATATTTCTATGTAGAGTCCAAGCTGGGCTTGAAATATTGTATGAACCAAAATAAAAAGTTCTGATAAGAAACCCACAGAGGTTTTTGGGGATATCGATTGGTGACTTGAGGGCTCATCTTCCAATACTTGAGTGCTACTGACCCTCAAGTACGGACTATTACAGAAACTCTAATTTGAGTGATTCTTCAGACATCCATGTCAAACTACAGCATAGAAGGTTAATTCTAGTTAATTCTATAATAATTAAAACAGAAGGCTGAATAAAAGATCCAAACTAGTATTCGGGGTGCATCAATCAAATCAGACAAATTTGCACTTTTCGCTGAAATGTGCTTTGCGCTGATTTTCCGAAGAAAATGCCAGCTGTTGGTTTTCAAACGCTCGTTTACCACGCTTGAGCAGGTACATTTCAAAGGGAGAAGGGTATAAGGAAGGAAGAAGAACGGTTGTACAGAAAAACATCGCAGGTATAGTTTAATCAATGGACATTGAAAGACGTTCAATTCAGGTACTAAACCCAACCGATTTGAGATCCATCTGATCATAATCAAAATACCCAACGAAATACAGTGGCAGACAAGAAGTATCCACCACATATATCTTTTAGCTGCAGTCAGACAAATTTGGGGCATAATTTTTGAATTGTCATGAAATATGAAGAAACTACGAATGATTTCAAAGGGAAATAGGAAGAAATTCTCTGAATGAGATGATACATAATTAAGTAGGTACCCATCAACGATTCAACAATACTCAGTACTAATATTGATCATAATCAACCTTACTTCAAACCTTGATTGATTAATCAAGAAGGGCTGCTAACTAAACAATAGGTGGGGTAATTATGTACTAGCATCGAATCGTTAACCTTTTCCCGACGATTGACGACATATGTCATTACCGAGCGCTGTGCGTGGGGTGACGACAGATCGCAAATGCCGTTAAAAGGATTGAGGGACCAGCCGACGATTGATGACAAATGTCATTTCTCGCTCCCTGTCGGCATCTCTGCGATGTTTTCTGTTCTACTTGTTTCAAATAAATCCCACTAGAGTTCATTAGTATTCTCAATGATGTTTCTACATGTTTCAAATAAATGCCAATAGAGTTCGTGAGTATTCCACCCATCTTCCCTGGTTGTATTCCGCTGGTGGCATCTGGCGCACGCATATTTCTTTTCCGTACCTTCCTCGCCTCAAATCTCTTTGTTTACAAAGCTGTAGGTTAGCTTGATTCACACTGAGTTTAGTTGTGAGTTGAGTTATGGATTCAGACGAAGATTTCGATTTATTTCTGTCTTCGGACGGCGTGATTCCGTCTGATAGTGATGAAGAGGTCCCTTCTTTTGCACCGTTTCGTGGGGACTTTGCTGAGGCAGACGTGACCAAATTCCAAGATTTTCTTGGCCTTCATTCTCTGGATGAATGTATTACTATTGAATAAAATATAAAACATTTGAATAAATTTGTTGGGGTAATTTTTTGCAATTTTCCTGAAACTTGCTTATAATACCTAGAAAAAGATATAAAAATAATGTTCTTCTATGTACAACTTTGGTTCCATTGGATTCAACATCTAAAATTCCATCAGAATCCATTCAAAGACAAACTTTATTCCCAACACGTGAAAGCCAAACTAATAAAGTTTGGAGCGATGCGCGGGAGGCGCCGAGACTCGGAAATCCTTTGTCGGGACGAACACAGCTGCGTGCGAACCGCTTCGTCGCTTGGCCACAGAGCGGCCGCGCGTAGGCTCGTCGGGAAAAGGTTAATAGTAGATGAACCAGTCGTAGGGCCAAATAAGTGAAGAGCTCTGTGATCTGCACTCAACACTTGGAGCACCATGTGCATTCTGAAGGTTCATTACGACAGACAGTCCTGGACTGTTCTATTCAAGTCACACCTCTTTTTGTGCATTCCGACAGCACTAGAACAGGTCCTGGACCGAGAGTTGGATGTTCGGACGGACAGTTCAGGACTAGTTCCAACAATCCTGGATTTCTGTCGAGGACTGTTGTTCTCCTGCACATGCGCACTCGACGCTTCCACCTTCAGCTTATGTTGAAGGTTACAATGCTTCAGGTTATCCGTTCGAAATCATCAGCGCGCGTTCGGACAGAGACAGTTCTGGACTCAATCCTGGACGATTCTATCCCCTCATTTTCAGAACGCAGTTCCAGGACTGTCCGAACAAACCACAGGGAAGGCCTTGTTTCACTTCACAACCTGTTTCCAAATGATGTACAGGGAAATGGCAAACCAAGATTATGGAGTTCTACAAAACATCTGGCATACTTATCTAAGTATTTGATGTTCACTCCATTTTCCGTTGCAATAAGTTGGAAATAGTATAAAATACGTAGAAACACAAAATTGAGAGTTTCAACATCAACCGATGGGTAAAAAAGGTGGTATGGGGGGAAAACCATAGTTTGCGGTGTGGCACTGGCACTCCAAGTGTTAGTGTATGAAGGAAGCTGGAGTAAGTAGTTAGGCATATCTCTCTGTTGGTCACCTTTTCTAGCCAGCTTGTCAACAGCGACCCCTCCACCCACCCCCCCCCCCCATATTTATGTAGGCAGCTCATACAGATGAACTTCATGTAGTAACTGAGCTGCGTGTCAAGGAAGTATTTGCTGGTGGAACGTGCGCAAGAAGCTTGTGAACAGACGTATTTTTTCCATCCTTATCACCATTACATGTTTGCTGTGGCGAAAAAGCCACTCACAAACTACCAGAGTCACTTGGGCGTTTGCAGTGGATTTCCTGACTCTTCTGACTGTATAGTATCCATGTCATCCTGTTAGCTGTGTTCTGCAACCTGCGGTTTTCTAGTCGCCAGATCGGTCAGAGGACTTACGACTTACCGTTTTCTGACGAGATGCCCCCACCATCTGCTGTCAGCGATAGCCAATCAAATCAGTTGACGTCCAGCTTCGGATGCACTCTTCTTCTTCATTCGGTATAGTTCCAGCCACATCTGTTCACTGTACTCGTGACGTTCAAGTGGTTTCCAAGTTGGCGTCGGTTTCGCAAGCTCACAGAACGGTTAGCTAGTGGTTTGCTGTTCACCTATAAAACCCACAGCGAAAAAACCTATCAAGAACATGTAAACAGAGAAACCACAAGTTTCTATGCCCATTTTGATGCCATACAAGGCATGATGAAAAGCACGATCTTCCCAAGAGAGGGAAAGACAAGGGAAATTCACAGCAGTACCCTTCTGAATGATTTGAGATGTGCTTAGGTGAAGTACATACATTGGGCCTTAGCATTCTATAACACTTTAGGTACCTACTTGCTAACTGATAGGAAAAGGGCAGTTCACACACAGCCGTATTCTACCTTTTTTTTAACAAACTATGCCACTTTACTAACGCTTCAAAAAAAGGCAGTCAACAAGGGCATACCAGTTGATTTTCTGTGATTGTCTCCATTAGACAGTCAATAAAATTGAAATCAATGAGTACAATAATAAACTGGTGGTTATATCACCACAAATGGGAACCAGATGTCAGGTCTGGTGAGGACCCTAGAAAAATATACGCTGAATCCGGCGCACATAGAGGAACTCAGTGTATCCAAATCCAAGACAAATAGTGTACTTCACTTTCTACAGTAGTCAACTGAAATTATATGCACAGCAGCAGACAATGAATAATGGAAGCATTCCCACCGCAAGGTAAATTTTCCCAATTCCTCTTTGTGAGGGAAACTTCAACATTAAGCTGAGAATGCAGCTTTCAGTTTGAAACGCCATAATTTTTTGACTCTGTACCTATAAGAAGTATCTCTGAGGTAACCTATGTCAATTACTTACCTAAGTGGTAATATTGATGAATGGGTTTTGCGTACTTCGCCAATAATTCCATGAAAACAACTAGAATACTGTAGAGTCCCGCTAATCCAGACTAGATGGGACCGAACCCCGTCCGAATCACCGGAATTCCCGATTAAACGGAATTTGCTGTAAAATGCACACAATCAACAATATTTTAGCGATTTTTTTCTCATAAATGCACTACTTCCTTCAGGTTAATTTTGTTTTCCTCCTCTCACTATGAATATTTAATTTCTAAATAAGACATTTCTGTTTATGAAATTGGAAATTTCTGGTAAGAATGTAAATCAACAGAAATGTCTTATTTAGAAATCAAATTTTAATTCTTTTATAAAAATTCAGTCCTGATTAACCAGACTTCTGGACAATCGGGGTTTGAATTAGCGGGACTCTACTGCATACATATATAAACAGGCCACACATCAGGTTTGTTCACAGTGACCATCTGACGATTATCTGACCGTCAGAAAGGCGTCGCAGTGATTCTTGGACTCTTTTCGGACTGTATAGCATCCATGACCGGCTGTTCACAGTGTTTCATGACTATCCAAAGCCAGTCTTCTGATAGTCATTCATTACAAAGAAGACAGGGAGGATGAGAAACTGGCCATACACTGTGTTCTCGATCCAATGATTAGTTATCAATCAAACTCAAACCCTTCTCAAACGCTGATCAAGACGGTACTGGATCATGGATGGTTTCTTATGGTTTTCTAGGAGTTGGCTAATTGTCAGGAAAAGCCAGTGCGAACAAATCTATGGTCATTAGAATGTAGATTTGACCCATGAAACCAGATTTCAAATTTATTACGATTCTCACTGTAATTATCTTCAAATATAAGAATGGAAACTAATGTATAATAAAAATCTGCTGATTCAAGCCCATATTGTCGAATTAGCTCTCCGACCGCAGCACACACCGCTTTCCTGGTTTCCATAAACAAGAAGAGTTCAGGTTAATTTTATTTTCCTCCTCTCACTATGAATATTTAATTTCTAAATAAGACATTTCTGTTTATGAAATTGGAAATTTCTGGTAAGAATGTAAATCAACAGAAATGTCTTATTTAGAAATCAAATTTTAATTCTTTTATAAAAATTCAGTCCTGATTAACCAGACTTCTGGACAATCGGGGTTTGAATTAGCGGGACTCTACTGTATACATATATAAACAGGCCACACATCAGGTTTGTTCACAGTGACCATCTGACGATTATCTGACCGTCAGAAAGGCGTCGCAGTGATTCTTGGACTCTTTTCGGACTGTATAGCATCCATGACCGGCTGTTCACAGTGTTTCATGACTATCCAAAGCCAGTCTTCTGATAGTCATTCATTACAAAGAAGACAGGGAGGATGAGAAACTGGCCATACACTGTGTTCTCGATCCAATGATTAGTTATCAATCAAACTCAAACCCTTCTCAAACGCTGATCAAGACGGTACTGGATCATGGATGGTTTCTTATGGTTTTCTAGGAGTTGGCTAATTGTCAGGAAAAGCCAGTGCGAACAAATCTATGGTCATTAGAATGTAGATTTGACCCATGAAACCAGATTTCAAATTTATTACGATTCTCACTGTAATTATCTTCAAATATAAGAATGGAAACTAATGTATAATAAAAATCTGCTGATTCAAGCCCATATTGTCGAATTAGCTCTCCGTCCGCAGCACACACCGCTTTCCTGGTTTCCATAAACAAGAAGAGTTCAGTACTTTTCTGACATGATGAGGACGACTAAGGAAGACCATCCGGTGAACGGGTGAGATCCGCTTCCTTCCCCGTTCTTTGGACTGTAGTGTTCCCAGATGTATCCAGTCTTGATGTACTGCTCGTAAATGTTTTTGATAAGATTGTGTCTCAACTCAGTGTACAAGTCCTTGGCTTGTTGTTGATAAGGACCTTCGAGCTTGGAGTAGTAGTTGAGAGCTTCCACAGCGAGGTAGTTCAGATTTATCCAAATATTCCCACGCCAGTATGGAGGGTCGTGTTCGGTGTTCCGCTTGTTGTACAAGGGGGATTTTTTGGCGAGCGACCGCAGGCCGAAGTCCGTCCATAAGAGCTCCGGGTTCCTGAGGTCTGTTAGAATTTTCTGGAGTTTGGGGGAGTTCGAGTTGAGAGCGTGAACAAAGAATGGAAAAAGACTGTTATAGCCGAAGGTGGTGTCGACATAGCGGTCCCGCGGCTCGGTGAGTACGACCCTGATCATTTCTTGAGGAGTCGGCCTGGACGGGGGAGGTGGCGGTGGGGGTCTCTTCAGTGCAACGTCATCCGTGTGCAACCCATAGTCAGCATAACGCTGCATGTCTTCAGACCAGTGCAGCGCGTCTAGCAACTTTGTATTAGAAAGATACGAAAACGTGTCAGCATATTTGTAACTATCACGGTTGAGTAATTTTGCTATTTCAGCAAGAGTTGCAGATCCGAGCATGATCCAGCATCTGAGATCTAGATGTCTTTCATAGTCCGTAGGATGGGATGCTCTAGGGTAATCATCCAGGCCTGAAGTGAGAGTTTTCGGGTTGAGCTCCCGATTGGTTTTGGCGTCCCTTCCTCGCCACCTGTACGAACCCGGGACGTTTCCCATTTGTGTTGAGTTGAACCATTCAAACCAAGTAACCAATCGAGGATACAACCTATCCAACGCTCCCAGACGATCTTCTTCCGTCAGCCGCTCAGCGTAGTTCTGAATGATGTACCTCAGAGTCAAAAAGAACGTTGGAGGGTTTGCGTTTGTGTTTGTTTGCGTGACAAACTCCTCCGGGACTTTAGCCAGAGCTTCGCTCCCAAGAATTTGTTCTCTGGGGATCCAACCTTCGATGTTCATCAAGTCAAACCAGTGACTTATGATGTCCAACTCCAGGTCCAGATCCCACGACGCCAGCAACAACCCGTGGAATCCCTCATCCCAGAGGAAGCCCCGTGGGAAGAAACTTCTTGAGGGCACTGCAGTGTACAGCGGAGCTTTCCAATAAGGCACTGGTGTCTGTGTATGTTCGGATCTAACCCTGGAAGACCCATAGAAATAACCGATTCCTCCAATCAAATTACTGAAAACAGACTTTGCGAAGTCTATGTAATCATCGGAAAAGTTCTTTTTCTTCAAACTGAAAGTATCTTCGAATTTGATGTGGAAATCCTCCATCCGCTGTGCCAGTTCATCAGCGTACACCTCACCAACCAGCGTGTTTGGTCGATCGATGAAGCTGCCTGACTCATAAACGATATCCATTTCGAACGGTATGGTGACTTCTAGTTGTGTAGCAACAAAATTGGGTTCAACCTTCCCCTCTTTGAAATGCGTCAAATCACCGGGGAGGACGAAATGTTTCATCCCGGTAGTTTTATCCGAGACAAGTCGAAGCGTCGTTATGATGGTTTCTTTCAGTAGCGATAACCCTTTAGATTCTACGCTGAGGTAAGATTGCTTGACGATTTTACCTGATATGTTGTAATACCTCATCATGAATTTACCGAGCTCTTTAGTTTCCCCGACGACTCCGGTGATGGCAGTGTGCAATGAGGGAGTGAGTTTTCCTTTATTTGTTTGGCTTTCAATAGCAGTGTAGAACACGAGGTTGAGCGTCTCCCCATCACTCGCCTCATCCTAAGACAAACAACGTAAATAAATTTTATATTCTTCATTATGTACTAAACATTTTGTTTAATAAAGAATTGAATTGAAAAAAAAATAAATGATACCAGCCCCTGGACGGGTCGTCAAGACCTTAGGGGCCCATTCATGAAATTGGTTTTTTCGTGTTTCTGTACTTATATTCTTCATTATGTACTAAATATGTTACTGAATAAAGAATTGAATTGAACTGAAATGTGGAAATGGATGGAAATCACGTAAAAAAGTAATAATACAGAACTGGCTCTCACTAAAAAAAACGTACTGAATAATCGATAGGCGATCAAAACTGTCTGTGCAAAACAAATTAACCCTGTACAACCAAGTCCCAAAGCCAGTAAGGAATTATGGAGCGCTGCTACGGGGCTGCACAGATCAGAACAATCGCTTTCAAAACAGTGTGCTCAAGAGGACAGTAAGTTAATGCGCCCTGGTACATACAGAATGCATCACGAGTTCGAAGTGGAAACTCGATGGAACTATCAAGAAAATTGCTATCGCCCACCACGACGACTTGTCAACACCTGCCCATTTTCTTGATGTTAAGGACTTGCTAAGAAGACTGAAGAGAAGAAAACCACACGAACTAACACAGCAAATATGAATTCATGAAATTATCGTCAAAACCCGGTTCTGTATCTTTGATTTGTATATTTATCGTAGTAAATTAGGCATAAACAAATTACTAGTAAGTTGCAAACTTGGAGTTGCGTAAATAAACATAGAGAACATACAAATAAACAACAAACTGTAAGGAACCTATGCAAAATTACCGGAATGCAGAAAGGGAGACTGGGTTCCTCCTCGTAATTCCATCGAACCAAAACAATATTATTTTTCTAGGAAACTAGCGAAAATATGTTTGGCACTCACTCTAGGATATACGCCAACTCGAGCTGTCCAGTCCCCGCCGTTAGTGCCGCCCTGACGTTTGAGGAAGGACGTCTTCATGTAGACGGGGCCATCGACCAAGTCCTGAACGCCGAAATGCTTCCCGTCATGCTGCGCCCACGTGTAGTGCTCCAACCGGTCACCTTGTTCACACCAATGTCTGCAACAGACAAATGTGTCATGGAATATGATGCTTCAAAACGACATGCGGGAAAAAACCAGTTTATCCTTCATTTACAAGACCATCATGTTATCCTTTTTTTTTGTATGGATGGAAATCTATCGATCTTATTCTTATAATGATAAAATGTTTGTTCGCACTGGCTTTTTCTGACGGTTACCTGACTCGAAACCATAAGAAACAATCCACGATTCAATGCCATCTTGATAAGCGTTTGAGAAGGATTGGATAATGGTTGGGAATGACAATAATTAAAAAACTGGCTTTGGACAGTCAGTAAATACAGCGAACAGCTGGTCATGGATACTATACAATCAGAAAAGAGTCCGAGGATCAGTGCGAACAGCCCAACGCCTTTCTGACAGTTAGATGGTCACTGCGAACAAACCTAAAGCCAGTAAATTAATAGAGAAATCGATTTTTGATGTTTTTTCGTTGGAAAACCGTTATTTGACACAACACTCGATTTTCTCCTCCATTTACTCATGTTTTTCTATTTTTGACGCAATTTTTGAAAAAAAACGTTAAATTACAAGTTATATCGACCACCAGAGCTCATAAAAAAACAGTGCTTTGGGCTCAAACTTACATATAACAAGAAAATGACAACAACAAAACGACTGTCCACTACTTGATGTAACCAAATCACATACAACTTGAAAAATTCCGCTGAATTAATCGTTAGGTAAACTTTTCACTAACCTGATACCTTCTCCGCCGGGACCTATTCTGGTAGGGAAGTACCACATGAGTCCCATGACAGGCGAGTAGGGTTCTCTCGTTTTGAAACCGAAATAGGTACCGGGACGATAACTGCCCCAGTACCTATCGGGGACTGCCAGCCCCGTCTTCGTCACCACCTGAAAATCATCAAAGACCCGATACAGAAATAGGTAATACTGAAAATTATTATTATTATTAAAATAAATTAGTTTATTATTATTGAATTTTTACTAACATTACTTTTACTTCAAATATTTACTAGCACCTTCTAGATTTAATACAAAATATTTAAAAATTCACATGCAACTTATTTATAGATGTATTTATTATTTCTTGGCACACTGAAACTCAAGTGCAACCACCCAATGTGACCACTGTTTATAATAACTTGCAGAGGCGTCGCAAACGTGATCGGCCGTCCTTTCAGGAGGACCAGAATCAACGCAACTCCTCAACCGTTCTACCTATTATTAATTTTAAAATCCTTGTAAATATTTGGTATTTCCTTCGACTAATTGGAAAACGATCCTCCCCACTGCTAACTTCTGCTGCACACAAATAGACCTAAACTGCCGACTGGCAGTAAAACGGACCCCACAGCTAACCCTCCTGACACTGGCACCCGAATGGCCTCCGCAGATGTCTCTACGGACTTACTGCCAACGGGCGTCATGCGGCTTTCAACTCCGCCTTCTTATAAGAACATACTGACACAAATGTACACTGATACAAATGTACACACCTGAAAAACTCATAATATTAGGATGCAATATACCTATGTACTTTTTCAACGTAACTGATTTCTACGATTCGCAGATAAAATTAAACTGTACGGCCCCCTTCACACGAGGAGCCGCAAGCTTTTTGCGCTCATATCTCCCACTCTTCCACACGTGCGGCACTTTCGCGTCGCGTCAGTCGCGATGGACCGTAGGCGAGCTATGGTCATTTACCTTCTTCAACGAAAACGCCGAAGTTCCAGAAAGTATTGGGTGCATCCTATCAAACAGAGGCGGGATGAAACAGGTTCTTGCCACGCTTTATCAAGAACTTCGACAGGATGGCAACAAGTTTTTCAATTACTTTCGAATGTCACTGGCCTCATTTGATGAGCTCCTCGGGGTCGGTTACACATTTTATTTATCAATAACTCAATATCTACCTCCATCTTCACCTGTCGCAGGGGCGCAAGAGACTGGGGAGCGACAGCCGTTTTAGCCCGTCTTGTGAATGTCCCACTCCGCTCTTTGCATTTCGGTGAAGAGAAGCGACCCCTTTCAAAAAGCGCGGCTCGAGATGCACGAGCCTTGCGGGCTCTCACTCGCGAGCCCCAAAGTCTCATGCTCCCCATGTGAAAGATCAATTGTACTCTGTGCATCTCAGTCTTCCACGCCTTCCTCCCACTCGCAAGCACGAGCCTTGCTGCTCCCCGTGTGAAAGAGGCTTAATAGTAAGTGCATGATGGATAGAAAAGAAGCTGCGTCTGACACACCCATTTGGGAGTGTCTGGTCCATGGGTCTTATTTCACAGGCACGTTATAGGACTATGACATCCAAATGGACATCAACACTTGATTAACTTCCTGCTGACAACAGCTCTCAGTTACGTACAGCCATCTGTGTCAACTAGCTTTCTGCGGCAACGAACAGGGCCATCGACCGACTGAGCAAAGAGGAATTCGCCTATTATTAACTCCGCCATAGCCGGTCCCAAGCCCGTGTTGAGAAAGGAGGAGGGAAACCCTTGCAGCAATCTGAGTGACTGCTTTGCTTTCATTCTGGACATTCTTAAATCGAGACTGCTGTAGCATAGCCACAAGATCAGGATTTATGAGTCCATATCGGACTGCGACTTATGGAGCAGAATTTTGGGTATGACACAGTCATGCCATTGCTCGAATTATGGGAAAGAAAAAATCCCGAGGAGAATCTCTTCAGTCCAGTAAGCGACCGGGGAGTGGCGAATACGGACATACAATGGACTGCGAGAGCTGTGTGCAAGACCTGGTATTGTGGCGATTGTGAAAAGTGCAAGACTAACGTGGCTCTGAGGAAGGTTCGACGGTCAACCGGGTGGACACAGGCTGTGTGGTAGGTCGCGAATGACGTGGATGCCAGACATGGAATCAGACCTGAACGAGCTGGTCATAAGGCAGAGGAAGACACAATACAGAGCAGCCTGGAGGTGGATTTGTGAGTAGGCCGGGCCCCTGTGGCCTGAAGTGCCATTACGAAGAAGAATTCTGACTGGCATTTACCTAAATGACCCCTCACAGCCGGGTAGCAGTCAGCTTTTACAAGCAAGTCACAGCAGATAAATCGGCATACTACTTACGGAGCACCGTGGACGACTTTTAGCGAACTTTCAAAGACAATCCGCTAAACGTCCAAATCCAAAGTTTCAAGTCCGAAATTTTCAGAACATGGATTTTCGAAATTTTTTGTAAACAAATCCGTTTCAGAGCATCCTGAATTCATCCTTTTAACAAACATTTTATATATAAATTTATTACTCCAGACGATATCTGACCTTGGGCCAATTCCAAATTTCGCCAAAATGTGTGTATTGCCAAACAAAAGGATGCGCTCGAAGATGAACAGTTTTCAAAGCTGAGCGAATACATAGATGTATTATTCACAGAATAATAAACCAAAATTCTAAGAGGATCAATTTTTACAGGTCAAAAATCTGTAAAACGGCAAAAACCGCGAATAAATTATATAAAATAATTTAAAGTGGCATGGTCAGAAAAATACCATTTCATTTGTTTTTCATATAGAATAGGGGTAAAATCTGGATGGGGGGGGGGGGGGGGGTAAAAAATTGGTATTAAGGGCTAAAATCAACATTTTAATTTACCTGACGTTGGTGGGATGGTGATTCACGACAGAAAGAGGGACTATTTCGATGATACAAATATTTTTCTCAAAAAAGAGTGGCCAATTTAACTTTATAAGGGTCGAAAACCGGTAAAAATTGCTAATCATGAAAAAAATTATATAATTTTACAAACAGTGGTATGGTTTTGGTTAAATATTCTGTCAATAATATACCTATGTATTCGCTCAGCAAAAATTGTTTTGAAAACTCCCTCAACATTTTTTCTATAACGTTTCAAGGTGCGTAGATTCCAAAAATGTCCATCCATATCTACCATCATTTTCGGTCTAAAAAAAATTCGTTCTTCCACATACAGCTCCATTTTGGGCCCGAAACTTTACAGCCCGATCGGTGTTATGGGTGAAAAATAGGGTTTTTCGGTTTTTCAGTAACATGAGCTTGTGAGGTGTTGTTTTCCATGTTTTTTTTTTAGGAGGAGAAGTCCGAATATGAAGCCAATTTTGCCCAAAGAGCGGAAAATTGGGGTTCTAACGAAGTTTCAGCCTTAAATTTACGTTAAATTTTGGTCTACAATCGTTGTTCTCCCGCACACATGCTCCATTTGGGTCCTAGTTGTGTCCCGAAACTTGGCAGGCTAATCGGAATACACCCAGGGGTGTTAAGCAGGGTTCACATCCATCCGGAAAGCTATCCGGAAAGTGCGTACGAGCACCTGATTGGTTGGACATCAGCTGGGGAGGGGGGAATATTCTTTCCGGAGAAGCACTTTTGAAGCGAACTGTACGCATCTGATTTTTCAGATATTTTCCGCTCCGCATCTGCGCATACAGAATGGCGTCGGCAACCGAAACAGCTGTGGGAGGAAGCGCGGGAAACGAGTTGTCAGCCAAAATTCCGGATGGTTATGAACGCCTTCCCAACTTCCGCGATTCCCCTCCATCCCTTCCACTGCTTTTCACTAGCTTCCCCTATCCGTATTTCCAGACGGCTCCGGATGGATGTGAACCCTGCTTTACGGGTGACAATTGGGTGCAAATTAGGAATTTTTAAAGTCTGTGTAAACGGCTTGTGATGTACCCTCTTCCATGTTTGTAGAGGGGGGAGACCGAATATGAAGTTGACATTGACCAAACAGTAAAAATTGAGGTTCTACCGAAGTTTCAGATCACAAAATTCATCTTTTATGAGTCAAAAACCTGGGAAATGGCCTGAAATCACCATAAATTTGTCTAATATCACTAGAAGTAGTATTAACAGGTGAATCAAGACAACTAAATGGCACTACCAATGAGAAAGATAATTTGTCAAAACAAAATAGGAGCCTAATTCGTGTTTTTGGGGGTCAAAATTGGTTGAAACCATAAAAAATTTCAATTACTGCACATGAAATAAACAATAAATGAACAGCCAACATTTTTGCAGGTATGTCCAACAGAATAATAATCCCTTGTGACTAGGACTTAGCAGCGTTTTTGCTGTATCATCTTTTTACTCACGATTATTTCTTTGGAAATTCGCCCTTACAGCCATGCTGCATACAGTGTACAGGCCTCAAATTGAAATATGCCGGCTCGATTTTGGGTGGTTTGCGCGCCTAATTTCAATTACAGGCTACGAGATGGAGCAATTTATCTTTATTCATACCTTCCTTCTTTAAACTACGTAGAAATGCAACAGGTGGACTCACCTTAGGGCTGTCAAAAGGCGTATTGACTCTGGTTTCGAGGTAACCCTTGTAGCCGACACAACAAGCGATGCCCAAACATATAAAAGTCAAAATAGTTTTCACCGATATCCTCGACCCTTTTTCCTCTTCTTTCTCCTTGTGATCGGCCCTCTCCTTGTCCTTGTGATGCTTTTTTTCCTTATCATGGCTTGGCGATTTCTTCTGTTTAGACATAATAATTGATAACTCAGTTCGACTATGGGAATCAAGTCAGTTCAACACATTTCCGTCCGCTAGCCCGTTTTGTCTACTTTTATTATTTTAATCCTAATGAGAACTGAAAGGTTTACTTAAGAAACAAAGAAACATCACACGTTCATACACCAGAGTACTCATTCCGTCTGCCTGTTTCTATTTATTTCAAACGCGGCTCCACATCTACGTTATTCGGTATATTTTCGCCACACGACAAAAACGGAGAACAAGCAAAGATCAGCTGACGGATGAGATAACGATTGATAAGAGCTCGACCTTCACTCGTTGACCTGCGGACAGCTCGGGAAGCTAACGCGATTAAATTGCGGGATTTCAACAGGTTTCAAAAAAAGGAGGTCAGATTCAACCTACTTAATTTTAAAATTATTTCGTTTTAAATGACGGAGCGGAATATTCTGTTTAAATATACCTATTTCGCCACTTGTTTGGGGAAAGTACTTTAATAAATACCTGACAAAATATGTGAACAAGATGGCATTGATCCCAAGTGCACCTATCCAGTAAAAACTCAAGAAATTGCTTCGTATTATCGTAGGTACCTTATTTCTTATAATATTATAATACGAATACAGGTCCCTAAAAAAATCCCAATTGTTTTTGGCTAGAATCACTCAACAAGCACTCCAAACAGAAAACGTATCAAATAATTAAATTTTTTTCGAATAGGTACTTCTCTATTACATTTGCATTGGTAGAGATCAGTTTCAGCACTCTAAGGTTCGTTTTTACTTATCGGTACCTATACTTATATAATACGACCCTGCATTTCATTTTGGTTAAAAAAATCTATTTATTCTGATAATAATTGATAACTAATGAGTAACTACCGGTACCAACATAAATTCGTAAACTTCGGTCTGAATGTAAGTTTTGTTTCTGCAGGAAAAGAGCAATTGCGTTCTACTTGAAACGCCGATGAAGGCTTCCTATGAATTATTTGGCGTTATCTCAATTTTTGTGTTGTTTTAGAGAAAAAAAATTTGTGGCTATTAAAAGTCTCGAAGTCTAATTATTCATCACGAGCCTGTTGAACGTTCGGTTGATTTAAAGTGATTTTTGGTAGTGATTTTTGGAGATTATGAACGCCATACAGAATACAGGCTCTTATAGTTTCGTATTAATTTTTGGACATTAGAGAACCTATTGATTTGGTACTACCTACTTTTACCTACTATACATTCAGCTCCATTACAATAGCGAGAATTCGCTAGAATTGGACTGCAGCTTTCTCATAGGCAAGGCGCCAGCATTGGTGCCATTGAATTCAGAAAACAGCCATGTTCATGCATTCCAAATTTAATAGTTTAATAGTTTATTTATTCATATTTTTACAGAGAAATAGCGTTCATAACCCCTCCTTGTAATAATAATGACATAAATTGTATATAACAGGGTGGCGTATTTTTATATAAGATGGAAGAATGGAAAAATGAAATGTGGGCAGATAGGAAGAAAATGAAAGAAGCAGAAGCAGAAGAGAAAGATAAAGCGAACTAATCCAGAAGATCTGAGCGAGCCACATCCACGAATAAGGGCAAGGAGTCCCAAACCTCGCACCTGCGACACTTTCCGAAAACGACGATTCGTCGTCCAAGTCTGCCGGAGGGCAAATAGCCTATTAGATAGGCCATGTTCAAAAAATCCAACAAGTAAGCCAGTGGGTTGACATTTCCTAGTCGAATTGACGCCACTGCACATAGAATAATTGCCTAAGCCCAAAATTCGTTGAAAACTCTCATAGTCGTAGATGTTATCTAGGGTTGCCTTCTCCGTCCTGGTCGCTGGATGCGTATACGCAAAAACCAGGACATCCCAGGAAACTTTTGATCCAAAACCCTGGACTCATGGACACAGTCTTTCAAATTAACTTATATTTTACGGACACGAGCAATGGCACATATCTAGGAATGTAATTTAATGTTGACAGTCTGAATTTTCAGTTATTGAAGGAAATTAGACCACCAAAAAACAGCGTGCTATTTTGGCGGGTAAAATGGTAATCAATCCTTTTTGCGGCTGAAGAGTTTTTTTTTTGGCGGGTAGGTACTTGGGGGGGGGGGGGTTATAATCACATCTTTTTACATTGATGAAGTAAAAATTTTTCCCAGAACCTAAAAAAATTCTCAGGTAGGTAGATACCTACTTACCTAAAAAAAACCCTACTTACCTACCTACCTAAACCTTCCCCCCCCCCCCCCTACCCTTTTGGCTTATTATTCTGTGAATAATGCACCTATGTATTCGCTCAGCAAAAAATTTTTATGACACCCCCTCAAAATTTTTTCTTTTCCGTTTCAAGTTGCGTAGATTCCAAAAAAGCTGCAAAGTCCTTGTCACATGGGTTTATTATTCTATTGGACATACCTACAGAAACGTTGGCTGTTCATTAATTGTTTCTTTCATGCGTAATAATCGAAATAGCTACTTCTGATGGTTTCCATTAATTTTGGCCCCCAAAACACAAATTAGGTACGCTCTTTTTTTTTTTTTTTAACTATCTTTGATCATTGGTAGCGCCATTTAATCATCCTGAACCACGTCTTGACACTTTTTCCAGTGTTCTCATACAAACTGATGGTGATTTCAGACGATTTCCCAGGTTTTTCGCTCATAAAAAATCAATTCTGGGAGCTAACATTTGGTAGAACTCAATTTTCCACTCTTTGGTCAAAATCGACTTCATATTCGGTCTTCTCGTCCCCAAAAACATAGAAAACGATATCTCAGAAGCTCATGTTACCAATATGTTGCTAAAACGTAAAAACGCTGCAAAGTCCTTGTCACATGGGTTTATTATTCTATTGGACATACGTACCTGTAGAAATGTAGGCTGTTCATTTATTGTTTCTTTCATGCGTAATAATCGAAATAGCTACTTCTGATGGTTTCCATTAATTTTGGCCCCCAAAACACAAATTAGGTACGCTCTTTTTTTCTTTTTTTTTTAACTACCTTTGATCATTGGTAGTGCCATTTAATCGTCCTGAACCACGTCTTGACACTTTTTCCAGTGTTATTATACAAACTGTTGGTGATTTCAGACGATTTCCCAGGTTTTTCACTCATAAAAAATCAATTCTGGGAGCTGAACATTTGGTAGAACTCAATTTTCCCCTCTTTGGTCAAAATCGACTTCATATTCGGTCTTCTCGTCCCCAAAAACATAGAAAACGATATCTCAGAAGCTCATGTTACCAATATGTTGCTAAAACGTAAAAAGTACCTATTTTTACACACATTTTCACTCATAACACCCCTGGGTATATTCCGATCGGGCTGAAAAGTTTCGGGACACAACTAGGGCCCAAATGGAGCATGTGTGCGAAAGAACGATTTTTTTAGACCGAAAATGAAGCCTGTACACGTGATACGGCGGACGGCGTACGGCGGACGGCGGACGGCGGACGGCGTACGGCGGACGGCGTACGGCGGACGGACATTGCATTTTTGGAATCTATGCACCTTGAAACGTAAAAGAAAAAAGTTTGAGGGGGTGTTATAAAAATTTTTTGCTGAGCGAATACATAGGTGTATTATTCACAGAATAATAAACCAAAAGTACCTATTTTTACACACATTTTCACTCATAACACCCCTGGGTATATTCCGATCGGGCTGAAAAGTTTCGGGACACAACTAGGGCCCAAATGGAGCATGTGTGCGAAAGAACGAATTTTTCAGACCGAAATTGAAGCCTGTACACGTGATACGGCGGACGGCGTACGGCGGACGGACATTGCATTTTTGGAATCTACGCACCTTGAAACGGAAAAGAAAAAATTTTGAGGGGGTGTTATAAAAATTTTTTGCTGAGCGAATACATAGGTGTATTATTCACAGAGTAATAAACCAAAATGCAATATGTCCGTCCGCCGTACGCCGTCCGCCGTATCACGTGTACAGACTTCATTTTCGGTCTAAAAAATTCGTTCTTTCGCAAACATGCTCCACTTGGGCCCTAGTTGTGTCTCGAAACTTTTCAGCCCGATCGGAATATACCCAGGGGTGTTATGGGTGAAAATGTGTATAAAAATAGGTAGGTACTTTTTGTTTTTTAGTAACATGTCAGTAAAATGAGATTTTGAGGTATCGTTTTCCATGTTTTTCGGGACGAGAAGACCGAATATGAAGTCGATTTTGACCAAAGAGTGGAAAATTGAGGTTGTACCAGATGTTCAGCTCCCAAAATCGATTTTTTATGAGTGAAAAACCTGGGAAATCGTCTGAAATCACCATCAATTTGTAGAATAACACTAGAAAAAGTATCAACAGGTGGATCAAGACGATTAAATGGTACCATCAATGATCAGAGATAATTTGGAAATAAAAGGAGCGTACCTAATTCGTGTTTGGGGGCCAAAAACAATAAATAAACAACCAATGTTTCTGTAGGTATGTCCAATAGAATAATAAACCCATGTGACAAGTACTTCGCAGCGTTTTTACGTTAGTTAGCTACAAAATTTCAAAGTGGTTGGGTGGGGGGGGGGAGCAAATTCCACAAAAGGCTTCCATAACTGCGGTACCTGATGGTCTCAGGATTGAAATTTGGTACGCATCCTCAGGGGCCCGAAATGGGCTTACGAAAAATCAACACCGGAGACCCCCAGGGGGCCAAGTTTGGTGGGAGGGGGTAAAACCCCTACTTGTTCTGTCGCACCCAGGGGTGCTGTGGATGAAAAATTGGTGCAAAAATAGATTTTTTGAGTGAACATGAGCTTATGAGGCATAGTTTTTCATGTTTTTTAGGGCGAGAAGACCGAATATGAAGTCGATTTTGACGAAAGCGTTAAGAATTGAGGTTCTAACGAAGGTTCAGCTCCCAAAATTCAGTTTTTATGAGTTAAAAACCACCACAAAATCACCACAAATTTGTATAATGACACTAAAAGTAGTATCAACAGGTGAATCAAGACAAATGGCACTATCAATTATCAAAGCTAATTTGTAAAGAAATAGGAGTCTAATTCGTTTTTTTGGGGGCTAAAATTGGTAGAAACCCACATGAAAGAAACAATAAATGTATTTCCAGCATTTCTGTAGGATGTCCAATAGAGTAATAAACCCAAGTGACAAGGACTTCGCAGCGTTTTTTCTTTTTCATTACACAGTTATATAATTTAATTTCTCCTGTTTTTATATTTTGTATTGGTAAACTTAATTTAGTAGTTTCTTATGCACTATTTGTCTGATTTTCAGTTTTATTACTATATTTTTACTTAGGTAGGTACCTAATTTTTATTTATTTATTTTTTTTTTTTTGCTGGCTCAGCCATGACAATTATTTTGCTTACTCTCTCTCTAACATGCACTAATTTTGAGGATACACTTGTCTACCTCCTGTACTTTACTGAATAAATAAAATAAATAAAATGTTATCTTCTGTCCACAAGCCCAGGTAACTGCATCCAGAACTAAGTACACGCTTCCAACACCCAACGCCCTGCTCATCATCTCTGCTCTCATCGATTTCCACCTTCGCGTTTAGCTTCAGCCTCGGCGATCCCCAGACGTTGCCACCACATGCGGGCTGATAACCGTTCGATAAAAGTCGACCAACAAAAAACAACCAAAACCCAATGTTTTCGACGACTTTTGACGGCCTCCGGAAGATTCTCGAACCCGTAAACACTCCCTGCGTCTTTGTATCGCAATATCACCTTTGAAGCTGCTGCAGCTCGAACCCTTCAAATTCGTTCGATTCCCTCGCGATGTCTCACCAGTAGAATCCGCTGATTTCTAACCGCAGACAACTCGCGTCCTCACCTTCCGGGACGTCCGATCCGAGCTGTTTTGATTTGTATGACAACAAGCGATGGGGCTCATCTCCAGCAGTTCGTCTCAATGTAAGTGACTTGTACTTCTGTTTTATCGCATAAACGATTCACAAGAAACTCTTAATGTTCAATAAATTAATGGCACTTTAAATTAAACGTTCCTACCAGAAGTACGTTGGTCTGTGCTCTGTGCATAGGAGGCCGACGCTGTTGGTCCTGCTGAGCTCAGTGCTGCAGTGAGCAACTGTAGATCGTTTCTTTTATTATGACTTTCTTCTGCTGATTCCAAATTTTGCAGTGCCTCTTAGAATGTGCCATCTACCTGATAATGTGAATCCAGAATAATAATGAACCTGGGCGTCACCCAGAAAATTGATAGGTGCCTACCAAAATATTATGTAGGTACCACCTACCTACCTACGTGTCTTGATATGATAATATCGGTGGCACCAGCGAACAGGACTTATTATTACTTACGTATTTTTACCTGTGTTTATGTGTACTTTTACGTTCAATTTACTGTCCGGATTATAGTACCAAAGTTCAACGTATACCTAACCATTGAAAATTCTAGAAAAAAAAACAATACTACTCCACAGTATTTTCTGCTCTGCCGCCATAACTGGCACCGTTGTGTTTATTGCTGGCACCGATCGGTCAGGTGAGTGTTTGAGGTTACTCTCCAAGTCCAAAACGCAACTCCCAAAATCCCCTGGTTTTAGCGAATTTTCAAAGAAAATGAAGCTATTGCAATGGCTTCGAAATTTAAATAATATAAATTTTTGGAAATTTTCTTCATAGAAATCCGTTTCAGACCATTCTAAAACGATCCTGAAATTTAACACTTTTTTATATGTATATATATATATATATGTGTCACTCCAGACGATAACTCTCGATAGAATTGAAATAAACAGCTCAAATTTGCACAAAAAATCTATCTTGGCAATCGAAAGGCTAAGTTCGAAGATGGGCGAAATTGGCCTACTCTAAGGAGGGTTTTGGCGCATTTAAAGTGCGCAAAAATTACCCAAAAATCCCCAAAATGTTATTTTCCAACAAGTGACCCCTCATTTTAAAGGTTTTTGCACGCTGAACACGATGGTGGAATCGGATTTTAGATATCTTGATCCGTTCTCAAATTAGAGCATTTAAAGTGCGCAAAAATTACCCAAAAATCCCCAAAATGTTATTTTCTAACAAGTGACCCCTCATTTTAAAGGTTTTGCACGCTGAACACGATGGTGAAATCGGATTTTAGATATCTAAATCCGTTCTTAAATTAGAGCATTTAAAGTGCGCAAAACCTACCCAAAACGGTAGAATCAGGATGGACAAAACGTACAAATTAAAATAAATACGAAGAGAATATACATAGAAAACCAAATTTTAGACCGAAGTTTTCCTTTATTCAAAACCATAGCCATTAATTCGAATATTTCTTTGAAAATTCGCTCATTAAGTCATTGCTGCATGACTGGTTTTTTTGCATGTTCGGTGGCACAGCCGGCACTTGGCTGTTCTTGGCGCCGTGTTAG
>OX940987.1:7767375-7807202 GCA_954871275.1 Leptopterna dolabrata
TTGGTCGAACTTAGGCCACCCAACTTGAAATTTTTTGAAAACGCTAGGTTCAGGACCAGTGGTCGAGAATCGATGATTCACAGTAATAGAGATAACAGATAACAGCGAATACAAAGCTAAAGGTCACACTTCCTTATCTTTCACCGGTCTAAATACCCTTCATTACCTAGATCCTCCCCCCCCCCCCCTTATTACAGCCTCAACCTTTACATTTATACCTGAAACATACTCATTTTCAATAAACCAGAGTGATAAAGAAGTGTCCAAATCGCCTGGAGGTCGATTTCATTGACTGGAGTGAGGTTTTTAGGGGTATGCGTAAAAAGGCACATTTGCTGAAACGGACCACGTTTTGAGATGGGAAAAGCTGAATAACATAAAATCTATAGGATCTAGCGAAAAAATTATGGAAGTAAAAGTTGAAGAAGATAACATTTAAAATAAAATGAGACCAATTTCAAGTCTCTAGGACAAATGGTTACTATGTTATGAGGAAAAAAAGAGTATTTTTATGAAACAAAGTGAGTTTTTCTGATCGTCAACCTCAATGCGGCACGGGTTAATGTTATCCGATCGACCTAAAACTTTGCGAATCTCATTTTCTAGTCAAATGGCACCTTTTAGGGGGTTGCCAGAAGTGATTTTCTCAAAAAAAATTTTGCCTATTGCCTTGTGACCACCCTAGTGTACATACATTATGTAATAATTTGCAGCGTTTTCCATTTTAGGATTCTACGTTCTATCATATTCCTCGACCCTCTTAGACCTTCGGGGATATCATTGTTTTCCCCGGGTCTACAAGTATATTATTTGCCCACCGGCGTGTTTTCCTTTCCACAGGAAACCTTGGATTGAGTTGTTTTCATTAAAATTTTCCTTGTCTCCGTTGAGTTCATTTAGGGATCAAACTTTTAGTATCCCTGCGTATATCTCAGTGAAACGCAAATCACCTAATGTGGGGGGGTTAAAAATTTGAATCATGCTCGATTCCAGAGGTGCATTATTGAAAATAATAAAACAACAGACAGGACAACAACGCAACCATCCTACAGTAGTGCAGGGAAAATGGATGAAAAATTAACCTGAATCAGTAAAAATTAGTACGTTAATGAAACTTGGTGGAAAAATCTCTTCTGGCATGAGGTTTACGGAACTGAAGAGTCTATACAAATTTAGGAGGGGGAAGTGGGTTTTTGTGGAGGTGAGAGGGGGAAAATACCATTGATTTCAATTTTACATGTTCCGATCGAGTGGGGTATCATTTTCAAATGGATTTTTCAATGCTGAATCGAATGAAACCACTCCCATACCGATAGGACCAAAAATCCGATCCCTCTAGGCACGACCCAGACCGGTAGGACAGAACGTGAAAAACAGTCATATTTCAAGCTTTCCGGACACGTTTTTCAGCATTTCAACAACAGTTAACAAAACAGGGTTAATCCTGCCGACTTGGCGATGTCGTATTTCAATTCAGCAAGCAAAAAACTTTGGAAAATGACACCAAACTCGATCGCAACTAACCGAAATAAAGATCTGGGCATTCTCCCAACTCCTTCCCATTTTAGCATTTTGCATACGATTTAAATGGCAGTTTCCTCAAAAACGGTTGATCCTACCGGTGTGGGTGTGGTTTCATTCGGTTAAGCATGCAAAAAAACTGCAGAAAATGGAACCCAACTCCACTTGAACCTGTAAAAATCATATTTGTCAGAGAAAATGGAAAACAGTCATATTTCAAGCTTTCCGGACACGTTTTTCAGCATTTTAACAACAGTTAACCATAACAGGGTTAATCCTTCCGACTTGGCGATGGCGTATTTCAATTCAGCATGCAAAAACCTTTCGAAAATGATACCAGACTCGGTCATAACTAGCCGAAATAAAATTCAGGGAATTTTCCCCCCATTTTGGCGCATTTTTCTCGAAAAGGGTTAATCTTACCGGTATCGGAGTGGTTTCATTCGATTCAGCATTGAAAATCCATTCGAAAATGGAACCCAACTCGATCGGAACATGTAACATTGAAATCAATGGTATTTTCTCCCTCCCACCTCCCCAAAAACCCATTTCCCCCTCCTAAATTTGTATAGACCTCAGTTCCGTAAACCTTATGCCAAATGAGAATTTTCTACCATGTTTCAACCAATTTGTTCTGATTTACCTACGACCTATTTTTCCTACTCTGCACTGGGTGTCAGTCGTTGTTTTACGTGTACTTTTTGAATCCATTGACGGTCATAACTCCATTTCACCAAATCTGCAGTTGTTTCATTGTTGACAACCGCCGGCACAGTGCCAGATTTCTCGTGCCTTTCCAAATAGTTTTAAATGCAAATTAAAACACAAATCCTGGACACCTTAAGGGCTTGTTTTTCTCTGCCTTCGTATTCCGGCTTCCCTTCTGTTCGATCGTCTTCCTGATGGCTTCCTGCCACGACCCGCCGCGCATCAGCTGTTCCGATACATCTGTCAGTGGCGGCCACCTGTAACTCCAATCTGTGTTCGTGTCAGCCACGAATTCATTCGCTCGAAAACGATTTTTCTTCGCTCAATAATACTTAAAATACATTCGGATTCTACAGGTTGTCATGGAAACAGTACTCTACCCATCCATAAAGAACCCAAATTGTTATTACTGAGGGCGGATTCATAGGTCGCTAAAAAATTTTTAAAGAAATAAATTAAAGAAAATAATTATAATAAAATTAAAAAAAACCACAGTCATGCAGCATGGCTATAAGAGCGAATTTTCGAAGAAATAACCGATTTTATATAAAATGTGATCTTTGGTATATCCCATTCAAATATGGGCAATCTTAAACTTATTGGGTAATTATAGGTATTCAAGTATGACGCTATTCGGTTAATTCGTAACCTCGGTTTGTAGATTTTCCAACGCTGAACACGATGGTGAAGTCAGAATTGCGATATCCCATTCCGTTATCAGATTAGAGCAGACGAACCAGGAAGGACATCTCAAGAAATAACCACGTTCCTTCATCTTCAAAGTGCTCTAGTTTGAGAACGGAATGAGATATCGCAATTCTGATTTCACCATCGTGTTCAGCGTACAAAAACCTTTAAAATGAGGTGTCACTTGTCAGACTTTTTCATTTTGGGAATTTATGGGTAATTTTTCCCCCATAAAACTCCCCAAAACTCCCCCTTACAGTGACCCGATTCTGCCCATCTACGAACTTAGCCTGTCGATTGCCAAGACAGATTTTTCGTGCAAATTTGAACTTTTTGTCTCAATTCTTTCTAGAGTTATCGTCTGGAATGACACATACATACATATATATATATATACACACACAATTTTTGGTGTCTTTCGGCAGTGAATTCAGGATGGTCTGAAACGGATTTTGGTATAAAAATCTTTCGGAAATTCGAGTTTTAAAAATTTTGGACCGAGAACAATAGCTTCCTTTTCTTCGAAAATTCGCTAACAATTAAGTAGATCACTTAATTTATATAGGTATTTATTTATTAATAAATTATTACCTACCTATCAAGTTACCTTTCAGATCTGACGGGTTCAAATATTTAGAAGAAGGATCAAGATCAAAATTTCAGCAAAATCCGATGGATGGAACCCGAGTTATAAATAATAATGTGACAATAATTTCATATTATCGACTGTATTAGGTTCCTACCGTTGGCATTTGATGTAATTCATACGGGATAAGTTTATGTAGCTGTGATGGTCGTTTTCCCGCAGATTGTTTGCCGTAGAAACTTCGACATTTTCAAGAAAATAATTATAAAACAGTAAACTGATGTTGAGTATCCTACACTACATGCAGACGCATCGGTACATGGGTATGTCTTATTTTTCCCCATATAAAAAATGTTCAATGTAAAAAAAAAAACACGTTCAAAAATGAAATAGGTCACTTAATTTCCTCCAATTTTTTCCAACAGAAATCCATGATCTACTGTTTCTACCTGTTTATATCTTGGCTTAAAACTCGATGAATTTTAAATGAATTGATATATAACTGCAAGATAAATCAAGAGCTTTCCAGCGAATGGAGAACGATTTTCGTGCGATGACAACTAACAAAGTTACTAACGTAGCAACGGGTTGGTTGTAAGTGAAGACCAAAGACATGTGCTACCTGATGCAGAAGGCCGTGATATTGAACACAACAAGGATAGTGCGGCAGTTTTTGAAATAGGTCTGTTTCTACGTGTTCAGTTGTAATACAAATTGGGGGAGTGTGCTTGGTCCGCCCGTACCTCCACCACAATAATCCAGCTTTGTTCGCTGAGGACAAAATGAAACAATAATAATAGTAATAATAAATAAAATAATGAATACATTTAAAAAAATAATAATTTAAAACTCACTATACTTGATATCACTTGAATCACGGCGCGTGTGAATTTACGCTTGTCAGTCACAGCCAGTAATATCAACGGTCAGCAACTTCTTTTAAAAATTACAAAAATAAATTAATCTTCCTCTTTTTGAGCGTTCTTCCAACAAAAGTTCCGGTGTGGAGGTTGCCACACAATAGTTTCATGTTCATAATAATAGTTTGGGCACAGGGGCAAAATCCGTAAACTGGCATAGAAATCTGACTTTCTACCGCTTTCTGACACCACGCCAACGTCATTTAGCTAAAGTAAACCTAGAAAATGTTGGACCCATTGATATATTTTTTGCTGTCAATTAGCCAGATCAAATGCGGTCGAGCTCAAAATCAATAGGCATGATCTAGACGTCTAACGGACATTTTGGTACCAGCCGCACCAATTTTGGTCCATTTTTACATCGTTGAAAGTCGAAAAAATGAGAAAACCCGTCATAACTCCCTTTTCCTCCTTGAAATGAGAAAGGTCGTTCTCATTTCAAATTGAAGAGTTAAACGGCTGAACAAAACCCTGAAAGAAAATCTGAAAACTACCATATTTTGAGGAAGTTACGACCATAAGTTCCAACATACGGGCGTACGCACGGACCAACGTCGAGCAGAAAACCGTCTAGAAACTCATTTTGAGCACTTCCGAACAAGATTCCACTGGCTTTCTCAAACACCTATTTTTGACGGTATCACTTGACGGTACTTCCATTCCTATATATATAGTAGGAACAAGGAAGTGAAAAATCCAGGTGAGACTGAAAGTACTCGCGAGGTACACCTCCCTTTGTATTATGAACTGGTTCTTGGTCAGGTCGCACACCGATATTGACCGCATTGACCGATATTGATTGCAGATATTGACCGTTAGATCGCACACCGATATAGAAAACATGACGGTAGATCGCAGAACAGAGCAGCACCATCGTTTCTACCATTTTAACCAATTTATTTAATTTTGTTACCGAATCAAGAAATTTGAAATTTTTTTGATGATTGAAACTCAGCCTTTAGTGGGTGAATTCGGTCTCTCGACGTAAAATCCAGTTTTATGGAATAATATTCATGGTGTTTGTCCGCGACAGCAAAGATCTTTGGATAATTTTCGCTGTTTGAAGTGGCCCCACAGCACATCTTTTTTTCGCAAGTATTTTTGTTTATTATTCTGTGAATAATAAAGCTCAGCAAAAAAGTTTAAATAACGCCCCGTCAACATTTTTTCGGTATACAAATTCCGTTCTTTCGCACACAGGCTACATTTGGGCCCTAGTTGTGTCCCGAAACTGCAGCCCGATCGGACCCAAGGGTGTTATGGGTGAAAAATGGGCCTAAAAATAGGTTTTTTTTGGGTGTTTTAGCAACATGAGCTTGTGAGGTATCGTTTTCCATGTTTAGGACGAGGAGACCGAATATAAAGTCGATTTTAACCAAAGACTAGAAAATTGAGGTTCTCACGAAGTTTCAGCCTTAAATTTACGTTACATTTTTGGTCTAAAGTCGTCGTTCTTCCGCAGTTTGGGTCCCCATCTGGGAACACAGTAGGGTCCTTGTTATGCTCCGAAGCTCGGCAGCCCGATCGGAATATACCCAGGGGTGTTATGGGTGAAAAATGGGTGTAAAAATAGGGTGTTTCGAGGATTTTTCAAGGTTTTAGTGAACATGAGCTTGCGAGGTATCGTTTTCCATGTTTTTTTAGGGCGAGAAGACTGAATATGAAGTTGATTTTGACTAATTGAGGTTGTAACGAAGGTTAAGGTCCCAAATTTCATTTTTATGAGTCAAAAACTTGGAAATTGTCTGAAATCACCATAAACTTGTATAAAAACACTAGGAATAGTGTCAACAGGTGAATAAAGCCAATTAAGTGGCACAATGATCAAAGGTAATTTGTCAAAAATAGGAGCCTAATTCGTGTTTTTGGGGGCCGAAATTGGTGGGAACCATAAAAAATAACTGTTTCAGGTGTTGCACATGAAAGTAACAATTAATGAACAGCTAACATTTCTGTATGTCCAACAGAATAATACACCCATGTGACAAGGACTTTGCAGCGTTTTTTGACGATTCCTTCTTGTCGTGAGTCCCTCCCGGGAACACTCCACTAACAACCTTAAAGCTCTCACCAATATTCGTATGTTAAACTTACCTTCCGCTAAATAAACATCTGAGTGGGGAGACAGGCAACAGAATCCAGGGGACACAACCTGGGCCCCCCCCAAAACTCCCAACAGGGGAGTTGGAGGGAGAGGCCTCCAGTTCCTATATAACCCTGGATCCTGGAGCTTTAGCTTCATTCGACACTTCCTCTAACCAGCTCTCTCTTCTCTCTCTACCTTCCTCCTCCCAGATGCCTGGTGGTATCCGCCGCTCTGGGAATTCACCTCCTACCTTCTCCTCTTGTCTACATCGGTGGATTACCGCCGCCTAGACAAGCACCTTCCTTCCTTCACCCACATCGGTGGATTACCGCCGCCTGGGTGAATTTCCTTCCTCTCGCCTACATCGGTGGATTACCGCCGCCTAGACGAGATTCCTCCCTTCACTCACATCGGTGGATTACCGCCGCCTGGGTGAATTTCCTTCCTCTCACCTACATCGGTGGATTACCGCCGCCTAGGTGAAATTCCCCTCGCTCTCATCTATTCACTCCTTCACGCCACCGTGATGATAAATTTAAATTCATCACAGTGGTGAACCCGACGTTCATCCAACCTTCTACCCTTCCTCCCTTCTTACCACCTCATGTGTCGCCCCAGTCTAGTTCGGTGTCCCGAATTTTAAATTCACATTTAAAATAGTCAGTATAAATTCGCAATTTTTTGGCCCACCCGCACCGCTCACTCAGCTCTCAAACTCTCCGCCACAAACACATCCGCTGCCGCAAATTGCGAATTTTCAAATTCAATCACTCAAATTGAATTTTGTTTACAGACGCCTCCGCCATGGACCCGAACTCACCATCGCCGCCGCTCCTCCGGCCGTCCCTACTGCAGCCGCCGACCGCTGCGACAACTGACGCAGCCGAAAACCCCTTCACCACCCTCGCCCCACCCGGCTCCGCCGCATCAACCGCCCCCGCCGCCGCCGCCGCTGCAGGCGCAACACACGCCGCCGCCGACGTCATATACACCTCCTATGCCGCCGCCGCCACCGCTGCGGCCGCAGCACACGCCGCCACCGACGTCACACGCACCTCCTCCGCCTAGCCGACAGGGTGCACGACCTCGCCGCCGCCGCCTGCGCCGGCGAACTACGCAACCCCCGCACCACATCCCCTCCACGACAACACGCCTCGACGTCCCGCGGCGGGCCCCCCCCCTCGCCAAAACGGGGGGGACCGCCCCCCTTCCCCCCCCCCGCCCGCATCAACTACACCACCGCCACTATGCCGCCGCCACGGCCGCCAACCTCCCACCAGCAACTCGCTGCGCCACAAAACCCCCGTCCCCGAACACACACCGTTCCCCCACCCGGGAACGGCAAAACCCCCACCTCACCCACGGCCGCACCTCCCTGCGCCGCCACCAACCCCCGTCCCCGAACACACACCGTTCCCCCACCCAGGAACGGCAAAACCCCCACCTCCCCCACGGCCGCACCTCCCTGCGCCGCCACCAACCCCCGTCCCCGGACGCACACCGTTCCCCCACCCAGGAACGGCAAAACCCCCACCTCCCCCACGGCCGCACCTCCCTGCGCCGCCACCAACCCCCGTCCCCGGACACACACCGTTCCCCCACCCAGGAACGGCGAAACCCCCACCTCCCCCACGACAGCGCCTCCCTGCACCACCCCCAAACAACACTGCCCCTCCTACGCCGCCGCCACGGCCGCCAACCCTCCAACCGCGCCTAGCTGCGCCGCCAAACCCCTCACCCCTCCACCTTCCCCCATGCCAGCGCCTCCCTGCGCCGCCCCCACACAACACTACCCCTCCTACGCCGCCGCCACGGCCGCCTGCCCTCCAACCGCGCCTAGCTGCGCAGCCACACCCCTCCCCCCCCATCAACCGTTCCAATCTAACCGTTCCAACCTTGTAAATTTTTGTAAATACCCTGTAAATACCTTGTACATATTACTCCACTCATCATCATCATCAGCCTCATCACCATTGTACATATTCCTCCAATAATTGTCACTTCATCAATTTTTTACTCATCACCATCGTTATCCTCATCGCCATTGTACATATTGCTCCCATCATCAATTTTGTCATACTATCTTATGTCTACTTATGTCTACTTATGTCTACTTATACTACTCTATATCACGCTACCTGTATATCACCCTAGATTTAAGACACCTCCGGTCACTCTTCTGCCTTCAGCACTACAATTGTTTGTTTCAGCCTTCAGCTCCTGTATACTTGCGCCTTCAGCTCCCCTCTTGTTTCCGCAGCCCTCAGCCCCTGTCACCTTGAGCCTTCAGCTATCTCAAACATTGGTTCGATCTGGGGGGACCTCTGTCGTGAGTCCCTCCCGGGAACACTCCACTAACAACCTTAAAGCTCTCACCAATATTCGTATGTTAAACTTACCTTCCGCTAAATAAACATCTGAGTGGGGAGACAGGCAACAGAATCCAGGGGACACAACCTGGGCCCCCCCCAAAACTCCCAACAGGGGAGTTGGAGGGAGAGGCCTCCAGTTCCTATATAACCCTGGATCCTGGAGCTTTAGCTTCATTCGACACTTCCTCTAACCAGCTCTCTCTTCTCTCTCTACCTTCCTCCTCCCAGATGCCTGGTGGTATCCGCCGCTCTGGGAATTCACCTCCTACCTTCTCCTCTTGTCTACATCGGTGGATTACCGCCGCCTAGACAAGCACCTTCCTTCCTTCACCCACATCGGTGGATTACCGCCGCCTGGGTGAATTTCCTTCCTCTCGCCTACATCGGTGGATTACCGCCGCCTAGACGAGATTCCTCCCTTCACTCACATCGGTGGATTACCGCCGCCTGGGTGAATTTCCTTCCTCTCACCTACATCGGTGGATTACCGCCGCCTAGGTGAAATTCCCCTCGCTCTCATCTATTCACTCCTTCACGCCACCGTGATGATAAATTTAAATTCATCACACTTCTGGTCTGTGTTTTTGTAATAAAAGAAGAAACCAATTTTCTGGCTTGCTTTAAAGATGCTAAGTTCCATTCTGTGGCCTTCATAGATGCATTCCTGGTGAGCCCTGGGACCATAGTAACCTTCAGGTACCAGTCGTTCTGGAACAATCCATTGTTCAGCCAATAAACCGCTTTGAAAGAATTCGCGGCCTTTTCCGTTTTAAAATTCGTACATATTAATCGGTATTTCTGCATAGTAACAAGTCGCCGGATCGGAGGTGATCACGCAGCGCGCAGCAGGTGCGGCCGCGGCGAGCCACATGCTCCGTCGAACAGCTCACCTGCTACAGGTGCCGGGGAAGTTGTCCTCCATGAAAACCCTCGGATTAGAAATCGGAAGGTGACCAGCCGATGAGGTACTTGAGTTTTAAAGGAAGCTCATAACCAGGGTGGTAAGCTCCTTAAAATACTAACAGAAACAGACGGAAAGTCGCAGATGCCGCCTTCCTGCGCTTTAGCAGGCACCCGAACGGTACACCCAGTCGGATGAAGGCTGAGTGAATCTCGCGGTTATCCTTGTTGTTTTATTATTTTGAATAGTGAATCTTTGGAATCGAGCATGAAAAACAAAATTATCCCCCCCCCCCCCCCATCAAAATTTGATAGGTTTCCTTTTCAAGATACGTAGAATCCGAAAATGGATTACAAAAATTTCTGTCCTTACGCCGTACTTAGCACTTTTCTTAGTTACCATGAACCAAAATTAATGAAATTTGGTTTGTAGGTCTCGTTTGGGGTCTGGTTGGCCCGCGAAGCTCGGCGTTACTGTAACTTAACTCAGGGGTGAAAAACAGGGGTTGAAATTTTCAGAACGCCTTAGCTCGAAAACTTCCAATAGAAGGGTATGGTTTTTTTACGTTTTTAAATTGGTCTTGAACTGAAGAATTTTTTGAGACCACCCGGAGCATTGTGCGATCAGACGTTCGCTCGCACCGAAAAGCTTCGTCAACATGATCGTGAATGAAACGGTATAAATCCGGCCCTGATATCATCGCTAGGGAACACCTGATTATAATCACGGATGGCTGTGTGAAATCGAGTTGGTTGTTCTGTGATATTATTTCATTTGAAGAGATTTACTGTTTTGGATATTGTTGATAGGTACTTTCGTAACCTGAACAAACGTTATGCTTCATGAATATCAACAAATAATTAATGATTGAATTACTGAATCCCGCGCATTTTTGTGAAACTGTAATTCCCGGTCCGGGGGGGGGGGGGGGGGCTCGATTTAGGGCTTTTCTCGAGGAAGCAGGGGGGTAGGTATTGACCGCAGAAAACAGAACGCAGAAGGGGCATCTATATACAGGTAAATAATAAACCGTTGTAATTTGCAGCGTTTTGGCTTTTGTTGCGAAGCATGGTTTTAGCATGCGACAACTTTGAAAAATCGGTCTCATTCGACCCGGAATTTGATTGTCTTCAAAATTTCTTTCATACGATAACAGTTTCAGTTACTACTCTTACCAATCAATAAAATATGAGGTTTTTGCGGTATTGGAAAAACTACAGCTAATAAACTACATTAGGTGTGTACCTGTAGGGAAGAGGGATATACACAGAATCAGCGCAAAAATCCCTCTTATAATCGTTCGTTGATGACTAGGTTCCTCCACACTGACACCGCTGTGCAAATAGCGACGCTCGAAACCGGTAGCAAATTCTGTTCCTCAAGAATCTCAATTCGTTGTACACCCAAAGTTAATAGTTTATTGCATTATAAGACGCCTAGTTGCCGCTCCCGAGCGCCTTCGTGTCACATGCAGCAAATTCTGACGATTTAACACAAGTAGGTAATTATAAGCTCGTGAGGCCCCATATACGGCGGTCCGTTTTTCGCAGAACCAAAAATAATAACTTTGTGAAAAAAACAATACACGTTTCGATGTTCCTCCACTCGCATCGCGACCGTTAATGGCCTCACACGTCTGAAAGACCCCCCATAGAGGCCCCTCGAACTCACTCGAGAAGCGATGAGTGGACCATTATCATTTGGTAAGCGTTTTTTCTATGCATTTTGACGTGTAGGTACATGTCGGGGTCGAATTTCAAAACGTGACCGATTTTGTCTGACCATTATTGGAATACTGGAATTTTTCTGATGGTTTTCACGGACAACTACTTCCTTACTGTGTTCGTACATCTTCCTCAGTCCAAAACTGTTAATTTATCTCAAAACTTCACACCGTTGCAATCCCTCATCTCACACTCTACTCACCTATTACGTCATCAATATTCTGCATTTTTATTCATCATCCTTGATGATTTAGTGTCGATGGAGGTCTTACCTTTAAATTTGAAAGAGGACACACGCACATGATCCCCTGAGAAATAAATGGATTTGAGGACGGATGATGATAATGAATGGTTCGTCGCGCTATCAAGGCGGCCAAAATTGGTAAAGCTATGGGCCCGGATGAGGTTAGCATGGACATGTTCAAGCTGTTTAGTGATAAAAGCATAGCCAAGCTGACTGCTCTTTTCAATCGGATATACGACGGTGGACAGATGCCTCACGAGTGGCTGAACTCGATCTTTGTCACGTTGCCTAAGAAGGCAAATGCGCGCCGGTGCTGTGACCATAGGACCATCAGTTTGATGAGTCACGCCCTCAAGATCTTGCTGCGTGTGCTCCACTATCGCCTGTGGCGGAAAGTGGAAGCTGAGATTGGAGAAACACAGTTCGGATTTCGGAGTGCGTTTGGGACGCGTGAAGCATTATTTGCAATGCAGGTGCTCGTGCAAAAATGCCTGGACCAGCAATGCTCAGTTTATGCCTGCTTCATTGATTTTGAGAAGGCTTTTGACAATGTGAAGCATGGACACCTCGTGCGAATTCTGGAGGAGGCTGGGCTTGATTTTAAGGACTTGCGACTTATTAAGAACCTGTATTGGGAGCAGCGGGCACAAATTCGAGTGGATGGTGTCCTATCCCAGCAGGTGACTGTGGCCAAAGGTGTCAGACAGGGCTGCACGTTATCCCCATTGCTTTTTAACATTTATTCGGAGCAGGTTTTTAAGGAGGCCCTGGATGAATGTGACATTGGCATTCCAGTCAATGGTTTGCCTGTTTTGAACCTGCGTTACGCAGATGACACGGTGCTACTTGCCCAATCTGAGGCTGAGCTCCAGGTTCTCCTGGATAGAGTGGCGGTAGCTTGTAAGAAATACGGCCTAGCTATTAATATAGCCAAGACAAAATCGATGGTCATCTCAAAAAGGGCGGGCAATGGTGTGCGGCTGCTGGTCGACGGGCAAGTCATAGAGCGATTATCGCGTTTCAAGTATCTGGGCCAGTGGGTATCGGAGACATGGTCGTTGGAGGGGGAGCTGCGTTGTCGGATCGAGGTAGCAAGGACAGCGTTTAACAACATGCGTAGCATTTTATGTCGCCGGGATATAAGTTTTTTGCTGCGATGGCGCGTTGTTAAGTGTTACATCTGGTCCGTCCTTTTGTACGGAGTGTAGACCTGGACATTAAAAGCCAAGGACATCAACCGGCTGGAGGCTTTCGAAATGTGGCTGATCCGACGTATGCTGAGAATCCCCTGGACTGCTAGGCTCCGGAATGATTACGTCCTTCAGCAGAACTCCCTGACCCGTGAACTTCTAGTGACTGTGAAGAGGCGTAAAGTCGCTTACTTGGGGCATGTTATGCGTGGCTCCAAGTACGGTCTTTTGCAGACTATAATGATGGGCAAGATCAGTGGGCGTAGGGGAGTTGGAAGGAAGCGTGCGTCCTGGTTGTCGAACATACGCAGTTGGACAGGAATCAACCGAGCGGCCGATCTATTTCACCTGGCACAGGACCGCGTGGGTTATGCAGAAATGATCGCCAACCTTCAATGATGGAGAAGGCACTTGAAGAAGAAGAAGAAGATGAATGGAAGTAATAATTTTTCTTAGTTGTGCTTCTATTGTTCGTAGGTATCGATCAGTTTAAGGGTGCTCTCGTAGAATGTTGATAGGTGGGTAATCGTGTGCTAAGCTTCCTCACTTCTTGTGCTGTCAAAATTCTGGATATCTACATGAACGAATTAGATACAGAATCATAGTGACGATATGAGGAAGCTATACTGCCCACCCACTTGGGCCCATGTACGACCACCAACCTTACGTTAAAGGAAATTAAAAATTGGACATTAGTAGTCAGTTCTCTACCATCTACATTTCTTCTACGTTTGGTTACAAAGAGTATAGGTTTCCAAGGAACGATTGAATTTTTCGAAATTGATTATGTCCATTTCATGGGTATTGTGTGTTCTAGACAAATCGGTAGCGACTCACAAAAATAGTGAAGAATTCGGTAAATCAGTAGCTGCCTGCATCGATTTTCTATAGCCTTATTCCGATCACTTAAGTTAAACGGGGCTCTCTCTTACAGTTAGTTGAATTTTCTATTCTTTTTCGCTGTACATACCAATGTCTCGTATGTTCTGGCTTATTTTTGAAATTTTAATGTTGAGAAACTTGTAATTGTCGTCGGGTCCCGTGAAATTTCTCACAGTTGTGGCGACTTCGAGATGGCATCTGTTCACTTCCCAGAACGAAACGCTCGTTTGATTGAACGATAACGCCATCGTTGTAATTGAGCGCTGATGGCATCAGTTCGGAAAACCAGAATCATCGTTATCATCAAACGGTTTCCTTGGGATAATGGGCAGTTTTCGTGGATTACAAATTCCCGTTTTTTTGGCCAAATTCTGTTCAATAAAGTAAATTGGTATTTATGTACCACATAAGGAGGTGTTTATGTCGGAAAGTCTAGGCAGAAAACGAGTGTGAAGTTTGAATTTCTGAATTCCCGCTAGAAATGACTTAGGAGGTAAATCGCCGAGTAGTTCAACTCAGATCCCACTTGTAGCGCTAGTGCATCACTTTAAACGATGTACAGAACCACAGTGGATAGATGGCTGGAACCGCAAATTTATAAACAAATTAAAAACGTTGCAAATTATTACACAGCGGCTTATTATTTACCTGTATAGATGCCCCTTCAGCGTAGATCAATGTTTTCTGTGGTCAATACCCTCGAGCTTCCCCCAGGAAAGCCCTAAATCGAGTACTGGAGCCAGCCCCGGAATTAGTTTCATACAAATGCGCGGGATTCAATAAATCGGTCATTAATTATTTGTAGTTATTCATGAAGCACAAGGCAAATAATAAACCGTTGTTTAATAATTTACCTGTATAGATGCCCCTTCTACGTAGATAGTATAATAAATCGTTGTATAATAATTTACCGTCGTTTAATAATTTACCCTTCACCGTTTGTCCGAGTTGCAAAAGTTCCTATCAACAAAATCCAAAAGATCCATCATTTTTCACATGAAATAATTTCACAGAACAACCAACTCGACTTCATACAGCCATCCGTAATTATAATCTGGTGAACCCTAGCGATGATATCTGGGGCGGATTTATACCGTTTGATTCACGATCATGTTGACGAAGGTTTTCGGTGCAAACGAACGGCTGGTCGTAAAATGCTGCGGGTGGTCTCAAAATATTCTTTAGTCCAAGATCAATTTAAAAACGTTAAAAAAACCATACCATTCTATTGAAAGTTTTCGAGCTACGGCGTTCTTCAAATTTCAACCCCTATTTTTCACCCCTTTAGAGATGACTGACAGCGCCGAGCTTCGAGGACCAACTAGACCCCGAACGGGACCTACAAACCAAATTTCATTAATTTTGGTTCGTGGTAACTAAGAAAAGTGCGAAGTACGTACAGACAACAATTTTTTAATTGCATTTTCGGATTCTACATACCTTGAAACGTAAAACATCAAATTTTGAGAGGGTGGGGAAGGTTTACAATTTTTTAATAGATGCTCGATTCCAAAGGTTCATTATTGAAAATAATAAACCAAAAAAAGTCTTCAAAATCAAACCGTCCACGAAAAGTCACAGCAAGGATTCTTTAAGTTGATAAAAAGGTTTGCCATTTCTAGTATTCGGTTGTTGACAGCATTGAGAACCTTCGCCTCCGAAGTTTCGCTCCGCCTCCTTGGGCCAACAGTCAATCAAATGTCAATAGGATGATACGTCATTTCTTGCCGCATTTTCACTTTCAATCTCCCTCCTTAAAAAAATGCTGCAAATCGCTGCACAACGGTTTATTATTTTGTATAGAATACCCTTCTGTTACAGATCACAGCTCTATGTATAGATAACCCGTCTATATAATATAATATGTACTACTCTATACATATTATGTAGGTCGCAGACCCTCCGTAGGTTAGTACCTAACCCCGTACTCGTTACTAGGTACCTACCTAAATCACGAGTTAAATGTTGCTAAAATAATACCGTCGATGACAATCCGCAACCAAAACGGCAAAAAAATTCTTGAAGTTCTTGAAGTTCTGAAGGAAAATTGTTGATATGGGGTGAAATAGATGCCCCTTCTGCGTAGATCACTGTTTTCTGTGGTCAATACCTATAACGAACCGTTGTGTAATAACTTGACAATCAGTAATACTTCAACGGTTGTTCAAGTTGCAAAAGTACCGATCAACAAAATCCATCCCCTTCTTGGTGGATGAACCGTTGTGTAATAATTTACCGTTATGTAATAATTTATAATACAAGTGGCCAGTACGGCGTACTATACGACGGACAGACAGAAATTTTTTTATTGCATTTTCGGATTCTACATACCTTGAAACGTAAACCATCAAATTAGAATTTTTCTTTCATGCTCGATTCCAGTGGTTCATTATTGAAAGTAATAAACCAAAATATCGCTTATGTTCGAAAACGGGCTTCAAACTACAGTTTTTCCAAGAGTTCTGAATATTTTTTTCCCGAGAAATTTTTTTAACGGAAATCCTCCATTCTGTTCCTTAGTTACATATATATCTTAATCGTTGTACCTTGCTATATATTTCTTAAATCGTGATTTTTTTTTTCTTCAAATCTGGCGCTTAGTGTTGTGAAGGGAAATTCTGCGTTTTGGGCATGTGGATTTTCAGAATTTAGAGCATGCGGCGCCTACCGCAAGTCCTTGCAGGTTACTCAGTAGAAATCGACGGGTGTTTCTGAGCAGCTTGCGATCTTAGCAGATGCGGATTCTGTAGTTTCAGAATAAGCGATAAACTTGAGTCCAGGTGCTAAAGGGTTGAGACACATGCGCGAGGCACCTGGCTGGTTGCCTCGATGTGGCCGATGTTGTAGGGCATCTGACTCTGTGGACAATGGGACAATGTGTTCTAGGGCGTTTTCATGCAGAAGAAAGGCTTTGTCTTGTCCATTAGAACCTTCAGTCAACTGTTATTATAGCATTCGCTATCAAAAACTAAACGCACCAAGTACCATTTCCTTATACTTGCGCATCATAAAACCAATTTTCGGAGGGGTGATCTACTAACCAGTTGTTCCTCATTTCCCCCAAATATTCGCAAGGAAAATTTATTCTTCAACGCGAAGATCGTCATTACAGTGAAGGCCGTAATTATATGGGCTTGACTTAACCTTTTGCCCACCTTTGTCGCTATTTTAAAACGTTTTTAATAACTCGCTTTCTTGTCTGTCCGGTACAAATCTTGTAATCGATTTTTGTCCCACTTCCCGATGCCCAATTGAGCTGAAATTTTGCGCATTCATCTATCATCGATGGCAGTACTTGAATCAATCATAAAACAGAGTTAATTTATTAATTGATTAATTTTTGTACCGTATGCTCTGTCTGTGGCGGTCAGATTTTCTAATCGTTTTTTGGGCCCACTTCCCGACTTCCAATTGCGCTGAAATTATGTCATCATCTATCTTCAGTGTCAATATATGAATAATCACAAAAAACATACAGTAATTAATTATTGAACATTCACACACAGGACTAATAAGCAGAAAATAATAGATTATTTGAATTTGAAAATTATTATTTGAAATTGGTTATTTGAAAAAACCTTTTTTAAGATTATGAAATAATTTTTCGTTGCCATAAAATAATTTCAGCAAAAAATAGAAAAGCTATAAATAGAAAAACATGTGGCGCATGCAATGGATTCTCTGTTTTATGAGCATTTCTCTATTTATGGCTTTTCTATTTTCCGCTGAAATAATTTTATGGCAACGAGAAATTGTTTCATACTTTTAATCCATTTTAAAAACTCTGGTTTTAATTTTTTTATTCAAATAATTTGTATGATGTCCCTTTGGGTAATCCTTCAGTTCTTCTCCGCAGTTGGTCGGCGTGTTTTCGTTTTTCTCTTCCTTCAACCTCTACGACGTACGAGTAATTGCCTTAATTGTTCCGGGAGCGAATTCGCTGCTGTGGGGGTTCTGCACTGTTATTACATTTTTTTGGTTAAATACAAAAAAAAAATCTACGTGATTAAGGGCGGTATTCATAGTCCTCACTTTATTTAAAGTAAATGCTTATTCCTTTATTCTTATTTCATAGACAGTAAGTAAAGAAACATTTTGACTTAAATAAAGATTTTTCTTAATTTTATATACCTAGTAAAAGAAAAAATTTGACTTAAGTAAATGTTTTTCTTTACTTCGCGGAGTAATGTCTATGAAAGCGAAATCAGATAAAGCATTTCCTTAAGAAATTATTTGACTTTCAGAAGTAAAGTATTACTTTTACTTAAGTCAGGACTATGAATACCGTCCTTAGATTATCAATTCAATAAATTTTTATTTTTGAAACGTACATTTTTCACATGTTTCATGAGTAATGTGATGAATTTAAATTGATCATCACGGTGGCGTGAAGGAGTAAGTAGAGGAGAGCGAGGGAATTTCACCTAGGCGGCGGTAATCCACCGATGTAGGTGAGAGGAAGGAAGTTCACCTAGGCGGCGGTAATCCACCGATGTAGGTGAGTGGAAGGAATCTCGTCTAGGCGGCGGTAATCCACCGATGTAGGCGAGAGGAAGGAAATTCACCTAGGCGGCGGTAATCCACCGATGTAGGTGAAGGAAGGTGCTTGTCTAGGCGGCGGATATCCACCGATGTAGACAAGAGGAGAAGGTAGGAGGTGAATTCCCAGAGCGGCGGATACCACCAGGCATCTGGGAGGAGGAAGGTAGAGAGAGAAGAGAGAGCTGGTTAGAGGAAGTGTCGAATGAAGCTAAAGCTCCAGGATCCGGGGTTATATAGGACTTGGAGTCCTCTCCCTCCAGCTCCCTGTTGGGAGCTGGTAGTGGGGCACCAGGTTGTGTCCCCCGGATTCTGTCGCCTGTCTCCCCACTCAGATGTTTATTAGCGGAAGGTAATTTTTACATAGGAATATTGGTGAGAGCTTTAAGGTTGTTAGTGGAGTGTTCCCGGGAGGGACTCACGACAGAGGTCCCCCCAGTTCGAACCAATGTTTGAGGTAGCTGAAGGCTCAAGTTGACAGTGGCTGAGGGCTGCGGAAACAAAAAGGGGAGCTGAAGGCGCAAGGATACAGGAGCTGAAGGCTGAAACAAACAATTGCAGTGCTGAAGGCAGAAGAGTGACCGGAGGTGTCTTAAATCTAGGGTGATATACAAGTAGTAGGATAAGTAGACATAAGTAGACATAAGTAGACATAAGTAGGGCTAAGTAGACAAAAGTAGACATAAGGAGACATAAGTAGACATAAGTAGATATAAGTAGACGTAAGTAGATGTAAGTAGATGTAAGTAGACGAAATTTGATGATGGGAAACATATGTACAAGGAGGGTGTGATGAAAAATTTGATGAAGTGACAATATTTACAAAGGTGATGAGGTTGATGATGATGATAAGAGGGGTGATATTTAGATAGTATGTTGATAGTTAGATAGTAGTTAGATAGTTAGATATTTGCAAGGTATTTACAGGTAGTATTTACAGGTATGTACAGGTATTTACAGGTATGTACAATTTTTAGGTACGGGTTCAGGGGAGATAGAATTGAGCGGGGTTGCGAGATCCGCCGTTCCCTGGGTGTGGGTTGTGTGTGGTGAAGTGTATTGAGTGTGTGGGTGTAGTGAAAAGGTGGGTGTGGTGTGTGGTTGGGTGTGGATGATGCCCGCTGCGACGAAGTGGCCACGGCGGGGCTGTGAGGTTCGGTACAGTGTCTGTGGGATAATGGAACACAAACACTGTCCCGAAATCTCAAGGCCCCGCCGTGATTTCTCAGAGCGGGGCGGGGGACTTGGCCGCCGGGACGCGGGGCGAGGGACGCTCCCGTCGTCTGTTGCGGCGCCCGGACCTTTTCGTCCCGGCGGGAACTATTGTGGATATCCCCGGCGGGGATGGGGGAAGAGGGGGTGTTGTGGGCTTGGTGGGTTGGGGTGTTGGTGGGGTAGAATTTAAAATTGGGGGGTCGAAAATGGAAAAAGGGGGAGGAGCAAGAGGGGGTTGAAATTTGGGGGGCGGGGGTCCGTTGAAGACGGGGGTAGTGATGTTTGGAAGGGGTGGTGGGGGTGGCATAAGTAGGGTGAGACGAAATTGGTGGAGGAGCGGGTCCATAAGGGGATCTATCGGGACGTAAGGGGGGTGTACCCCGGTGGCTTGCGCTGCGCGAAATTCGCGCAGTATGCGCCACTGGGGGTACTTCCACCGCCGGGGCCGGGGAGGGAGTCCGGAAATCCGTTGCGGAAAAAATGGAAGCGATGTTGTAGGTCCGGGCGAAGGGGGTAGGGGGGGAGAGCGGGTCCGGGACGTACACGTCCCGGAGTATCGCCGCCATTTCCGGATCCGAATCGAAATCCGGAAACGGCGACGGGGGAGACTGATTCGGTGGAGAGAGGTGTTGCATTGCAAACAGACGGCGGGAGACTGATAGTGGACGTTGGTTGAGGGAGAACAGGGGCGGGCTTGCAGCGGGCGAAAGGGACGGTGTGGGGTTTCCCGTCCATTAGCAGGGTCGCGGTGGTCGGTGTTGTGCGGATGACTTGAAAGGGCCCGGCATAAAGGGGCTGAAAGGTTTTATGCATGCCGGGCTCTTTCAAGTACATATGCGTGGAAGTGTAAAAGCGTTTTGGGTAAGTGGTGTCGTTTGTCGGTGTTGAGGTGTGTAACGGTTCCCTGTTAATGGACGGGGTGTTGTGTGGAGGGAAAATGTCGGCTGGTAAACGAATGGGGTCTCTGAATGCGTGTTGTGCGGGACTTGTGTTGTCTGAAGGACGGGCGGAAGTGCGGAGGCTAAGTAGAACGTAGGGGAGGGTTTTGGTCCATGAAGGGGAAGTGGCTGATGTGGAGATGGCTTGCTTGAGGACCGAGTGCCACCGCTCTATTTTCCCGTTGGATTGAGGGTGATAAGGAGTGGTGCGGATTTTCTGAATCCCGAGGGAACGGAGCAGGTCGGCAAAGTGGGCTGATTCAAATTGCCTCCCCTGATCGACCGTGAGTGTCCGCGGACAGCCGTAGCGGCTGATCCATTGATTGAGGAAGGCCGCGGCGACGGCGTCCGCGGTAATGTGGGCGAGTGGGATACACTCTACCCAATTTGTCGCACGGTCGATCATGGTGAGGCAATACCTCTTCCCCTCGGAGGGGGGAAGAGGGCCGACCAGATCCAAGTGGACGTGTTCCCACGGGAGAGAATCGGGGATAGGTTGAGGAGGTACATGGGGGTGAGCCGAGACCTTGAATTGCTGGCACCTCTGGCACCCCAGAACCCAGGTACGTATATCCGTGTTCATATGGGGCCAGAAGTACCGCGTCTTGATGAGGTCCCGGCTCGCCCGAATGCCGGGATGATGGAGGGAGTGGTAATGTAGGAACAACTGCCTCCTCAGCTCCGGTGGGACGTACGGGCGCGGTGTATCGGCCGATACGTCGCACCAGAGATCGAGGGGAGGCAGCTGTTCCAATTTTGAGGCGGAGATGAGGTTTGAAAGAGCGGGATCGGAAGTAGGAGTTTGGTGGTTTTTGAGAGTTTGCGGGGTAGGGAAGGGCAGTAACTCCGCCACCGGCGCAGGGGTGGGGCGGGAGAGCGCGTCGGCGACGCAGTTGTCGGCCCCCGGCAAATAACGAATATCGGACGTGAACTGTCCGATAAATTCGAGTTGCCGGAGGCGACGGGGGGAGGCTGATTTTCGGTTTTGGAGGAGGGCGTGGGTGAGGGGCTTGTGATCGGTGATGACAGAGAACTGCCTGCCCTCCACGAAGTCACGGAAGTGTTTGATGGCTTCGTGGATGGCGAGGAGTTCTCTGTCAAAGGTGGAGTAATTTTTTTGTGTGGGGGACAGAGTTTTGGAGAAAAAGCCGAGAGGTTGGGGGGTGGCGCCGGTGTGTTGGTGGAGTACTGCCCCGATGGCCCAGTCGGACGCATCCGTGGTGATGGAGAGGGGGGCATGGGGATCGGGATGGGCCAATAGAGCGGCGTCTACTAGGTCCTGTTTGCATTGTTGAAAGGCGGTTGTGAGGGTGGGGGTCCAGGAAATGGGGCGTTTATCGTTTTTCTTTGCCGGTTGTGGGATAGCGTGTATGAGTGGTTGTTGATGTTGTGCTGCGTGTTTGATGTGTCTACGATAAATGTTCAACATACCCAGGAAACGGCGGAGTTCTGAGACGGTGTTGGGTTGTGGGAAATCGGTGAGGGTGTGCACTTTGTCCGGTAGGGGTTTTATTCCTTCGGACGAAACCTGGTGGCCGAGGCAGCGGACGGAGGGTTGGGCGAGGACACATTTCGGAGCGTTTATGGTGAGGCCCTCGGCGGCGAAGATGTCAAGAACCTGTTTCAGGTGTGCGAGGTGTTCCTTTGGGTCCCGGGAAGCGATCAGTACGTCGTCCAAAAAACAGAAGACGAAGGGTAGGCCTCGCAGTATGTTGTCCATGTAACGCTGCCATGTTTGGGCAGCGTTACGGAGGCCGAAACCCATTTTGATATACTCGAACAGGCCGAAAGGGGTGATGATAGCTGTTTTAGGAACGTCAGGGGGGTAGATGTGAATGTGATGGAAGGCACGAGAGATGTCGAGTGTAGAAAAGATGGTTGTGTTGTGGAGGTGGGAAGAGAAGTCCCGGAGATGCGGGACGTTGTAAAGGTCTGGGGTTGTTCGGGCATTGAGGCGGCGGTAGTCGCCGCAGGGGCGGATATCCCCGTTAGGCTTCTGCACAATATGTAGTGGAGAAGCCCACGGGGATTTGGAGGGACGGATAATGCCTTCCTTGATGAGAAGATCAAAGTGTTTGCGGGCCTGTGAGAGTTGGAGGGGGTGGAGGCGTCGTGCTTTTGCGGATATTGGGGGGCCGGAGGTTTCTATGTAGTGCTGGGTCTGTGAGATGTGAGCTGAGGGGCGGCGCTGGGGTTTGTAGTGTAGGAGGAGTTGTTCAAACTGGGACGGGGGCCGATCCACCGCATGAATGAACCCGGGGATGGGTTTCTGGGTGGAGGGGTCGAGCAGGCGCGCGTTACGGACGTCTACCTGGAGGCCGAAATATGCGAGGAAGTCGGCCCCCAGGATAGCCTTCTCTACGTCCGCCACGGTAAATTCCCACTCGTACGCGAGCCCGCTCATATGAATTGATGAGCGGTACGTCCCGTACGAGGGGATGGTGGTACCGTTGGCGGCGTAGAGGAGTTGCCGGTAACAACGCGCCTGTCGCCGGAGAATATTATTGGGGAATATGGAGAGCGCCGCCCCTGTGTCGACGAGGAACGGGACGTGCGTTTTCGAGCATTTTAGGAACAGGCGTTGGTGAGCTGGGGCGGAGTGTGGTAAAATTGCTGAGGTGTTGGGGTCTGTCGGAGGGGGGGGGGCTTGGTTCGTCCGAGGTGATGGGCGGGTGCGATGGCGGTGGTTGGTCCTCCGCGAAGGAGACGCGGGGCGTTTTTTTGCCGTTCCGGGGAGGGGGAACGGTAGCGGCGGCGCGAGTGGCGGCCGGAGGGGTGGTTGTCTTGGGGGCGGGGTTGGAGGGGCCGTTCCGTGGTGGGGGAACGGTAGCGGCGGCGCTAGTGGCGGCCGGGAGGGTGGCTGCCCTGGAGGCGGGCTTGGAGGGGCCGTTCCGGGGTGGGGGAACGGTAGCGGCGGCGCTAGTGGCGGCCGGAGGGTTGGCTGCCCTGGAGGCGGGCTTGGAGGGGCCGTTCCGGGGTGGGGGAACGGTAGCGGCGGCGCTAGTGGCGGCCGGAGGGTTGGCTGCCCTGGAGGCGGGCTTGGAGGGGCCGTTCCGGGGTGGGGGAACGGTAGCGGCGGCGCTAGTGGCGGCCGGAAGGTTGGCTGCCCTGGAGGCGGGCTGGGAGGGGCTGACTCGGGGTGGGGTGTCAGTTGATGGAGAGGTGGTGTGTTTTGCGGCGTCGTCAGATGCGGCCGGGAGGTTGGCAGCCGTGGCGGCGGCGTAGGAGGGGTAGCGAGGCTTGGTAGAGGTGGTGTGAATGCGGGCGGGGAGGGGTTGGTGGTGGTCCCCCCCGTGTAGGCGAGGAGGGGGGCCCGCCGGATTTACCGGCGGGCGTCCGCGTTTCCCTGCTTGGAGGAGTAGGAGCAGGGGGGCTGGCATTTGCGGGCCTCCCCACCGAAGTTCACATGGTAGAAACATCGGTGGGGGGGGTCCGCCGGGAGGTAGGTCCTGGTGGGGCGCGCGGAGTTGGAGGGGGCTGTCGTGTTTGGGGACCTCCCTCTTCGTTGCTGGGTGGGGGAGATGGTGCGGCGGTCGGCCGAGCGCTGGCGTCGGTGGTCGGAGGAGGGGGTTGTCCGGCGATCGACGGAGAGGGAGCGGCGCCGGTGGAGGGAGGGGGGCCGGCGGCGCTCTTGAGACGGCGATCGGTCCCTGCGTGGGGCAGGGGTGCGGGGTGCGGCGACTTCCGTGACGCTGGCGGCCGCGGCGAGGTCGTAAACCGTGTCGGCTAGACGGAGTAGCGGCTCGTCCGGTCCGTCGAGGTGGCTGGCGAGCGCCATCTGGATGGGGTGGGGGAGGGCTCGCAGCCAGAACGTTCGAGCGATGTCGGCCGTCACGACGTCGTGTAGCTGATGACGTAGGCGACGGTACAGGTGGGAGGGCTTCAAATCGCCGAGATGCTGGGGTTGGGATAGCGCTGCGACACGTGCGATCTTGGAGGGCTGGTATAAGCTGATGAGGCGGGCGCGGAGGTCGTCGTAGGCGGCCGTGGCGTCGGGGGAGATGTCCGACGTCTGCAGGAGGATCTCATACGGTAACAGAGAGATGATGCGGGAGTAGCGGGTACGCTGGCTGCGGATGTTGGCGGCAGAAAACGCAGCGTCGACCTGGAAGAACCAGAGTGCGGGGTCGTGCGTGTAGAAGGGGGGTAGCGACAGCGGGAATGACGCCGAGGCCGTCGTGACGTCGGCGGCGGCGTGTGCGGCAGCTGCAGCGGCGGCGGCAGCGGCGGCGGCGGATGCGGTGGAGCCGGGAGGTGAGAGGCTTGTGAAGGGGTTGTCGGTTGCGTCAGAAGTCGCAGCGGTCGGCGGCTGCAGCAGGGACGGCCGGAGGAGCGGCGGCGATGGCGAGTTCGGGTCCATGGTGGAGGTGTCTGTGAACAAAATTCAATTTGAGCGGTTGAATTTGAAAATTCGCAATGAGCGGCGGCGGGTTTGTATGCGGCGGAGAGTGGAGAGCTGTGTGAGTGGTTGCGGGTGGGCCAAAAATTGCGAATTTATACTGACAGTTTTAAATGTGAATTTAAAATGCGGGACACCGAACTAGACTGGGGCGACACATGAGATGGGAAGAGGATAGAAGGTTGGATGAACGTCGGGTTCACCACTGTGATGAATTTAAATTGATCATCACGGTGGCGTGAAGGAGTAAGTAGAGGAGAGCGAGGGAATTTCACCTAGGCGGCGGTAATCCACCGATGTAGGTGAGAGGAAGGAAGTTCACCTAGGCGGCGGTAATCCACCGATGTAGGTGAGTGGAAGGAATCTCGTCTAGGCGGCGGTAATCCACCGATGTAGGCGAGAGGAAGGAAATTCACCTAGGCGGCGGTAATCCACCGATGTAGGTGAAGGAAGGTGCTTGTCTAGGCGGCGGATATCCACCGATGTAGACAAGAGGAGAAGGTAGGAGGTGAATTCCCAGAGCGGCGGATACCACCAGGCATCTGGGAGGAGGAAGGTAGAGAGAGAAGAGAGAGCTGGTTAGAGGAAGTGTCGAATGAAGCTAAAGCTCCAGGATCCGGGGTTATATAGGACTTGGAGTCCTCTCCCTCCAGCTCCCTGTTGGGAGCTGGTAGTGGGGCACCAGGTTGTGTCCCCCGGATTCTGTCGCCTGTCTCCCCACTCAGATGTTTATTAGCGGAAGGTAATTTTTACATAGGAATATTGGTGAGAGCTTTAAGGTTGTTAGTGGAGTGTTCCCGGGAGGGACTCACGACAAGTAACAAGTAGTATAAGTCGATATATAAATCCAAATGTCAAATTATTATACTTACTTGTTCATCAGTTCCAAGTATCAAAGTATTATACTTATTTGTTCATGTGGGCTTGAAGCGATGTCGTAGCACTAAATAGCGGATTCGCTCTCAATTTCCAACAGTTACCTATGTTGTTCCGTATGTTGTTCTACGATAAAATATCCTCTCCATTCATTTTACTATTTTCTCTTGAAAACGCTGCAAAGTCTTTGTCACACGGGTTTATTATTCTATTGGACATACCTACAGAAATGTTGGATGTTCATGTATTGTTTCTTTCATGTGAAATAATCGAAATAGCCATTTCTCCAATTTTGGCACCCAAAACACGAGTTAGGTACGCTCATTTTTTTCCTTTTTTTTCTTCATATTATCTTTGATCATTGGTAGTGTCATTTAATCGTCTTGATCCACATGTTGACACTTTTTCTAGTGTAATTATACAAATTGATGGTGATTTCACACGATTTCCCAGGTTTTTGACTCATAAAAAAATCAATTTTGGGAGCTGAACATTTGGTAGAACCTCAATTTTCCACTCTTTGGTCAAAATCGACTTCATATTCGGTCTTCGTCCCAGAAACATGGAAAACGATTTCTCAGACGAAAACAGAGACGAGAAAACACAAAACGCTGCAAAGTATGGGTTTATTATTCTCCTGGACATACGTACAGAAATGCTGGCTGTTCATTTGTTGTTGCTTTCATGTAAAATAATTGAAATAGCTATTTCTGGTGGTTTCCACCGATTTTGGCCCCCAAAACTTAAATTAGGTACGCTCCTTTTTTTTCAAATTATCTTTGATCATTATTAGTGCCATTTAATCGTCTTGATCCACGTGTTGACACTTTTCCTAGTGTCATTTTACAAATTGATGGTGATTTCAGACGATTTCGCAGGTTTTTTACTCACGAAAAATCAATTTTGGGAGCTGAACATCTGGCACAACCTCAGTTTTCCACTCCTTGGTCAAAGTCGACTTCATATTCGGCCTTCTCGTCCGCAAAATCATGGAAAACGATAATTCAAAAGCTCATTTTACTAACCTGTTACTAAAACACAAAAAGTACCTATTTTATACCCGTTTGTCACCCATAACATCCCTGGGTATATTCCGATCGGGCTGAAAAGTTTCGGGACACAACTAGGGCCCAAATCGAGCATGTGTGCGAAAGAACGATTTTTTTAGACCGAAAATGAATCCGGTACACGTGATAGGGCGTACGGGGGACGGACATTGCATTTTTGGAATCTACGCACCTTAAAACGGGAAAGAAAAAATTTTGAGGGGGTGTTATAAAAAATTTTTGCTGAGCGAATACATAGGTGTATTATTCACAGAATATAAACCAAAAACAAACTTTGTGTTGGTAGACCCCTTCGCTCAGAATCGCAAGTCAGTTAACTACGCCTCTCCTTACCGTTGCATCATTCGTTTTCATCTATTCGAGTGAAAGTTTCTACGCGATGATTTTTCTGCCCACTTTTTTTTTTGTCGTCTCGTTTCGAAGAAGGAGTTTCTTGTTAGACCTAATTTGCTACCGGTCTACGGTGAATCTCGTACTGTGGGAACCTCAGTTCTCGCTCCTTCCCGCCTTTTTCACTCCCGACAGCCGCCTTCGCCGATCTCTTCTGGATCCCGTTTTGGTTCCCTTGAAGGCTGCCAACCTACCGATTCAGTGCCGATTAATTGTAAATTAGCATCTGTTTATAGGTTTGTTGATCGTTCAACCATTTGTTCACTCGAACGAGTTCCGGAGGTTTTCATTTGGAACAAACTGACATTTTGAGGTTTGTGCGAGCTGGTCCTCTTTTGATAGTCCAGTATGAATATCAAAATAGAACGCCTGCGCAAGCCCAAGCATGGTACTGCTGATACGCTCTAGTTATTGTTCCTTTCTTCTGATTTTGATGCAGTTTTCTGTGGTACCTAATCAGTTTGGGTCAAAGATAGTCTGTGAATTTCATTGCGATAAGAAGACAGTAGCGACTACGCATGCGGAAACTACAAAAAGAAGAAAAACTAATTTACGCTCAGATCTCTAATATAATGAATTCCGATTATGTAGGTTGTCAGCTCTAATAAATAAATTCCGATTATGTAGTTATAATCCTATTCAATTTTGCTTCCGAGTGCAGCGGAAGCTTTGTTTTCACTTTCGAAATGAAGATGAAGAACAAATTTGGTTTCGTGTCTGTCTGTCCGTCTGTCTGTCCACATTTCCTTACCACAGCCATAACTTCCACAATTTTGATCCGATTTCAATCAAAGGACCCCGCACTTTTTCAATGTAGAAGTTGTTTCACTAGATCGAGCCAGAATTTGGCACGGGGCTTCCTTTCAGTCTCCTGGAACAAGTCTCAATGGGCACAAAAAAATCTACCGTCAGGATTTTGAGCTATGGCCAGCGCTTCGAGTTCGACTTTTTAAACACCTTCAATTGCTTATACATCTCTCTAGGGATGCATTTTAGAGAAAAAAGTGCAAGAGTAAAATCGTCTTAAAATCGTCCAACTCGAATTTCCGAAAGATTTTTATACCAAAATCCGTTTCAGACCATCCTGAATTCACTGCCGAAAGACACCAAAAATTATATGTATATATATATTGTGATGATCCAGCGGGAGCTATAGCTAGGTATAAGTACACGAGACTCTCAGTAGTCGGTTTGTGACTTGAATGCATGTTTATTAGTGTAATACAGCGCCTTTTATACCCCTTATTACAGACCCGGAGGGGGGTAGGGGAACCCCGCTCCGGGAAACCGCCAAGACGCGGCTTATACCTCTATTTACATTGTTGGTAGGGAGCAGCCGATCACCACATATATATTTATATATATATTTATATTATATATATTTATATATGTATGTGTCATTCCAGACGATAACTCTCGACAGAATTGAGATAAAAAGTTCAAATTTGCACGAAAAATCTGTCTTGGCAATCGACAGGCTAAGTTCGTAGATGGGCAGAATAGGGTCACTCTAAGGGGGAGTTTTAGGGGAGGGGAAATTACCCATAAATTCCCAAAATGAAACAGTCTGACAAGTGACACCTCATTTTAAAGGTTTTTGTACGCTGAACACGATGGTGAAATCAGAATTGCGATATCTCATTCCGTTCTCAAACTGGAGCACTTTGAAGATGAAGGAACGTGGTTATTTCTTGAGATAAAACAGTTTTACATAAAATCAGTTATTTCTTCGAAAATTCGCTCTTATAGCATGACTGTGGTTTTTACATTTGGGACCCAGTTCGATGTAGGAGTTGATTTATTCAAGTATGCTCTGCTGTGATGAAACTGGTGGATATACTTAAACTAATTTTATCAACCGTTCTAATGATGTGAGGAATATCCGTATACTGCAACAATCGCTGTAATAACTGGCAAACGTTTTTGCCGTCCGTTCCAGAAATAGAATCTTTCGTCTTCCGTCTGAAACCCATCGATTTGTCGACAGTTTGCAGTTCTAAAAGCAAAAACGATCATCTGAATAGCCCCCTGTGACGCAGAAGACCCCATTTCATGTACGTGAACAGATCTTTTATGCTGTTTCTATTGTTGGATTCGGCCTACATGCGCCTGGAAGTGGTCGCGCCTCCCGCTGTCTGTTCTTTTCTATTTATCTTTCCATCTAATCGTCCTGTTATGCTTCGTGTGAGTCCTCCAACCCGCTTGCTGTATTTTTAAATAATTTTTTTTTCTTTCATGACACCCAAAACATTTTCGGTAATTAATTTTCAAGCGCTTTGGACCCCCACCGCACCCCACAAACAAAATGAGAGGGCACACATCCTTATGTCACATCCTTATGGGTAGTTGTCGTAAAATCTTTTCACATCTAATCAGTCCAAATTCATGGCTCTGTTTTTTTTTCAGTTTTCAACTTAATTTAAAATTTGTATGAAACTTGAAAAAGCAGGAACAAAATTTTACAAAACAAATGTCTGTATTTAGGAAATTGAAATTCGAGGACCTTAGGAACCTTCAGACTATGTCCATTTTCCTCATAAAAAATTGTTATGTAGGTTTCACTTGTTTTCCGTCATTCACTTGACCGAAATGACCAAAAATGCAGATTCGTGGTTTTGGCATTGTGCCAAGGGCATGAATTTTATGATTACTTAGTGTTAAACTTTCATTCTAACTTCAAGGTTATTGTTTCCCTCTGGATGTTGAAAAAAAAATCTTTTTCGTTGAATACGGGAACCTAATGACAGAAAACTAATGGCTGGAGGAACTGGGGTACCTGCAGTTTCGGTGCTCAATAACGGTCGGTCAGTTCGCGAATTAGTTTGTTGTTGGTTGGTAACAGTTGTGTTTTAGCCCGGTTGTTACGCTGTGGAGAGTGTAGCAGTTTTGTGAACTCTGTTGCTAGTGAGAAGTTCCGCGGGGAGTTGGGCCGCAATCGATAGCGGCGTTCCTCCCTCGTGCTGTCTTCCGGTTAACGATAAAGGGCGACACGTTGGATATCATCATCTCGTTCATTCAAACCGGACGAGTTCTCGGTTCCAACACGCAGTCACTTGTTCTCACACACGGTGTCCCAGAAGTGATTGCATGTTGCAACTTCCATGATGTTGATAATCCAGAATCGTATGTTGTACGACTGTGCAGCGTCTGTACATTGTGATGAACGATCCTTGGAAGTAACCAAACAGGCTTTCTGAGTAGATAATAATTTATGTAGAGGTGAATGGGGGCAGTTTCAACGAGTGGGCCTGAAGCTAGGTTCACATGGAGACGCAATTCCGGACGGCAATCCGGTCCGGCAACGCGTTTGCCGGAATTTTTTGCCGCAGAGGCGTTCACATGGCAGCGGAATCATAACAAAACGCAAACGCAAAAAAACAAACAATTTCTCGAACTCGAAACCTCAAAATCAACCAAAAATGTCGAATTTCAATATGGCTGAACAACCAAACAGGAGAGGTGTGCGCAGTAACCTCTGCGCAGATAGGCAATGGATCCGACAGTGGAAAATATTGGAGATTTTTATATAGTGTACAAGACAAATCCATTTTGCGTTGGCCAATAGCATTGCAGAACGTGTAGCCGTGACGGACTGCTCCGGAATTCCGTCTCCATGTGACCTAGCGTATTTTTGGCTTCAAACTGCTACTTTTTATTGACAATGAGTCACCTCCAACCACCTGGGAAAACAAAATACGGTGTCACAGCATTCATCACCTCCTATAGTTCTTTGTTCAGTTGGCCTCGATCTGTTTTTCAGGCAAAACGTTAATTAAAATGCGAATTTTCAAATTCAAAATGGGCACATGAGGCCCATTTGACATAAATCATAATAAGCTTCCTAAGCCTACCAACGGTTCCAACACGCTGTTTCCATTTTAAACATTGGTGATTTCGACTTCTAGATAGCGACATCGAGGGTACTTGATGTATCAACAAAAACTACATAATATATAGGTGCATTTCTATACTGTAACATATATATTATATAGTTCTCTTGAAAAATTGCTGGAAAAACTACATAATATGTGGGGTATATTTCTGTATTGTACATATATATTATGTACATTATTCTATCTATTTTACCTCCTCTACCGGTGCTTGTTCGGAGGCTCTAGTTGATCAGTTTTTTTGATAGGTACTTCAAGTACCCTCGACAAATGTTTGTTAAAATGGAAACAGCATGTTTGTCTCGTTGGTAGGCTTAGGAAGCTTATTATGATATGTCATGGGTTTAGAGTATAAAACAAATAAAACTGCTAAAATGAATTAACACACGACTTAACCTAAATTACGCACAAACCTTTCCATCAATATACCTACGGTCGTCATATTTTTTGTTGTATTATTATCCAGCCCTGGACTGTAAGAGCTCATCGCACGTAATATCAATTATATTTCAATAATATCTTCATATTGCAGACTTCCCACCCCTCCCCAAGCCTACGGTATTTCTCAACATCGATTCATCGAATTTAATATTACAGACCTTTTGTGGTAAGCCGTCTTGCAATGTGGAATAAAGAAAAAATAGACCTTCAGCTTACCACCAAAATTTATTTAACACAACGCTTTTCGCTCAAATTCTGAGCATCATCAGGTAGGTAGGTACCCTCACATGTGATGTGTTAAACATGTCAGGTCGGTACTTTTGTGTTAAATAAATTTTGATGGTAAGCTGAAGGTCCATTTTTTCTTTATTCGGTATTTCTCAGCCCCATTTTGACTTGTAAACTCAAAATAAATCCCCTCTCCCCCTGTTCGCCTCCTTAATATTTTTGGGAGCGCCACACCTACAGCTTGTACCCCTCAGGCTCTAGGTACCCCTCAGTTTTGTTTTTCAAACTTAAATTCATTATATTTTGGCAATAAAAGAGTAGCAATGTACATGTTATATATGGTAGGGGGGGGTTACATGAAGAAAAGATTTCTCCTAATATAAACGTTAAAAAAAAAAAAATCATACATCACTAATAGTATAACAGGGATCTGAGTCATTGCCCACCTTGAGAATAAGTTCATCAGAACTTGTGCTCTCAGGTGGATCTCGTCCAGACCCCACTCGAAAAACACGTTCCCTTCCGCGTAGTTACTTAAAAAGAATCAAACTGATCTAATATTAAAATAAAAAGTGAAAATAAAAAATAATTGAAAAAAGTAAAAGAAAAAAAGGGAGAACCACTAAGAGCATCCTTCGCTAGAAGAACCTGCTCAATTCGGCGTTTAAAGTCTTTCAGACTTCGAAACGCAAATGTGTTAATTTTATTTTCATAAAAAAAAGATAACGCTCTATTTTATGAGACAAGTTTAAAGAGCTCTTTGCCACATTCAGGTAGCTTGACGTTAGTCAACGAGTCCAGTCTGGTGTTCGAGACCACAGACAAATCATTCTCGTCAATGCCAGTTTTGAAAACGTGAACGCACGATTCTAAAAGAAAGATCTGCCTTAGATACAAAACATTAAATTCATTATATATATAGCCGTGAGGTAGAATATCTAGAAGGCTTATTCAAGACACAAATTACAGATGGGTTTTACAAGTACTTCCCCATACAATCAACCCATACTTCAGAAGCGAAAAAACCAGGGCAAAATAAATGCTCTTCATCATCTTTAGTGACAGAAAACCTCCAGCAACTCGAAACACGTACAGCAGTTTTCTTAACTTTGTAACCACAGAGTTGAAATTTGAACTTCAGGTGGTAGCTATGAAATTTGACATACCAATCCGATGCAATACCTAAGTCTATTAGATAGGCAGAACCTCAGCACAGAAGTTTTATCATCATTTAGGCAAAGATAATTAGAGCCCATCCAAAACTTTACATACAATAGCGCCTTATTTATTTGACTTATCGTCTGCTGAAAATCCCTGCCCCAGAAAACAGTGGCAGTATCATCCGCAAAACCAAACTTTTTCCCACTGAGAGAGAGATTTAACAACCCATTGACATACAAAAGAAACAACAAGGGGCCCAATGCAGTTCCTTGGGGTACTCCACATCTGACAATAGTTTCCGTACTTGTAAAATTAGCACACTTTGTCACTTGTGTGTTTTGTTGCCTTTAGGTAAGTGCTCATGGGGTACTATAGTCTGGCAGATTTTTCTGTGTGCATGGGATCACCCTCTCCACACCACCATTTGAGTCGTTGGAAGGACAGTTACCCCAACTTAACGGTGCCAAACTACCCTACGGCCACCTTTCTCACTTTTGCTCTGAACCCCATCAGGATATAGTGACCATCTCTGTCGTCTACGTGTGCCTTTCATTTCTCAACCGTTTGTTTACTTTATAATAAAAATATAGTTTATAATAAAAATGTTTAAAATAATGTTATTAACTTTCAATTGAGTTAGACCCTACTTTTTGAATTCGAAGTTTGTCCGACATTTCATAAACTTTTGAACACATTAGATTTGGTCGATTTTTAGAGTCAAATGTAGCGGGCATTAAATTTAGAAAGAATTGGAAATTGTGAAATTTTGTTGAAAATTTGCATGACTTGTTCACCTGACCAATTGTTATAATGAGAACAATCAATTTATGCACAGATTAGCATAGATTCGTATTAAACTCTCGTATTTAAAATTTAAAATAGCACATGAAACATAAAAACTTGTAAAATATTTGTGGTTTTGAGCCTCAAAATTCAACATTCAAAATTTAAAAATTTTCAAAATTTTTAACGAATGAAAGAGTTGCCGTTCATAATTTCTCAAAGTTGGAGGTGAATCCTCGTATTACGCTTTTTTTCACGATAATGCGGTAGGGAATTTTCCCTACACTTGGCGGCCAAGGGTCCCCAGAGGTAAGGGGAGGGACGGTTGAGGGCTGAAGCCCACTTTCACCCATGCATAAAGAAAAATCTGCCAGATTATAGTTGAATTTTCGGTTTCTCTTGTTGCTTGTGCTGTTGCTGATCAGACAGGACGATTTAGGTAAACCCAGTGCTGAAGTCCGCAGTTGGATGAGACGGCGAACGGACGATTGATGGATCGATCTTCCCAGACGTGTTGACTAATCCGACTCCTCATTATCGCCGTCAAACTGCCGCCTCGTGCCGCGTCGTGAGGAAACCAATATGTTTTTCATTTCAGTCGGTCCTGTGGTAGGAGCTGGACGTTATAATCTTCGGAGCGTGATAGCCGACACGCGCGTTCCCCTGGTGCCAGCTGCCCGTGTCATGTGCCGACCCCATAATGGGAGCCTCTGTAGGAGTTCGGGAAGCTGTTTCAGAGTTTGACTCGTATCCGTGTGGAAATATCAGGGAGCAGAGGGGGTTAGAATCTCGATCCCTTATGAGGAACACTCCTACAACTTCTTTCACATCTCTAAAACCAGAAAAGTGGGATACAACAAACTGTACAAGCAGTATTATTATTTATTTAAAACATTTATGGTGATTTCAGGCATTTCCCAGGTTTTTGACCCATAAAAAATGAATTTTGAGAGCCGAACTTTCGTTAAAACATCAATTATTCACCCTTTGATCAAAATCAACTTCATATTCGGTCTTCTCGCCCTAAAAAACATCGAAAGCGATACCTTACAAGCTCATGTTCACTAAAACCTTTAAAAAAAACCCTCGAAATACCGCAATTCCCCCCCCCCCCCCCCCCCCCCATTTTGGTGTATTCCGATCGGGCTGCCGAGCTTCGGAGCACAACTAGGACCCAAACGAGTTCCCAAATGGGGACCCAAACTGTGCGGAAGAACGACGATTTTAGACCAAAATTTAACGTAGTTTCAAGGCTGAAACTTCGTTAAACCTCAGTTTTCCACTCTTTTGTCAAAATCGACTTCATATACGGTCTCCTCGTCCTAAAAAACATGGAAAACGATACCTCAGAAGCTTGTGTTACCTACTAAATCACCAAATAACCCCATTTTTACCCCCCCCCCCATTTTTCACCCATAACCCCTGGGTATATTCCGATCGGGCTGCTAAGTTTCGGGACACAACTAGGACCCAAATTAAGCCTGTGTGCGAAAGAAAGCATTTTTTTTAGACCGAAATTAATGTAGATACCGGTACGGCGGATGGCGGACGGACATTGCATTTTTGGAATCTATGCACATTGAAACGTAAAAAAGAAAAGTTTTTGCAGAGCGAATACATTGGTGTATTATTCACGGAATAATAAACCAGAAGGAAAATAATGTATTTTTGAGCAGTAGCGCCCTTTATATACATGGGTGGTCTGGCACTGAATTACATGCACTGTGACGTTGTTATTTCGCTAGATACCTACGCATGATGTGCGAAACCGTTTGCAATATAAGTATATGACTGAGGTAACCGTATACCTAATAAATGTAACAAATTTTTAGCATAATACACCTCGACACCGTCTTGAATATCTTAACAGAAAAATCCGAGAAATATAAAACAGACAAAGTCGCCAGCTCTCAGCCGACAGATTTCCCTAAGGAACTTGCATGGGGCCCTTGCTTTTTGGGCATCAATAGCGGTGAGTCTACAACACACTAATGATTTAAAAAATAACTGACATTGACTAATCTTATCTGTAAAACGCAAAAGTTCTTGAGTGGAGGGCCAAAGGGCTGAACGGATCTTGATGCGGGTTCTTTCCGGCGTGCTCTTCAAGCACAGGCTGGTAACACTGGCTTCATGAATTTCCCGCCCTGATCAGCTGATCTGAGACCGATTGGATTAGCACACGGGTAATCCAGCTAGCAATGAATAATTCGACGTTGACTACTGGGTTAGCTGATCATAACGCCACATGAGGCCAACTTTTACCTACCGATCATAAAACCATCAATATTTTCAGCGTAGGAAGGTGTGAATGTGGTCAGTATGTAGGTCAGTTGTATGTAGGTGCTAAGCATACAATAATAGTAGAAGTGTATATAAACCCCCTTGTGTATGTAAACTGTGGAAAGCGATATCAAACTCATATTTTCATGTTCGAATTTTCATTTTCCGCCGGTTTGGTACCAAAACCTGTGCAGCAAATTCGGACAGTCCAAAGAGCACGTAAAACTTCTGAATTTCAAGTTGTGAGACTCAAAAAGCTACTTTTGGATTTTGGTGCGGTAGTGGTTGCGTCGTGGCGCCTCTCATTGGCGCTGAACACAAAATTTTATACTGCAAAATCTGATGGTCTAATGAATACACTGAAAGTGCCAAGTCCGTTTTTGCGGAACGAACCAGCTAACAGAAAGCGACAAATTTCGCGTTTGTCTTGGTAAATTTTTGATATGGGGCCATATTTACCCTATGACGTTCGGCAAATATGGACATTTTTGGACATGAAGTCGGTTCGAGTTAGGTAGCTAGTGAGGTGGTACAGAACGTTTATAGAGCACCGGTGTTGTAACTTGTCTAATCCATGCTGATGATCCATTTCCTCAGTTTAATGTGCACTAAACACATGCGTATGGCACATTATGTTTCAACAATATTGGGGTGAATTGAACGCACCTTGATGGCATCGCCATAATAATTATCATCAGCCCCTCGAATTTATTATCCATTGAACTGCACTACTTCCGGCGGGGTAAGGAACTTCCTGCGGAGGGGGATGAAGGACGATAGGAAGATGCCCTTTCAAAGGACGCCCTTCGGATTGAAAAGACAGGCGGCCGAAGCAATCAGCCCTTCATAGGAGGGTTGAAGCCAGAAGTAGCTGCCGGGTGTTCGCCAGGTGGGTCGTGTGCCTCAACACCTGGGACCCACGCGACCTGGCCCCCACCGGTGGGTCCGGATTGGCTGTAGCTAAACGTGGAACTCAATGAACGATGAAGGATGCTTGACGGGTTTGTGTCGACGAGAAAGAAGTAATACTGTGGAGTGCTTTCAGTATTGTACTGTATGAAGGGTCCAGGAGAAATACACTGCCAAGGACATGGCACTGAAACTTCCTCGTGGCCTTCATACATAAAGATTCAGATTAATTAACGGATTAATTAACATAAAGAGTCAGATTAATTAACGGATTAATTAACATAAAGATTCAGATTAATTAACGGATTAATTAACATAAAGATTCAGATTAATTAACGGATTAATTAACATAAAGATTCAGATTAATTAACGGAATTATTTAACTGTTATTTAATAATAAAGGTACCTAATTCGAAGTTTGTATTCATGCTTTAAGGCAGCGGTTCCCAACCTTTTTTCTCATTCGCACCCCCCAGCAACTCAGTTTCAGCCGGCGCACCCCCGACTTACGTAAATACCAAATAGATCTGTATAGTAAAGGCGCTGTGTCAGAAGTTGATTTATAACAGACTTGAACAAAACAAACAAAAAAAAACAAAAAAGTATACACACATTTTATTTTATAAGTATATATATAATAGTATAAAATATAGTGTATAAGTATGCACACAGATTTAAAATAAAGTTTGTAGTAAAAACAATGCACATGAGCATCAAGGTAAAAGTAACACAGGTCGGTAGGTAGGTAACTAAAGAGATCGAAAGAGTAGGAGTTACATAATATGTAACTATAATAATATAATGTTTTAATATTGCAAAATTACATTATTGACAAGAAGACAGGAATGAGACTAAATTAGACTAGCCCGTAAATTTATAAATGAATAAATAAACGAGTAATTTTGGGGCAAATTAATGAGATCCTTGAGGCTGTATCGTGGTACACATTTTTTTGAAATCTGGTTCAATTGTGGACAAGTATACCCTCAAATCTATGCTTCTCTTCCTCCCCTTCTCGGCGCGTCACTACATCCCTCGCACAAAAACGATGTAGGTCCTGTCTTTTCTCAACATCTACTTTCAAGATAAAAAATATTAAAAATGTGTGGGTACACCCCATTCACACTTGAGTAGATCAGTTCACAGTTGGTTGTGGTAGCGGTGGTGTGGCAAAAGAACAAAAAATATTAATCAAATTTTTTCCCAAAAATGTCCGCCATTACTCTATTTTTTCCACGCACCCCCAAAGGGGCTCCCGCGCACCCCCGGGTGGTGCGCGCACCCCAGGTTGGGAATCGCTGCTTTAAGGTAAAGTAATTAGTCCCCGTATAGAACTGAGAACGCAGAGTCCCTATCAAATTTCAACATCCTCGGGTGAACAGGAGAGAATTTAGCACATCAGCTGAGCAGGGTACGGAGCCCGTCACTTCATTCATCAACGCAGAGGCCCTTCCAGGTTTATAGTTCTATGGTCTGGAATACTGGACGTTTGGAATGTACATGGTGCCAGTGCCACGTGCCACTGCCACCGCTGATTCAATCATGATGAATGTCGTATGGGACGTCAAGGGACCTTACCCGCATCATCCCTGAAAATCTGACCGAAATCCGTTCAAAATTGATGGAGTTATGAACGTAACAAGAAAATCTCGTTAGCGCCTGCGCAGAGGCTACCGTTGATTCGATCATGATGAAACTGATGGGGGACCATCTACCGCTAAACCCACACAGTTCCCGAAAATTTGATTGAAATCGGATCAAAATTGTGGAAGTTATGGCTGTGGCAAGGAAATGTGGACAGACGGGCACACAGACACGAAACCATATTTGTTCAGGCAAGTCCACATGCAAGTGGAAATCTTGATTTTGGAGCAAAATAAAATTTTCATTTCGAAAGTGAAAACAAAGCTTCCGCTGCCTTGCAGACCCGGAAGCAAAACTATGAGGGTCCATCTGGAGACATTTTGCAGAAATTGAAAAAACGAAGTCTCATGTCTCGGAAACACTATTATTAGTCATTTAAACACTTTTTGTATTGTCAAAGAAGAAAATGCTGCAAATTATTACACAGCGGTATTATTTACCTGTATCTAGATGCCCCTTCTGCGTAGATCGCTGTTTTCTGTGGTCGGTACCTACCCTCGTGCTCTTCCAAGGAAAGCCGTAAATCGAGTACTGGAGCCGAGCCCGTGAATTACATTTTCAAAAAAACCAGTATGTATAATGGCAAAATTCAGAAGTAGTTCTGAAGGTATTGTTGATGGGGAGTGAAAAATATCTATTTGTCGGTCCTGGCTGGGATTCGAACCTCCGACCTTCAGCATGGGATTTCGACCCCTACCCAATTGAGCTATGGGGCACACGTGTACGAGGCAAGTGATGTGTGATCTCACTCCAGGTTGATGCCTGCATACACGCTGCTGTATAGGGTAACTTCAATTTTATGGTAACATCGCAGAATGCGCCGGTCTCAAAAATTCAAAAAATCGAATTATTTAAAAACGCGAAAAAATCCACATCTCAAAATACAATTTTCCGAGATATGTATACTATGGATATTTCAACACCTATTTTTCACCCCTTAGAGTAGAGTGACAGTAACGCCGAGCCCAAACGGGTCCCATATACCAAATTTCGTGAATTTTGGTTCATGGGAACAGGAAAAAGCCACTGATGGCTGTCTACCTGTTTTAGCTTAATTACTCAACAAGAGCAATAGATAATCAAGTTGAAGACTATTAATTAGTTATTTAGTCCCGAGTCACGAGTGGTCGAAGCAACTTTTCGCTAAAAGCTCTCATCTCTCGATGCTACCGTTTGACGATGATTGCAGGGCATTTCACATGTTACGGACTCAATTGGATCCATTAGCCGTAAACATGAGCGG
>OX940987.1:9111308-9223808 GCA_954871275.1 Leptopterna dolabrata
TTTTTCCCCCTATTTTTGTGCTAGTTGGGGCTCAAGAAACGGGAAATACAGGGGAAAAAAAATTCACCCGGTTGAAATGCTGCAACTGTTAACTGTAGAAGTTAACACCAGCCTGATGGAGGCAATCATCCTATGCAACCAGGTGTTCAACGAGTCTCAATGAAGAAGTTTTTGTGAAATTTGACGAGTTGTAGGTATTTTTTTGCAACCTCAGTAAAACGTACAAACTTTTCACAATTTTAAATTTCAAATTTTCAAATAATCCAACTGATATTGGCCAACATTTTAAGAAAGTCCGACCATTGAAAACTGAAGGAATCTTACAGGAAATTTAACGTTCTTTCAAACGGTCTAATTCGATTTGTTGTAGTCTCAATATTTTGGAATGTATTAGCGTTTTAATGCGGTAAGGTAATGAAAAGTTAGAAAAACACAAATTTTCGGATATCTTTAAAACGAAGAACTTTTCGAAAAATTTCTGTCCAGTATTTTTGTTCTTAACGATGAGTAGAATCGATTCCCTGAGTTTCTCCAGAAGGAACTGGGACACCCTGTAATATACATATATTATTATCGATTCAAGAGTAAAAACGTCTAAGTAGTTAAGGGTTGACAGCTATTCAGTGAAACAGACGAACCTGGGAGACACTGGAAGAGACTGTCTCCCGAGGGAGACCATCTCTCCCAGGAGATTTTCAATATAAATAATCTGTTTTCACTGTCTCTTTTAGTGAATAGTCCCCAAGAATATCGTTCGATCGTTGATAACGTAACTGTTTTAACAGAGACAAAAAGGCGGGAATCGATTGTAGGTAATTCGAGGTCGCCAGGCGACAGGTGACGGCGGCAGGTGAGCTGGCACACCTGGCCCGTCTGGCACCAACCGGGAAGGTTTCACGCCTCTGTAACCTTACCGAAGATGTCGATGGAAGTAACATCCAAATAATACATACAGGTACACAGGGGGAAGTGAAAAATCGCTCGTCTTGCAGCATAACCATACGGGAGATTTTTCGCATCATTATAATAATATTAATACCCAGGCAATTTTTTGCACGCAAGTTCATATGAATTTAACAATTTTATAGGTATAATGCAATACGTACAAACAGTAGGCACAAACAATAATTATTGTCCCACGAAATCTCCCTATCGCCCTCCACAAAAAATAGAGAACCCTTTTTTATCGTTGAGATATTGAAATATTCGTTTTTCCGTCTCAAGTAAGCTTTAGGTGGTTTTCACCGATTTTGTAGTCATTTTATTCATTTTTACCAATTTCTACTCCCAAGATCTTAAACATGACCCACAATTTCGTTAAAAAAATATTCTTCATCACCTCCGTAACGTGAGTGAAAATATCAACGGAGTAGAAACGCGGTAAAACCACATATTTTGTGAATATCAGCCAACGTGAATTTTTAAGGGACAAATTAAGATTATTGGTCCAAAATGTTCGGAACAAAATGAATTGCTGAAAGATTTTTCGATACAAATCTGTATCAGGGCATTCTGAACGCATAATTCGATTTTAAAACAATAATTTAGGTGTTCTATATATTCACATGTTTATATGTCCATTTGTCACACACTCCTGTGTTACTTTGCCTAATGGGAAATTCCAAATTTCGACAAACTATTTGTATTAGCAAACGAAAGGATGACCGGATACGTCAATTTTAAAATACGGGAAGTGGGTCAAATTCGAATTCTTGTGGATCTATAATCGCTCAAAACGCTTAAAAATCACCCGACCAATTTAATCCAAGTATGTACCTACTTGAGATGCTGAATCGAAACAGGAAAATACTATTTTTGATATCCAAACAAAGTTGACAGCCAACAATGGATAGAAAATGCGGGTTTTCTAACTATTAAACAATGTTCGGATATGAATGAATGGTTAAAAAACAACCATGGAGAGAAAAACTGTAATTTTTTACAATTAAGACTTATTTACATACACTGTAATGGACGCTCAAACAGCATTGAAAATTATTGAAATTTGAATTATTCAAATTTGAGGTAGGTGTTGATAATCTGAAATTTCAATTAACAAATATTGTGGGGGGGGGGGGGGGTAGGACGATTCAAAGGTTCTTTATAGGAAACGCGGCAAATTATTACACAGCGCATTATTATTTACCTGTACCCCTGCATAGATCACTGTGTCCTGTGGTAAATACTTCTTCTCGAGCTCCCCCCAGGAAAGCCCTAAATCGTGTAGTGGATCCGGCCCGGGAATTAAAGTTTCATACAAATGCGCGGGATTCAATAATTCAATCATTAATTATTTGTTGTTATTCATCAAGCATAAGGTAAATAATAAACTGTTGCGTAAGAAACCGTTGTGTAATAATTTACCTCTATAGATGCCCCTTCTGCATGGATCAATCAATAATCAAAAATTCAATCATTCAATAATTAATTATTGTTTGTTCAAGTTGCAAAAGTACCTACCAACAAAATCGAAAACAGCCATCATTTTTCAAACGGAATAATAACATCACAGAGCAATCAACTCGACTTCATACAGTCATCCGTGATTATAATCAGGTGCTCCCTAGCGATGATATCTGGGCCGGATTTATACCGTCACGATCATGTTGACGAAGCTTTTCGGTGCAAACGAACAGCTGGTCGTACAATGCTCCGGGTGGTCTCAAAAAATTCTTTAATTCGTGATCAATTTAAAAACGTTTAAAAATAACTGCTATGGCGTTTTGAAAATTTCAACACCTATTTTTCACCCCCTTAGAGATGCCTGACAGTAACGCCGAGCTTCGCGGACCAACTTGACCCCCAAACGAGACCTACAAATCAAATTTGATTAATTTTGGTTCTTGGTAACTAAGAAAAGTGCGAAGTACGGCGTACGGCGGACGGACAGACATTTTTTAAATTGCATTTTCGGATTCTACATACCTTGAAACGGAAACCATCAAACTTTGCGGGGAGCTAATTTTTTTTTTTTTTTTTTTCATGCTCGATTTTGAAGGTTTATTATTGAAAATATAAAACAAAAAATGAATCTTCTAGCGAGTCCGTTTGTGGGCAAGTGATTAATTGTAATGAAAATCAAATATTATTGTGATGAATTTAAAATTGGCGTGTATTCATCACGGTGGTGTGAGGAAGTGCCCAGGCGGTTATGAGCGAATCACCACCGACGTCTGGGATCTTTTTGGAGGGGTTTTTGCCTAGGCGGTTATGAGCGAATCACCACCGACATCTGGAATCTTTTGGGAGAATTTGCCTAGGCGGTTATGGGCTGACCACCACCGTCATCTAGGATCTTTTAGGTTTATGGAGAGAGAGCAGGGTAGGAAGAGAGAGAGTAGCCAGCGGCTAGAGGAAGCGTCGAATGAGTGAAAAGTCGAAGGAGGCGAGTATTTACGTTACTGGGAGTCGTCTCCCTCCATCCCCTATTTGGTAGGGGATGGTGGGGACCAAGGTTGTGGACTCCTGCGGCTTGTTCCCCACTCGTATGGTTTATTTGGTAAGAACTAAAGTTGGCTTATGAAATATTTGTGAGAACTTAAATCTGCTAGGAGTAGTTCCGGGAGGGACTCACGACAATCATCAAAGTCAAAATGGCGTAATTATCTTCTGAATTACTCCACTGATAAAATACAACAAAGGAATACTATTAATTCTTCACTGTTCAAGGACCTTCTTAATTGAACATTTCAAAAATAAGGTATTTAGGCTCTCATTTTGTGTTTCGAAGTCTCATTTTTGCCCCCCCCCCCCCCCCCCCCCACCAACACAGCAATATAGCTTTCTCTAGAGTAGCCCTTCCAAATTCACAATCCGCTGGAGGGGTAACCTCTGCACATCATAAAGGGCTCCCTGCGGAATCCTCAACGGTAATTTGCCAGCTTTTAAACCGAACGATAAAGGGCTCACGGAGTCCACCAGCTGAAACTACCCGATTTACCCGGTTTGAGCGTGTTGGCTGCACAGAAACCCTTTGGATGTCGCCGGTTTCTGAAAACGCTTTATTTTCCCTTTGAAGGTTCTCCTCTCTCCAAAGCGAAATTTTCATCTCTGTTGGGTTAAAGTCGCTACAGGGATAACCAGCCTTTCCCGCAGCGATGATACAACACTACGTAATGAAACGGGAGTTTAAACCTGTTGTGCAACCCGGGGGGGCCTACGGCGTTTTCAAAGAGCCGCACCAGGATTATCTGTCACCCTCAGGATATTAGCCACGTCATCGGCTGTTGGATGTTCCGAGATTAACCTTCTTGTTTTCAACATCGTACGAAACAATTCCGATATCCAACGTTGCGCATTGTCATTCAATAATTATCGCTGCACACAAATTAAATACAAAATAATGGATGGATTTACAAAATAAATGTGGCGGTGATGAAGATCTTTGGATCCTACCAACTCACAGGGTCCACAACGTATCTTTGAGCTGGGGCGAGCAAATATGTACGGATCTTCGGTTTTAGGTACCTTCCCGACGGAGGTACGCGGTTGCCATGCCGCCGCACAGTGGAGCCAAAATGGAAATTTTGGTTTATTATTTTCAATAATGAACCTATGGAATCGTGCGTGAAAAACAAATGTTCAAAGTTTAGCCCCCCCTCCCCCCCCCCCCCCCCTCCCACAACGCCCATCAAAATTTGAAGATTACCTTTCAAGATACTTGGAATCCAAAAATTGAATACAAAAATGCTGCAAAGTCCTTGTCACATGGGTTTATTATTCTATTGGACATACCTACAGAAATGCTGGCTGTTCATTTATTGTTACTTTCATGTAATATAATTGAAATAGCTATTTCTGGTGGTTTCCACCAATTTTGGCCCCTAAAACTTGAATTAGGTACGCTCCACGTGTTGAAACTTTTTCTAGTGTTATTATACAAACTGATTGAGATTTCAGACGATTTCCCAGGTTTTTGACTCACGAAAAATCAATTTTGGGAGCTGAACATCTGGTACAACCTCAATTTTCCACTCTTTGTTCAAAATCGACTTCATGTTCGGTCTTCTCGTCCCAAAAACATGGAAAACGATACCTCAAAACCTCATGTTACTGACATGTTGCTAAAACGCAAAAAGTACCTATTTGTACACACATTTTCACTCATAACACCCCTGGGTATATCCCGATCGGGCTGAAAAGTTTCGGGACACAACTAGGGCCCAAATGGAGCATGTGTGCGAAAGAACGAATTTTTTAGACCGAAAATGAGGCCGGTACACGTGATAAGGCGGACGGCGTACGGCGGACGGACATTGCATTTTGGTTCATTATTCTGTGAATAATACACCTATGTAATCGCTCAGCAAAAAATTTTTATAACACCCCCTCAAAATTTTTTCTTTTCCGTTTCAAGGTGCGTAGATTCCAAAAATGCAATGTCCGTCCGCCGTCCGCCGTACGCCGTCTGCCGTATCACGTGTACAGGCTTCATTTTCGATCTAAAAAAGTCGTTCTTTCGCACACATGCTCCATTTGGGCCCTAGTTGTGTCCCGAAACTTTTCAGCCCGATCGGAATATACCCAGGGGTGTTATGAGTGAAAATGTGTGTAAAAATAGGTACTTTTTGCGTTTTAGCAACATGTTGGTAACATGAGCTTTTCAGGTATCGTTTTCCATGTTTTTGGGGACGAGAAGATCGAATATGAAGTCGATTTTGGCCAAGGAGTGGAAAATTGAGGTTGTACCAGATGTTCAGCTCCCAAAATTGATTTTTTATGAGTCAAATACCTGCGAAATCACCATCAATTTGTAGAATAACACTAGAAAAAGTGTCAACACGTGGATCAAGACGATTAAATGGCACTACCAATGATCAAAGATAATTTGAAAAAAAAAAAAAAAAAAAAAAAGATCCTACCTACCTAATTTGTGTTTTGGGGGCCAAAATTGGTGGAAACCATCAGAAATAGCTATTTCAATTATTTCACATGAAACAAACAATAAATGTACAGCCAACATTTCTGTAGAATAATAAACCCCATGTGACAAGGACTTTGCAGCGTTTTTGGAATCTACGCACCTTAAAACGGAAAAGAAAAAATTTTGCAGGGGTGTTATAAAAATTTTTTGCTGAGCGAATACATAGGTGTATATTATTCACAGAATAATAAACCAAAATTGCTATCCGTCCGCCGTACTTCGCACTTTTCTTCGCTTTACCATGAAGCAAAATTAATGAAATCTGGTTTGTAGGTCTCGTTTGGGGTCTAGTTGGTCTGCGAAGCTCGGCGTTACTGTCAGTCATCTCTAAGGGGTGAAAAATTGGGGTTGACATTTTCAGTACGCAGTAGCTCGAAAACTTTCAATAGAAGGGTATAGTTTTTTTCGAAGTTTTTCAAATTGACCTTGAACTAAAGAATTTTTTCAGACCACCTAGCGCATTGCAAGACCAGCCGTTCGTGTGCACCAAAAAGCTTCGTCAACACGATCGTGAATGCAACGGTATGGATCCGGCCCCGATATCACCGCTAGGGAATGTGATATTATTTCCTTTGATAAGTTCCAAATGAATTTCATTGGAATCGTACTGTAACCTTCGTCTGCGCATGCGCAAACATGAAATGATGACCATTTCCTTGTAACGCTTCTAACTACGCGAAAAACAATCGTACAGTGCTGAAATTTTGAGGGTAGTTGAGGGCAAATGGCCCCGTGCTAAAATCATGGAAATCGTTTCGTCTGCGCATGCGCAAACGTGAAATACTTGAAACGCCCGTAACTACTTCAAATATCGTTGTAATTAGCACAGATTTGGAGGGTCGATCAACAATGATTCTTTGGTAGTTCCATGAGAATTTCATTCGTCTGCGCATGCGCGAACATGAAATGTTGCCCGTTCCCTTGTAACGCTTCTAACGACGCGAAAAATAGTCGTAGAGAGCTGTAATTTTGAGGGTACACGTGAGATAGTCCCGTATCAAAAATGAACCTACCCAAGTATTCTATACGTTCATGTGATTCAAGTGAGGAAGCTATACTGCCTACTCGAATTGGCGGACGTTTTTTACTTTGTAACTAACCAGTTTGAAATAGGGATTCGCACTAGCGGCATGGTACAGAATAATAGAGTGACACCAAAAATGCAATTTGGTGAAATTGGCCCAAATGGCAGTTAGGCGGTTTTCGTACTGCGGTAACGGTAAACTATGAATGATTGTGTGCACAGGTGATGTTGATGGATTCGAACAGATCCAGTGATTCACTCGGGTTAGAGATCTGTAGAGTAAGAGACTTTTTTCTTTTTTTCTTCAACCGAGTATGTTCAGGTTGCACCACTGTAATTACGGGCAATGGATCGTCCTTGGCATTGTTATGCAAATCACCGAGAACGTGGTGCCCGCGGTCTGAGCGTTGGTTTTATTCAGGCAGCGAGGATGCCACGCCTGTTGGACTCACCGTGCGTTGCTTCGAGTTCTCCTCCTGCGCTGTGCGAATTATTCCGATCCAGCAGCTCAGACCACGATCTATTAGCCACTTTTACTATGCAAATATCCATTCTGTACGACCTGGTGATCAATTTGACCACCTTCAACGTGCCTCTGATGGCATAATATATCCGTGATCCGGTAGCTGCGACTCCTACAGTTAGACTAACCCTACGCAAATGGACCAGTACCCTCAAATGCAACGCAGGAGCGTTAAACGCGGCACAAAACTAGGGAATAGCGGAGAGAGAAGGCAGGAAAGCAATGCACCGGACTACAATGATTTCACTACAAACCCCCATGAAGATCCCATCGAAAATTCGTATTTCAATGATTAGCAGAATTTAGTGTTCCGTTAAGCAGAAATAGTCAACATGAACACAAATACACATTGCGCCCCATCTTTCCACGGAGTTGTAGTCAAATTATGGCCCCCTCATGGCGTTCGAAAGAGAGAGAACAGCAATCTATTGTTTTTGTATTTGTTGATCACCAGAAATTCGTGTTCCGTTAAGCATAAATCGTCAACATGAACACAAATACACATTATTTCCACCCAGTTATAGTTAAATTATACATAATTTTGTAGTGATGATTGCTTCTCCAATTTGAATATTCAACTTGATTGAATCATAATATTACGAAAGCATACTTCATGGCGTCCGAAAGAGAGAGAACAGCAACCTATTATTTTTTGTATTTGTTGATCAGCAGAAATTTGTGTTCCGTAAAGCAGAAATCGTCAACATTAACACAATATATACCCATGATGCCCCATCTTTCCAGCCATTTATAGCTAAATTATTTATTATTTTGTGGTGATGACTGCCTTTCCAACCTAAATATTCATCTTAAGTGCACACAGATCCGCACCGGAAGGATCATGTGGCTGCATTAGTCAATAAAATCAGGAAATCCATGCACTACTTTCTGGCGCTACGAAGTTTGCTAACGAAAGAAAACATTAAAATGGTGCATTATGCTCATGTATATAGTATTTTAACTTATGGTATTATTGTTTAGGGAGGTACTTATGCGCCTACCTTTATAGTATAAACATAGTAATGAATACAGTTTTGAGAATTGCAACTAATTCCCATAAACGTACTTCAACTAGTTACCTATACAAACACTTCGATGTTCTCACTCCCACAATGGCTTGTATTCACAGAACTGTTTTATATGTACACAAACACCTGCATTAGACCGACGCGAACAAATGCCAACCATGTCCTCCTGATACCACAGGCACAGAATGATTTCTACACCAGACAATTTCCATGGCCAGCTCCAGCCCTATTTGAACAGTTACCGCTCAACAAGACTTCAACATCAACAGGAAAATTTTAAAAACTAGTTCCAGAATATTTTGAGCTTGAAAATAACGATAAAATACAAATACAAATCAGCCTTCGCAGCTTTTTTATTTATTTATTGAATAATACTGAATATAAACTAAGTGTATTTATTAACTACTTAGGAATAACCTGTAAATACTGTTAGTTCTTGATCAATGTAACTCATTCTCCAAACGCTTACGGTGTGCTTCGTCAATGAAACTGCTGATACACTCACCAATAAATGTAAAAATCATTACGTTTGTTGTATGAAGTTTTTGTTGAATAAAACAATATAACTTTTTAAAAAAATTACGAAACCATATCCCCCATCTCATGGCGTCCGAAAGAGAGAGAACAGCAATCTATTATTTTTTTGTAGTTGTTCAAGTACGTCAGTAATTGGTGCCAAACATAGTATCAACTTAACCAATTCAATATAATGTTTCGTTTGATTAATCAGCTAATCCTTATCTCAGATAACATCCCAATTTACCTGAATTAACAAGTGAAGTATCCAGAGAGATTAGGCTCCAATTTAGTTATTTGGGACGTTAGAGGCCCTCTGAAAGCATTGTACGTGGCAAAGAGATGCCTAAAGAATGTGGCCAGCCTCTTAGAATGATTCACAGCAAGTATTCCAGGTTTCTGCTAAGTTCTATCGCTTATCCATTTAACGTAAATTTCCATTAGAACTTGGTCGCGTAGGTAGTTCCTCGCGCTACAAAAATCTCGTCGAAAATTCGTCTCCGCTACACTGAACAAGCCGATCAAACTATCGATCTCCGTCGACATTCAGAGAGGATAACTCGGGATTATTATGGGAAGAGAGGAGCTCGCATGATTTCCTACGTTGAGCGACGCGTTGTTGTCGTTAGCCAAAATCGGATCAACTCGAGGCGACCGCACCAACCTGTGTAATCCTCTACCTGACGGCCCTCAGTCGAAATATCACGTGATTTCAAAACGTTTTGATTCCTGACATGTTTATCAAGTATTGTTCACAATGCATTGAGTAGTTATTGGATATTTACATACAATATTTTAAATTAGAATTAATTGTTTTTAAATTTACTTACTGCAGTATGGCATTCACTGGAGAACTGATATGAATAAACTCACCTGCAACAAGACAAAAATAGCATTAAAAATGAGAATAATTCGAATAACTACTGATTTGATCATGTCTCAGTTAAAATCTGTCATTTGTACTGGGCTTTTACAAACTTAGTTCTGTCAATCAAACCAATTTATTGTGACAATAGCGGTTTTAGCAGGAAAACAAGTCTTCACAGATGGGTGTAGACGATTTTAAGGTTGAGCCAGAAGCGCCTGAAATATGGGGTGAATTTCATGGAAAATTCTATCTTTAGGGGATTACAAGCATACAGTGAAGCAGATGCGTCAAGCAGAAGCAGTGAGTATTCCAAACTGAAGATCATCCGCAACCACAGTGCTTAATTTCACTGTCGATCCATGTGTACAAGTATTATAGGCTGCAGGGGATCATTTTGTTTTATTATTCTGAGAATAATACCTAAAATTTATTTAAACATTTTTATAACACCCCCATCAAAATTTGCGCAGATTTGTAGATTTCAAAAATGCAATGTTCCGTATCTACTTCATTTCCAGTTTTAAAAAATTCGTTCTTTCGCACACAGGCTCCATTTGGGCCCTAGTTGTGTCCAGAAACTTTGCAGCCCGATCGGAATATACCCGAGGGTGTTTATAGGCAAACCCGTTTCAGAGCATCCTGAATTCATCCCTAGATTTTAGAAAATATGTATATAAGTGTACATATCTATTTATTTATGTGACACTCCAGACGATATCTGTCCTTGGGTAGGCACAGATGAAAATTCCAAATTTCGCCAAAACGTCTGTATTGCCAACAAATTATCAGTTCGAAGATGAGCAATTTTAAAAATCTAAGGGGGTCAAATTTGAGTTTTTAAGGGTGTTAAAAATTGGTAGAAAAAGCTAAAATAGCGAAAGATTTGTATAAAATCACTGAAACTGGTATGAAAGGGTGAGTAAAGATAGAAAAAATACGATTTCAGTTTTTTCTTAAATAAAGAATAGGGGTCAAATTCGGGGAGTCAAAAATTGGTGTTAAGGGCTAAAATAAATATTCGTTCACCTGACATTGTTGGGGATGGTGAATCACGACGGAGGGATTCGTTGATAAAAAATATTTTTCTCAAAAAACATTGGGTTCAAATTTGACTTTATAAGGGTCAAAAATCGGTAAAAATTGATAAAATCAGGGGAGGGGGGGAATGATATTATAATTTTACGAAAAGTGGTGTGGTTTCTCGCTATATCATCTTTTACACATAGCAGGAATAGTTCTCTGAAAATTCTCTCTTACAGCCATGCTGCATAACAGGAATGTTTTTTTCGTATTTTCTTACAAACAGCAGTCATAAATGTAGAGGACTTCGGGAAAGTTTGCTTCTTTTACAAGAAGTATACCGACTATTTAGTTGCACCACGTGGCCGAGAAGCAACCTCATTTAGATCGCTAAAATGTACTTATCACACCCCAATTTCCCCTCATTTCACAACGCGAACCAAATGAGCAACCATTTCGCTGTTAAATGAGGAGAGGTGACGCGACCTGTTAATTCGTCATCCGCCCTCAGATGAGACCCGTCGCGTTCTGCTCTATTCAACCTTTCGGGCTTTAGTTTCCTTTTCCTTTCCAACAATGGGAGGAAGCCCCCCGCAAAACAGGACTCGAGCAAACCAGTCGGGCTTGATACAACTACAGACAGAAACTCCGACTATAATTACACCCTTCGAGGCTCCTTCTGCCCGACTAAATTCGAAACAATGGGAAATAATGTGATTTAACTAACCGGAACCGTTTTGCGCTCTGCTCGCGCTGTTCGAAATGAGTTCGCGAACTCCAACGTTATTTTCTCGGTTTTGTCCGAGCAATCATGAGTTTGTATGAGCTGAAACTCGGATCTAAATTCAAGTTGATGAGAAATAACAATGTCCAGGCGTACAATGGCAATGGTTTAGTCTTGAGATTGGGAGTTGCAAACAGTTCTGACTTGATTTCGGAACAGCCCTACTTAGTAAATGAGGGCTATCATAACTGCGCAAAGCCCTAATTTATTGTTTTCAAATGATGAGTTGGGAGAAACGAGTGTTTCAAATAGAACAAGTTAGAGTACACAGGCACATAAGTGGGTATTTATTAGGTAAAAAGTTGTATGTAATGTTTGCAGGACCTCAAAAAGATTGCTTCCTCATAACCGAAGGTTGGCCTTATTGTAGCCATCTTATCATTGTGTTGTACTTGAAATCCTATTTGAACACTTGACATTTATGTTGATACCTCACCGTATTATATCACTGAATTTAGAGGGGGGCCCACACAGAATCGAACTAAATCGCGATGAAATAGTAGACAACACATTTCAAAAAAAAAAAAAAAGGAATCATTTGGACATCCAAATGATCCATTGATCCAAATGATCCATTGTCAGTACCAAAAAAATTATTGTTACTGACGATGGTTTGATCACCGAAACCGGTGTAACAGTGAGTTTTGTTCTTAGTGGAAACGGACAACGTTTCAATAACTCCGCTTCGCTCAAATTCGGTGGGTAGCTGGGGTGTAGCTCCGAGATGGTCCCCTGTGAATTACAGAACGATCGGACCATTGTTACTGCCACTGCGCACGCGCAAATGCGAAACAGCGTCTGAGCACTTCCAGGGAGCAACGCAAAATTCAACGCGCATGCGTGCCAAACCTGAATGCAGAAAAATTTCCAAACGGTTCCGAACTGGTTCGAAATTGGGTTGTAGATGCAATATAAACAGAAAAGTCGAACTGCGAACTTGGGATGGCTGCACTGTGAGCGCTAGAATTACTCTGCGCATGCGCGGATGGACAGGACAAAGCTCGAGGTACTCAATTTGTCGCCAATTACGTTCAACACAGACGCTTTGGGGGCTCTTTTCTCCTGTCCCTTGTGCTGATTTTGGTATTAGGATAATTAGGTACCAACCCAGGACCTACAACTGAAGTTAGAGTGTCACTAAATTTGATTACCTCGGGAAGAAACAAACATGCGAGTAACCGATGCTATTCAGTTACTTTTCTGCTGATCCAGCGAAGCGTTCCCACCTCGGGTCAATCTTAGAAACAAAAAAAACCTCAGCGAAACGAGAAAACAAAACTTTTTCCCTCGATCGGTTAGTAAACAGGGTATTAAAGGGGGGGAAATCCACCTTCGAAGGATTGGGTTGATACACTTTTCCCCAATGGCTGTCAACGCCGGTGGAAGAAGACGAAGAAAGAGCGAAAGCGAAGAAGACGTTTCCCGTTCAAATCCCCTCTTCATCCGTTCCATCCGATATACTCCCGCTTTTCGCTATGACTCCCGACTCTTTACCTCTTGCTTTAGGTTAAACTGAAGAAGACCTCTTCTTCTCCGTTTTTTTTTTTCCTCCCCTCTTTCTGTTCGCTTATTTCGAACGGATCAGTAGGAAAAAGGAGGTCGAGAAGTTAACCAAGTGTGCACTTGGCAGTTTTCAAGTGGAATGGCCTCTTACGGATTGGAAAGCTCTCGGCTGGCGAGACGAAGAAGAGGGGAAAAAAGTTGTAATTCGTTTGTCTTTCCAGACTCTTTCTTGGAGATTTTCTTGATTACGACGGACCCAAAAGATTATAACGACGAGTTAGCGTATTACCTAGTAGTGCTACGAGCAAGAGGTAGATGTACCTCCCTTGGGGCAGGGCAATTTGCTCGAATTCCATTAGATCTTGCCCATTGTTCCGCTCAGATTATGGAAAAACGGCTTGGAATCCGACGTTCCTACAAGCTCTTATGCAGAACTACTGACATTTATACCCGGCTGCGCCCAGGAATATGTAGAACAAGGTAGAAACAAAAATTAAGAATCTCCAGAAACAAACCACATAAAGTCAAACTACCTTTGGTTAAAAAGTAATTTACACAAATAGAAACCAAAATCTTAATTTTTGGTTCTCAATTCTTGGTTTTGGAGTAGAATCCAAAATTAAGTAGAAACCAAAACTATGTAGAAACAACACAACAAGTAGAAACCAAAATTAAGATTCTCTAGACCAAACCACATGGTCAAACTACCACTGGCTAAAAAGTAATTTTGTTAAACAAGTAGGAACCAAAATTAAGATTCTCTACAAACAAACCACATAAAGTCGAACTACATTTGGTCGAAAAGAAATTTACCACACATGCTCCCTTCTGTAATATATAGCGTATACATACATAGGTGGTATAAATACAGTAAGTAGAAACCAAGACTGTAGAAACAACACAACAAGTAGAAACCAAAATTAAGATTCTCTAGAAACAAACCACATGAAGTCAAACTACCACTGGCTAAAAAGTAATTTTGTTAAAAAAGGAGGAACCAAAATTAAGATTCTCTATAAACAAACCACATAAAGTCGAACTACATTTGGTCAAAAAGAAATTTACCACACATGCTCCCTTCTATAATATACATTGTATACATACACTGGTGGTATAAATACAGTAAATACCCTGTACATACAGTGTTGTATTCCATGCAAATACACTATAAATAAGTTGCAAATACAGTGGTGTATACAATGTAAATACAACATTATACTGTAAATACGGTGGTGTACACACTGTAAATACAACATATACTGTAAATACAGTGGTGTGCACAATTTAAATACACCAAACATTGTAAATACAGTGGTATATACAGTGTAACACATTGTAAATGCAGTGATGTATACATTGTAAACACACCATGAACTGTAGATACAACGTACATTGTAAATACAGTGGTGTGTACAATGTAAATACACCATACACCATAAATACAGCGGCGTACACATGGGAAATACACCATAAACCGTAAATACAGTGGTGTATACAATGTAAATACAGTGGTGTATACAATGTAAATACGCAATACATTGTAAATACAGTGGTGTATACAGGTGTGTGACACATTGTAACTAGAATTGTGTATACAATGTAAATGCAACATGAATTGTAAATACAATGATGCATATACAGTGGTGGTTCCTACACTGTAAATACAGTGGTGTATTTACAATGGATCCCGATCCTTTCGAGACCGTGCTGATGAAATGGACCACCGGGAACGCACAAGGATGGGATCAACTCGAACAATTTCAAGGCGAATAACTGTCGCATTCGATAATCAAATTACTTCACACTGAAACAATCCGAACCGCAAACTTCACCTGACAATTCCCCCTCGTCAGTGGGAACTTTGGTAATGGAAGGAGCCCTCGGTGCGTCAGGCAACAGGTTTCCGCACCAAGTATAACCGATTGTTGTTCTCTAATGAGCCGAAAAGAGAATGAACTTCGCATAATTGTCTCCCCTCCCCTCCACACTCATAACCCCCCCCCTTGATGTCGAGTGGGGTGAAGTTTGAATCGACTCGGCATTTCGGAAGCGTTTACTGTGAATTGGATCCTTCGTGTGGGGGTCGGATTACAAGGGATCTCATTACGTAATTAGTTACCAGAGTCTCCGTTGGAAAGGGAAACTGTGTCATCTTTAAATCGTTTCACCCGCTTGGGCTTGTTCGTCGGATCATATGAATGAGAGAAATTTTGAAAGAATGAAGTTCTATCAAATTTGTGAATTTGATGTGATCATAATCTGCGATCAAACTTACGAATCAAATCTAAATCTGTCATCTGTGAATCTGCGATCAAATTTGTAAATCTTAGGGGGTCAAATTTGTGAATCTGTGATCAAATTTGTGAAACAGTGAGCTGTGGATCAAATATAGAATTGTGTAATCAGATCTAAGAATTAGTGATCAAATACGTGAGTTAGTGATCAAATACCTACGCGAGTTAGTGATTAAATACGTGAGTTAGTGATCAAATTAGTGATTCTGTGGATCAAATCGTGAATCTGTGATCAAATTGGTGACTCAGTGATCCTGAGGATCAAATCTGTGAACTGCGTAATCAGGTTTGTGAATTAGTGATCGAATTTACGATCAAATTACTGAATTGCGAATTAGTGATAAAATTAGTGATCAGATTTGTGAATTAATTATCAAATTTATGAATCTGTGATCTTTGTGAATCTGTGATTAAATTTGTGAATCAGTGATCTGTGGATCGAATTTGTGAACTGTGCGATCAGATTTTGAATTAGATTAAAAATTTGTGAACAAAGTTCTATCAGATTTGTGAATTGGATCCTTCGTGTGGGGGTCGGATTACAAGGGATCTCATTACCTACGTAATTAGTTGCCAGTCTCCGTTGGAAAGGGAAACTGTGTCATCTTTAAATCGTTCCATCCGCTTGGGCTTGTTCATCAGATCATGTGAATGAGAGAAATTTTGAAAGAATGAAGTTCTATCAAATTTGTGAATTTGATGTAATCATATCTGCGATCAAACTTGCGAATCAAATCTAAATCTGTCATCTGTGGATCTGTGATCAAATTTGTAAATCATTGGTCAAATTTGTGAATCTGTGATCAAATTTGTGAAACAGTGAGCTGTGGATCAAATTTGTGAATTGTGTAATCAGATCTGTGAAATAATAGTGATCAAATTTGTGAATTAGTGATCAAATACGTTAGTTAGTGATCAAATACGTGAGTTAGTGATCAAATTAGTGAATCTGTGAATAAGATCTGTGAATCTGTGAACTAATTTGTAAATTAGATTTGTGAATCTGTGAATTAAATTGTGAATCTGTGACCAAATTGGTGACTCAGTAATCCTGAGGATCGAATCTGTGAACTGCGCAATCATATTTGTGAATTAGTGATCGAATTTATGATCAAATTACTGAATTGTGAATTAGTGATAAAATTAGTGATCAGATTTGTGAATTAATTATCAAATTTATGAATCTGTGATCAAATTTGTGAATCTGTTATTAAATTTGTGAATCAGTGACCTGCGGATCGAATTTGTGAAAAGTGCGATCAGATTTTGAATATTAGATTACAAATTTTTGAACGAAGTTCTATCAGATTTGTGAATTGGATCCTTCGTGTAGAGGTTGGATTACATAATTAGTTAACAGCGTCTCCGTTGGAAAGGGGAATGTGTCATCTTTAAATCGTTCCACCCACTTGGGCTTGTTCGTCGGGTCATGGGAATGGGAGAAATTTTGAATGAATGAAGTTCTATCAAATTTTTGTGGATCAGGAGTTCTATCGAATTTGGGAATAAGATGCAACCAGAACTGTGATCGAACTTCTGAATCAAATCTGAATCTGGCATCTGTGAATCTGTGATCAAATTTGTGAAACAGTGATTTATGGATAAAAGAGTGATAGGTATTCGGTTCATGGCAACTAAGAAAAGTGCAAAGTATGGCGTACGGCGGACGGATAGAAATTTTTTGTATTCCATTTTCGTATTCTACATACCTTGAAACGGAAACCATCAGATCTTGAGGAGGGTTAAACTTTTGTTTTCATGCTCGATTCCGAAGGTTCGTTATTGAAAATAATAAACAAAACAAAAAACAGTGAACCAAATTGTTGTGTGCAATTGACTATAAATGATTATAATCGATCAAAGCCACAGGTATCCAGTAACGATGATCCCGAGCGGGGAAAATTCCTTTCCATTCTCGTTTATATCATTTCAATAGGAAATTGTCCCATCTCGCGACGTCTGGCAAAGGAAAAATCGCTGTTTTATGGTTCATTCGAGCTAAAAGCCGGCTGTAGGAGCCCATTACGTTATTACAGCCCAAGACCCGCCATCTCAGTTTTTTCCCCCCTTCACTTACATTTTTGCTAGGGGCTAACGCCACCCTTGAACTTTGCTCTCTTTCTATCTGGAAAATTACTCGCGGTGTTTTTCGTTGCTCAAAAAAAAAAAGAAGAAAGAACTCTTGATGCCCGGGTTTTTCGTTTACGTCCAAAGGAATAATGAAAATAATGCCCTCTCACATCCCCCTTTCCACTACGAAAAAGGAAAATATTGAAAGGGGAAGGCGAAAAATCTCGTTCGGAACCAAAAGGTCTCACTGGCTCCTTATTTGAAACAACAAGCGACGCTAGAGATGGCAACGACACATCGACGTTTTCGAAACGTCTGTTTTGGAAAAAAACATCGATGTTTTTCGATCGACGGTTCTTAGTCGATGTTTCCATGCAATTGATGTTTGACCGTCGCTGTTTCGAAACATCGATATATCACAACAGTGATACATCGGCGTTTCCAGTTGGCCATAAGCTTTTTCAGGTTTTACTTTAAAATGTTGCAAATCCTACCGAATCTTCACATCGGCCCCTTCGATGTATGTGTCGATGTTGGTACGATAGTTTGCGATTGTAACCTACCTACCTACCAAAACGAACCGGTTTTCACCATCGCAGGTGCCAGAGGAGATGGAGGTATCGTCGCGGTTTTCACCACAGTAGATACCAGGAGAAAGGAGGGCATCCCGCGGTTTTCACCACAGCGAGTGCATGGAAAGGTAAGAGAGAGGGCGAGAGACAGAGGGTAGAGATAAGTCGAGGGTCGGTCGGTCGAATCGTCGAACGAGGAGCTGGGCCAGAAGGGCTGTTTATAAAGGGACTTTTCCACCCGTCCCCCGTTAACAATCGGCCGTTATGCCCGTTGAGGAGCGATGGCGATTGGGAGGGGATGGGGTCCCTTCGGCTACTTTCCCTTTGGCGCTGCACCGCTCAATGTTCCCGTCCTTCATTTGGTTGAATCTCATAACAATATTATAGCAGTGGTTACTGTGAGGGGAATCACGACAACTACCACCTAACTAATACGTGATAGTGAATGGCTGTCTTAAACATTACGAACGATGAGAGACCAAATATAGGTACAGTAAATAGTACACCAGCACACTGACGTATGCAGATACAGTAAAATATCATATTCGAGAAAAACAGTAATTTTGGAATCTGGAACAAGCTCAAACCTAAGTTTAGCCTCAGAAATATAAACCATGTCGACCAACAATCAGTCAACACTCCCCGCCCCGTTCCCACCACTATCTTTCCGAGGGAAAAAAATTATCTGCCAGTCGACGCCCCTTCATCAGACTGATGGAACCATCCGACTCAGCTAACGACCCGAATGATTTTTCTCTTTTTCTTTTCTCTTTTGGATTCTCCTTTCTCTTCTTCATCCTCGTTGATTTTTTTTTTACCCAGCGCTTTCCACGACTTGACAGTTTTTAAATTCTCGGCAGTGATCGGATTCGTAGTAAACGACTAAACGATTATTTTATAACTTTTTTCGTTTGGTGCCGGAAGGAATTGCGAGATGAAGGAAGAATTCCGCAGTCCACCTCGTTACAATGCATTTCCACAATATTGTAAAATAAGACAGAATTAAATGTATTAACGCTGCAAATTATTACACAAAGGTTTATTATTTACCTTTATAAATACCCCTTCTGCATAGATCACTGTTTTCTGTGATCAATACCCTCGAGCTTCCCCCGGGAAAGCCCTAAATGGAGTACTGGAGCCGGCCCGGGAATTAAAGTTCAATCATTAATTAATTATTTGTAGTTATTCATGAAGCATAAGGTAAATAATAAACCACTATGTATTACCTGTATAGATTCCCCTTTTGCGTAGGTAGTAAAATAAGCCGTTGTGTAATAATTTACCCAGTAATACGTCAACGGTTGTTCAAATTGCAGAAGGACCTATCAACAAAATACATAAGTTGGTATGCGCCTACAGTATGAACCATAATGACACCGAACAAATTTAATTTTAGCTTGCTCTTCTCGTGGACCTCTCAAGGATTGTCACTTTGGAATCCCTCAACAATAATAACATTGCGTTCATATTGGGAGTTTATCGTATTTTGATTATTCAGGTAAGGAGATTTATGACTGATTCAAGTAGCAACACCGAAGGGTCGTTTATTGCGGAACAACGACAGTGTGACGTATGCCGCCAAGCGTTCAGCAATGAGCCATTGCCGCAACAACTAGTAGCGCTCTCTGGTACATTTTTAATAATAAATCATTTATTCACACATTTTGCATAATACAGATAGATTCGCAGGCAAAATTATAAATGCAACGTTCCTCTGTTTATTACCTGAGCCTAACGTCAGTGACCTGTCCAGGCTCGTCTCTCTCCCAGCTCAGCTTGTGTACACGTTCGTTCGGTAATACATTTTAATTTATAATTCTTATACATTATTTATCTACTTCTTAAATATCTTAATTTTAACAAACTTAAATCTAGTATAGCTAAACCTTAATCTACTACACTTAATGTCTAATTAAGGTCATTATGGTAGTACATTTCTGTTATTCAGAATTTCAAATCTAGGGATGGTGGATTTTTGGATGGTCACTATGAAAGCACATTTCTGCTATTCAAAATTTAAATTTAAGGATGATGGATTTTGCATTTGTTTGATTCATCAAGTGTTGAAAAGTTAGTTTTTTGAATACGGCTACACAATTAGTTGTTATTGCTGGCAGTAGATTTTCGAAAATCAAGGGTGCTAGCCAAGGCAACTAACTGCCTAGTGTAGAAGTCATTGCTTGGGCGCGCTTTTAATGAAATACTTTGCGCGTTCAACCTGCTAGGTCATCACTTCTTTTCTTGAACAAGCCGAGGGATTTATGCACATAAATGTTTATGTTAAACATTAACAGTTTTATTTATTTATTTATTTTACTTTTTTACGGGAACAAGCCAATTGCATAGGAACATAATACAAATCAGACAGTGAAACAATTCGCATAAAATAAAGATAAAAAAATAAAGAAACTCCATAGGGAAATGAAAATAAGGAAAACAGGGGAAAAAACTAAATTCACTAAGTGATGCACGAACTGGTAGGTACTGACAGAAGCTTGTCTTTGAGTTAAGAAGGGACTTCAGTGAGCCAAGTGAATCGTTGAAAAAGTCGAATTCACAGTGAGCAGTGATGAAGAGGTTCGCGATTTAACCGTTTAGTAATAATTCACAGGGGTTTTCCAACGTTAACGGGAACCGGTTCCGGTTCTGGTACGCAGGGTGCGAACTGTTCCCGTGGCCCCACTGCAGTGATTCAAGCCGCACAACCTTCCTATATCCGGAGCGTGCGATCTGAATACTAAACGACGTTCAACGCTCCGTACAGTCAGCCAGTCCCGGGGTGGAACTCGGTACGCTCCATCGGGAAATAATGAAACGTGATGTCATAGCTACAGCTTCATTTCACATTCTGGTTAAACATTTCAACCGCGTTTCTTCGATATGAATCAGGCGAAGTAGGTACCTAAATATTATACCTACACTATCTGCCGTCACAAAAAAGGAATACGGTATTTTGCTCAGTAGGTACATTCATGCAAGGTCTCAGCAAGATCTTCGTTACAGCCTAAATCGAACTAAAAATTTCGCCATCCAAATAACCGGATGCCAATTTTGAGGCATTTCCCGAACAAATACGACTTTGAGACTGGAAAAATGGAAAGAAACTACCCGAAAAAAAGGGAGAACACCATCAACTCCATTTGGACATGGACTGAGATCTAGAATACTTTTTGATTTATTATTTTCAATAGTGAGCCTTTGAAATAAAGCATGAAAAAAAAAAATTCAACTCCCCCGTTCAACTCCGAAAATGTAATTAAAAACTTTCTGTCCGTCTGCCGCACTTCGCACTCTTCATAGTCACCGTGAACCAAAATTATTGAAATTTGGTTTATTGGTCTGATATGGGGTCTAGTTGGCCCGCGAAGCTCGGCGTTAATGTCAGTCATCCCTAAGGGGTGAAAAACAGGGGATGAAATCTCCTCTCTTCATGGTAACTAAGAAAAGTGGTTAGTACGGCGTACGGCGGCCAGACAGAAAATTTTTATTGCATTTTTGGATTCTCCATACCTTGAAACGTAAACCATCAAATTTTGTGGGGGGGGGGGGGGGTTTAGAATTTTTTTTCCATGCTCGATTCCAATGGTCCATTACTGAAAATAATAAACCGAAAAATAGGCGCCTAATTCGTGTTTTTGGGGTCCAAAATTGGTGGAACCACCAGAAACAGCTATTTCAATTATTGCATAAACAATAAATTTATGTCCAGCATTCTCCATCCGGTAGTGTGGCAGGCGGGACCGAATATGAAGTTGATTTTGACCAAAGAGTGAAGAATCGAGGTTGCAAAAAAGGTTGTTAGCTGCCAAAATTCTTTTTTTCTTTTAATTTATATTTTTTCTATCAAGTCAAAAACCTAGGAAATTGTCTGAAATTACCATAAATTTGTATAATAACACTAGAAGTAGTACCAACAGGTGAATCAAGACAATTAAATAGCACTATCAATGGTCAAAGATAATTTGTCAAAAATAGGAGCCTAATTCGTGTTTATGGGGTCCAAAATTGTTAGAAAAAATCAAAAATAAGTATTTAAATTATTGCGCATAAAATAAACAATAAATTTATTTCCAGCATTTCAGTACGTCGAATAGAATAATAAACCCGTGTGACAAGGGCTTTGGAGCCTTTCTTCTACTGATTCCCACCAAAGGAAGGGACGTGGGTAGGACCAGACCATCATAAGTCCCCATCCGGTAGTGTGGCAGGCGGGACCGAATATGAAGTTAATTTTGACCAGTGAGTGAAGAATTGAGGTTGCAACAAGGGTTCAGCTCCCAATTTTATTATTTTATTTTATTTTTTTGGGGCTAAAAACCTGGGAAATTATCTGAAGTCACCATAAATTTGTATAATAACACTAGAAGTAGTATCAACAGGTGAATCAAGACAATTAGATAGCATCCAATGATCAAGGATAATTTGTCAAAAATAGGAGCCTAATTCGTGTTTAAGGGGTCCAAAATTGGTAGAAAAATCAAAAATAAGTATTTAAATTATTGCGCATAAAATAAACAATAAATTTATTTCCAGCATTTCAGTACGTCGAATAGAATAATAAACCCGTGTGACAAGGGCTTTGGAGCGTTTCTTCTACTGATTCCCACCAAAGGAAGGGACGTGGGTAGGACCAGACCATCATAAGTCCCCATCCGGTAGTGTGGCAGGCGGGACCGAATATGAAGTTAATTTTGACCAGTGAGTGAAGAATTGAGGTTGCAACAAAGGTTCAGCTCCCAATTTTATTATTTTATTTTATTTTTTTGGGGCTAAAACCTGGGAAATTGTCTGAAGTCACCATAAATTTGTATAATAACACTAGAAGTAGTATCAACAGGTGAATCAAGACAATTAAATAGCATCCAATGATCAAGGATAATTTGTCAAAAATAGGAGCCTAATTCGTGTTTAAGGGGTCCAAAATTGGTAGAAAAATCAAAAATAAGTATTTAAATTATTGCGCATAAAATAAACAATAAATTTATTTCCAGCATTTCAGTACGTCGAATAGAATAATAAACCCGTGTGACAAGGGCTTTGGAGCGTTTCTTCTACCGATTCCCACCAAAGGAAGGGACGTGGGTAGGACCAGACCATCATAAGTCCCCATCCGGTAGTGTGGCAGGCGGGACCGAATATGAAGTTAATTTTGACCAGTGAGTGAAGAATTGAGGTTGCAACAAAGGTTCAGCTCCCAATTTTATTATTTTATTTTATTTTTTTGGGGCTAAAACCTGGGAAATTGTCTGAAGTCACCATAAATTTGTATAATAACACTAGAAGTAGTATCAACAGGTGAATCAAGACAATTAAATAGCATCCAATGATCAAGGATAATTTGTCAAAAATAGGAGCCTAATTCGTGTTTAAGGGGTCCAAAATTGGTAGAAAAATCAAAAATAAGTATTTAAATTATTGCGCATAAAATAAACAATAAATTTATTTCCAGCATTTCAGTACGTCGAATAGAATAATAAACCCGTGTGACAAGGGCTTTGGAGCGTTTCTTCTACCGATTCCCACCAAAGGAAGGGACGTGGGTAGGACCAGACCATCATAAGTCCCCATCCGGTAGTGTGGCAGGCGGGACCGAATATGAAGTTAATTTTGACCAGTGAGTGAAGAATTGAGGTTGCAACAAAGGTTCAGCTCCCAATTTTATTATTTTATTTTATTTTTTTGGGGCTAAAACCTGGGAAATTGTCTGAAGTCACCATAAATTTGTATAATAACACTAGAAGTAGTATCAACAGGTGAATCAAGACAATTAAATAGCATCCAATGATCAAGGATAATTTGTCAAAAATAGGAGCCTAATTCGTGTTTAAGGGGTCCAAAATTGGTAGAAAAATCAAAAATAAGTATTTAAATTATTGCGCATAAAATAAACAATAAATTTATTTCCAGCATTTCAGTACGTCGAATAGAATAATAAACCCGTGTGACAAGGGCTTTGGAGCGTTTCTTCTACCGATTCCCACCAAAGGAAGGGACGTGGGTAGGACCAGACCATCATAAGTCCCCATCCGGTAGAGTGGCAGGCGGGACCGAATATGAAGTTAATTTTGACCAGTGAGTGAAGAATTGAGGTTGCAACAAAGGTTCAGCTCCCAATTTTATTATTTTATTTTATTTTTTTGGGGCTAAAAACCTGGGAAATTGTCTGAAGTCACCATAAATTTGTATAATAACACTAGAAGTAGTATCAATAGGTGAATCAAGACAATTAGATAGCATCCAATGACCAAGGATAATTTGTCAAAAATAGGAGCCTAATTCGTGTTTAAGGGGTCCAAAATTGGTAGAAAAATCAAAAATAAGTATTTAAATTATAGCACACGAAATCAACAATAAATTTATTTCCAGCATTTCAGTACGTCGAATAGAATAATAAACCAGTGTGACGAGGACATTGCAGCGTTTCTTCTACTGATTCCCATCAAAGGAAGGGACGGGGTAGGACCAGACCATCACGTAAGTCCCCATCCGGTAGCTTCGGGGCCGAAGAACTCGTCCTGGTGAGGGTGCAGAGCGGTGAAGTCGGGTTTATGTGTGGCAGGCGGCACGCGCCAAGCTTGTTTTTTTGTCTGACATCCCCACCCAAACCATCAAAGAACTTACGTTCGCCTCCTTCCCGTATCCTCGCCCTCGTCTGGTCATCTCAGGAGCTGCCTACTTGTTTTTTTCCTGTCGTTTCTCTTCCCTTTCAAACAAAGTATCAACACCTTGCGACCCTCCCGGACCCGCTGGTTCCACCTGTTCGACATGTCCAGCCTCATCAGCTGGCCGACCTGCACGAGTCGCCCAGCTGGTGATCCTCCTTTCAAGGGCGTTCTCGGGATAACCAAACCAGTTCCTCGCCATCAATGAAACGATCCCAAGGGCACCCGATAACCCAGAAGTGCAGCGGAGTCTCCCGATAACCGGAAATTACGACCAACAGTTCGCTGAAACGACAAGAACTGGGCGAAAAATTCACTTAGAGAAATCAGAAAAAATATGTTGTTGAAATTGGTAGCAATGAGGGTAAGGTAACCTACCCATGCAGTCAGTTTATTATGTGATTATTCGCCGAACAATATACCTAGATGTATAATTATTCGGTTCGGATAATTTCTTTTTTTTTCTTTTTTTTGAACACCCCCTCAAAATTTTTGTTTTTACGTTTCACGGTGTGTATATTCCAAAAACGCTGCAAAGCCCATGTCACGTGGGTTTATTATTCTACTGGACATACCTACAGAAATGTTGGCTGCTCATTTATTGTTTCTTTGATGTGCAATAATTGAAATAGCTATTTTTGATGGCTGCCACAGAATCTGGCCCCTAAAAACACGAATTAGGCACCTATTTTGGTTTATTATTTTCAATGATGAACCTTTGGAATCGAGCATGAAAAAAAAAAAAAAAAAAAGTTTAACCCCCCCCCCCCCAAATTTGATGGTTTACGTTTCAAGGTATTTAGATTCCGAAAATACAATAAAAAAATTTCTGTCCGTCCGCCGTACGCTATACTGAGCACTTTTCTTAGTTACCATGAGCAAAATTGACATAATTCGGTTTATAGGTCACATTTGGGGTCTAGTTGGTCCTCGAAGCTCGACGTTATTGTCAGTCATCTCTAAGGGGTTCAAAATAGGGGTTGAAACTTTCAGAACCCCGTAGCTCGAAAACTGTCGATAGAAGGGTACGGGTTTTTTAATTACGCTATTAAATTTGTCTTGAGCAGAACAATTTTTTGAGACCACCCGGAGCATTGCTACCCAGCCGTTCGTGTGCACCAAAAAGCTTCGTCAACACGATCGTGAATCAAACGGTATAAATCCGGACCGGATATCACCGCTAGGGAGCACCTGATTGTAATCAAGGATGGCTGTATGAAGTCGAGCTGGTTTTTCTGCGATATTATTTCATTTGATAAGTGATGGACTATTGGATTTTGTAGGTAGGTACAAGTGAAACTTGAACAAACGTTGAAGTATTATTGATGGGTAAATTATTACACAACGGTGCATCTACCTAAAAGAGGCTGGATTTTGTTGATAGGTACTTTGGCAACTTGTTTTCGCTCCACATCAACAATTCCCCTTCAGAACTTCATTATTTGCGTTTCTTTTTGCCATTTTAGTTACTGGTTGCGATCGACAGAATTATTTTAGCAACATTTAACTCGTGATTTAGGTAGGTACCTAGTAACGAGTACGGGGTTAGGTACTAACCTACGGAGGTTCTGTGATCTACATATGTATAGAATAGTACATATATATTATATAGACGGGTTATCTATACGGTGAGCTGTGATCTGTAACAGAAGGGTATTCTGTACAAAATAATAAACCGTTTTGCAGGGATTTGTAGCGTTTTTGAGATGGAGATGGAACGTTTTTCAGACCCGTGAGTAACGCTCATCCAACACTCATAATTTCAGCACGTTTGGATTCTACTGATAAGGTATGCGGGTGGTTACAAGACAATGTGTACAGGAAGAGTAGGAACAAAATTTGTTCACTGATGTCTGAAATTCAAAACCCCGCAATAACTGAGTTCCAGTTTGATTGGGGGGGGGGGGGGGGGGAGAGAACTAGATGCTATTTCTCGATCGCCAACTACGGATGGCGGCACAGTGTTCTAAATTCCAATAAATTGGCTCACTGGAACTGCTTTCTGTTCAGTGAACTGGCTCGTGTGATTATAACGTCAATATGCGCCAAATCTGCTGCACAAGCTGATTGTGCACTAAGGGTCTTTCACAGGAGCACAGTCCGCAGTTCATTCATCGCTGCGAATTCATTTCAAATATCCAATTTCCATGGTTTTTCGTCGGCACAACGAATGTCAAGTTGGGGTCGTCCAGATCCTGTGTGGTTTGTCTATTTTTCATTCCAAGGCTTTCGGTGTCGAGGCGGTTAGCCGCTGTAGGCAGTTGGTGGGAGGCGGGCCGGGTACAGTCCGTGACTCCTCTGCATTGAAGGGAAGCTTTCGTCATAGCTCTGTCATCAGTCGTGTGACGCAATGGCTGAGACAACGGTACAAAAACCTTTTTGAGTCCCCAGCATCTTCTTCCAGGGGATCTCGCCACAGCCCGTCGTCCTCTCACAGCGTAGGACACACCGGAGGACTTTGAAGACGTTTCCATACATACATCATACAGTAATTCTACTATACTATATAATACTATACAGTATAATACCACTGTAATAATACTGTAACTATACAAAAAACACTGCAAATCCCTGCACAACGGTTTATTATTTTGTACCGAATACCCTTCTGTTACAGATCACAGCTCTCCGCATAGATAACCCGTCTGTATAATATAATACGTACTATTCTATACATATTATGTAGATCACAGAACCTCCGTAGGTTAGTACCTAAACCCGTACTCGTTACTAGGTACCTACCTAAATCACGAGTTAAATGTTGCTAAAGTAGTTCTGACGATGAAAAACAGTACCTAAAATGGCAAAAAGAAACGCAAATAATGAAGTTCTGAAGGGAAATTGTTGATGAGGAGTGAAAAAAGTTGCAAACGTACCTACCAACAAACTCCAGCCGCTTCTACGTAGGTAGATGGTATAATGAACCGTTGTGTAATAATTTACCGTTGAGTAATGATTTACCGTAGTAATAATTTACCCATCAATAATACTTCAACGTTTGTTCAAGTTTCACTACCTACCAACAAACTCCAAAAGAGCCATCATTTTTCAAATGAAATAATATCACAGAACAACCAATTCGACTTCATAATCCGCCAATATAATCAGGTGGCCCCTAGCAATGATTTTATCTCGGGCCAATTCCCGATTGTTAGCGCGTCCCTGGTGACGAGATTTGGTCTGAATGTATACAATTTCATTCACCCTGCTGTCGAAAATGCCTGTCGGTGCAAACTTCGGGGCCTTAGTGTGAACGAACGGCTGAGGGTACGATGCTCCGGGTGGTCTTAAAAAACTCGTAAGTTCAAGAACTATTTAAAACCGTAAAAAGATTCACGTAAAAAAAGGCATAGGCGTTTTGAAAATTTCAACCCCTATTTTGAACCCCTAGAGATGACTGACAGTAACGTCGAGCTTTGAGGACCAACTAGACCCCAAACGGAACCTATACACTTAACCCGAATTTCATCAATTTTGTTTCATGGTAACGAAGAAAAGTGGTCAGTACGGCGTACGGCGTACGGTGTACGGCGGACAGACGGAAATATTTTTATTGCATTTTCGGATTCTACATACCTTGAAACGTAAACCATCAAATTTTAAGGGGGTGGGGGGGGTGAGCATTTTTTTTTTTTTTTTCATGCTCGATTCCAATGGTTCATTATTGAAAATAATAAACCAAAAAACTACAAGATAAAAATAGAATAGTCTATTTCCACGTAAGAAACTAATAAAACTGTAGAAAACTGTAGAGAATAGAAATTGTGTACTGATGATGGTTTAGCAACCGAAACCGGTGTACAGTTTTGTTAGTTTGTTACGTGGAAATAGACTATTCTATTTTTATCTTGTAGTTTTTTGCTATGGATTTCCACTACTCCGCCGCTAGTGATCTAAGTTATACTGTAACTATACAGTAATAATAATAATAATACAGTAGTCTTATGGTGATCTGATTGGGACTGAATAGTACAGTAGTCGCTTATGGTGATCGGATTGGGACCGACTGGAAACAATCACTATAAGCGACCAATCTCTATAAGCAACTTCTACTGTATCATAAGTATACAAGGTGGTGATTTTAGCAATTTTTACCGATACTGGCGAATTGTGACCCCCAGAATTGACTTAATCTTGATTTATTACATATTTTTATTGTTTGAAAACATCGCTACTCATTGTTCATGACTGTCAAAAAAGTAAAAATACAAATGATTACCTACAAGAATAATTACATATTACAAAGCTTCTCAGCAGGCGAAATTCTCACACAAACCTCACCAAGAATCAACTGCAATCCACGAAGGGCATAACTCACTGATCCTCGCGCCCTAAAACGTGAAGGATCCTCATTAAATTCACTCTCCCTGATTAACCATTAACAAGAGGGATAGACTAGCATAGATTGCAACAGAACAAGGCAGCAGAGGTCGTTCAGGGCCTCGTTCCCGATACAATTCAGACAGCACATTTAATACTCAATGGCTAAATAGAAATATTTTGAGTTTGAATGTTGAAAAGACTAAATTATATTACTTTCACTATGAATTCTGTGGGTCTTCCTTCAGACAGGTCGATTGTGTTGCAGAACTTAGATATTTGGGAGTAATATTTGACCAGCATTTGAAATGGCGTGAGCAGGTAGCTAGGGTTGCTTTGATTTTACGAAAAAATATTATGTATTTATTCTCTCGTCTGAGGTCATTGATGAGTTTAAAGTCATTGAAAGCCGTATACTTTGCCCTTGTTCACTCTGTCCTAATATATTGCCTCCCCATTTGGGAAAGTGCGTATCAGACAGCTTTATCTCCGGTTATCTCTGCACAGAAAACTATTTCAAAAATAATCATGTATAAACGCATCACAGACCATTCTCTGCCGCTGTTCAAGAAATTGCAGATCCTGCCGTTCCACCTAATGAAAAATTTTGCGTTTGTAAAATGTTAGTTAAGGCGAGGACAACTGTTACCTCCATCCCATTCCATTCCAACAAGATTTAAGAATAGTAATAATTTGGCTTATTCTCAGGTTTCTAGTACCCTAGCTTATAATTTTTTCGATGTTGCTGCTGCACCTGTGTTTAACAGTTTCCCAACAGAACTAAAAAATAGGCTTTTTGATGACCATTTAAAAAATAAAAAGATGTCTGTATATTTAAAGAAGCACTTTCTTAGTGTACTGAAGGAAAATGACCTTATGATTGTTAACATGTAATTGCCGAGTGGTTGTATTTCTTTTTTATTTTTACTTTAATAATATAATAGGCACTTACGTCGCCATATTGGGGATTATGTTTCCAGTGTTGCTACATGATAAGAGACTTCTCCTCTTTGATTTATGCAAGGTTGAACTATGCTGTTTTTTTTTCTCTCTCTTTCCTTTTCTTTCCTCTGTCGCATAAGTAGGCAGTTTAGTTCATTTCTTGTAAATTTTGTTGTTTTGTATATATGTCTTGTATAATATATTTTGGAAATAAATAATTTTTAAAAAATAGGGCATTCTTAGTGGATTGATTTGCTACCATCATTCTTTGAAGTTCGAAAATCTTGTTTCTCGCGACTCAAAAACTACAAATACAAATAATTACCTACAAGAATAATTACAAATTGCAAAGCTTCTCGGCAGGCGAAATCCACAACCTAACCTCACCAAGAATCAACTGCAAATCCATGAAGGGCATAACTCACAGCTCCCCGCGCCCTACAACCTGAAGGGTCCTCATTGTCTCAGAGCTAAGCCCTTTTCCTCCCATCCAATTCTCACTTCTTCCTCCCTGATTAATCATTAACAAACTGGAGAGGGGTCGACGTAGCAACCTTTTCCTTCTAGTCGTCTCATCCACGGGCCCTTACAAACTCTCTTCCTTTGTTCGTGGGCCGTAGGGCTCAACTAAGTCGCATACATCATTAACATGGCTTACCGCCTCTCGCCGAGTTTTTTTCCCCCTCCGTCGGTGTTCCCTCGTAAAAGGGGTGAAAAATAATTGCATGTTTGCAGTAACCCTCCAATGTTCTTTGACAATTTCCGTCTGCTTCCGCGCTCCTTGTTTTTGCTCCTTGTTTTGTTCTTTTACAAAACAAAAAAACGGCTCTAACTACTATTGATTTCAACTCTCTCAAAAAAGACGACCTCCACAGCTATGGTCCACAACATTTTGGCTCATTATTGAGAACATTTTGAATCGACAGAAAAAAGTTAAACCACTGTCAAAAACCAGTTGGTTGTATTGTGTATTGTTGTGTAGTGTACTTGTTATTTCAAATTTGTTGACATAGGTAGGTATTGTTTTACACTGACTAGCAGGTACTGTTATATACTTACCAGGTACTTATAAATAAATCGTCATAATTTTACTTGTTATTTCAAATGTTTGTATTGATATAGGTAGGTATTGTTTTATACTGACTAGCAGGTAAGTACCTATTGTTTTATACTGACTAGCAGGTACTGTTGTATACTTACCAGGTACTTATAAATAAATCGTCATAATTTTACTTGTTATGTCAAATTTGTTGAAATAGGTACTTATAGATAAATCCTCATAATCATAGGTCATAATTTTACTTGTTATTTCAAATTTATTGATATAGGTAGGTATTGTTTTATGCTGACTAGCAGGTAATATTATATACTTACCAGGTACTTATAGGTAAGTCGTCATAATTATAGGTCATAATATTACTCTTATTATTTCAAATTTGTTGACATAGGTAACTAGCAGGTATTGTTATATACTTACCAGGTACTTATAGATATCGCCATAATTACAGGTACTTGTTACTTACAGGTACTTTTCATAACTACAGGAATTGTTACTGACTAGCAGGTACTGTTATATACTTACCAGGTACTTATAGATAAATCGTCATAGTTACAGGTACTTGTTACGTACAGGTATTGTTTTACACTGACTAGCAGGTACTGTTATATACTTACCAGGTACTTATAGATAAATCGTCATAGTTACAGGTACTTGTTACGTACAGGTATTGTTTTACACTGACTAGCAGGTACTGTTATATACTTACCAGGTACTTATAGATAAATCGTCATAGTTACAGGTACTTGTTACGTACAGGTATTGTTTTATACTAACTAGCAGGTACTGCTATATAATTACCAGGTACTTATAGATAAATCGTCATAAAGGTAGGTATTGTTTTATACTAACTAGCAGGTACTGTTATATACCTACCAGGTACCTATGGATAAATCGTCATAATTACAGGTACTTGTTACTTACAGGTACTTGTCATAACTACAGGCATTGTTACTTACTAGAAGGTACCTACTTGTCATAACTACAGGAATTTATTGTTACTGACTAGCAGGTACTGTTATATACTTACCAGGTACCTATGGATAAATCGTTATAATTACAGGTACTTGTTACTTACATTGTTACTCACAGGTGCTTGCCATAACTACAGGAATTGTTACTGACTAGCAGGTACTTGCCATAACTGCAGGAATTGTTACTGACTAGCAGGTACTGTTATATACTTCCCAGGTACTTATAGATAAATCGTCATAGTTACAGGTACTTCTTACTTACAGGTATTGTTTTATGCTGACTAGCAGGTACTGTTATATAATTACCAGGTACTTATAGATGAATCGTCACAATTATAGCTCATAATTTTACTTGTTATTTCAAATTTGTTGACATAGGTAGGTATTTTTTTATACTAACTAGCAGTTACTGTTATATACTTACCAGGTACCTATGGATAAATCGTCATAATTACAGGTACTTGTTACTTACATTGTTACTCACAGGTGCTTGCCATAACTACAGGAATTGTTACTGACTAGCAGGTACTTGCCATAACTACAGGAATTGTTACTGACTAGCAGGTACTGTTATATACTTCCCAGGTACCTATGGATAAATCGTCATAGTTACAGGTACTTGTTACTTACAGGTATTGTTTTATGCTGACTAGCAGGTACTGTTATATACTTCCCAGGTACTTATAGATAAATCGTCATAGTTACAGGTACTTCTTACTTACAGGTATTGTTTTATGCTGACTAGCAGGTACTGTTATATAATTACCAGGTACTTATAGATAAATCGCCATAATTACAGGTACTTCTTACATTATTATTATCATTATTTAACGTACTAACATTAAACTGAGACGTCCGATGTAACCGAAGTAACCGAATGTCTATGGAAGGGAACCTGGACGTAACTCGACGCCAGGAATTGAAACGGAAACCAACGTGGGTATCCGCCGAGTCCCAAGGTGGACCCGAGCAAGTAGCCGCTCGCCATCTGCGGTCGAGACCATCTGATACTCATTATCCTTCAGGTTCAAGCTCCCTATGGAATTCGTTTCTGGTACCTTCAATGGGCAGACCAGCTAATGTTTCCCCCGGGGATTGGATGAACGCTTGCAGCTTGGGATTTCCGGGTGCGCTGAAGGTGAATGAATTCACTCTTTTCAAGCATTCATTCAAACTGAAGATAATAATTCATTTGTTAATTTCCATTAAAATGAATGTGCTGGTCAAATTGGCGTTTTTCACCCTCCTTCATTTGGCATAACATAGGCATACAGCCATAGATTTAAGCAACATTGAAATTGTTATATTACACTTTTTTATCAATTTGAAGAGTTCCTTGTAAATTATTAAATTCCTTGATGCAAGCATTGAGTAGCAATCAAAAGTAACTGGTGATCGTCTCATCACTTCACTCAACAGCACTATTCACGGACCATCATATTCTGGACACTCCATAACCATGATTGTGCTCTAACGTACCGTTTGGCGTTCTTTATTTTCGGGTTTCATTACCCATACTCGTTAAAAGTAAAAGTAAAGTAAAGTAAAGTAACAGCCATTTCAGGCTGGGGCTTTTCGTCCGACTGCCCTGCCAGCGTCGCGGACGTGATCAGCTGTCCTCCAATGGAGGATCAGAATTCGATCTGATCATTTCGCTCTTTACTTGGCTACTCATTGCCTCGCCCCCTTGAGTGGAGAGGGGTTCGCCCAACAGCTACATGGGTCATACTTGGACGTGTCACCACGTGTCACGGCGGTCACCCATCCAAGTACTAACCACGCACGAGGTTTCTTAACTTCGGTGATCTCACGGGAACCGGTCTATTCCACCTGATAAGGCCGTTGGGCTCCCATACTCGTTAATAGGTACCTACCTACCTAAATCACGTGTTAAAAGTTGCTATAATAATTCTGTCGATGACAAACAGTAGCTAAAATGGCAAAAAGAAACACAAAAAATGAAGTTCTGAAAGAAAAGTGTTGATTTGGAGTGAAAAAAAAAAAAAAAAAAATCAGTCCCGTTAGGGCTTCGATCTCGGGATCTTTGGCGTATCAATCAAGTGGTCAGTTAGACCACTGCTCTATGTTGCCCAGCTGGCCAAGAGACCAGTGATGTGCGCTCTCAACACAGATTGATGCTTGCATAAACCCTGCTCTTTAGGGCAAATTGTATAGCAAATTTTATGATAACATCGTAGAATGCTCCGGATGGTCTCAAAAATTCAGAAAACAAATCGAACTATTAAAAATGCGAGAAAACTCGCTCCTCAAAATACAATTTTCCGAGATAAGGATACTCTGGACATCTCAACTCCTATTTTTCACCCCTGAGAGTTGATTGACTGTAACGCCGAGCTTCGAGGACCAACTAGAGCCCGAACGGGATTCACACGCCAAATTTCGTGAATTTTGGTTCATGGGAACTAAGGAAAAAGCGGCGGACGGACGGAAATATTTGTATTGCAGTTTTGGATTCTACATACCTTGAAACGTAAACCATCAAATTTGGAGGGGGGGTTAGATTTTTTTTTCCTCGACCCCAATGGTTAATTATTGACAATAATAAACCAAAAACCATAAAAACCCAATATTAGCCCATAAAAACTCAAAATCGAGCCACTTTTAATCAATTATGAGGTATAATATTTTAACTAAACTTTTCTGGATATTGAAATTCATTTTCAGTCTTGTCACCATTCTAATAATTGGTGATTATACATCAATTTCTGACAATATTAGGTACCTAGGAGGAAAAGGAACTCTGAGTAGTGACGACGGACTGCGCATGCGTCAGGAACTCGATCCGGGGCACAGTTCATTCGTCACACGGACAGAAATGAGCAAATGGGCCAATGAGAGGCCGCTCGTAGACGAAACTTCAGTTCCAAAAAGGACGCGCTGTGATCAGTTCGTTCCAGGCGTGTTTACTCGTATTCGGAATGACTCTTAGTACGATGGGCTCAACGATTATGAACTCCGTATTTTGACGAAATAATTATTTTAATATTATAATAATATTGTATATTTATGTAACTGTTGAAATCCAGAGATGGATTCAAAATGCTATGCGATGGAACATGCAATGCCAACAAGCATGTACTAAATAAAGCAGTCATGCAGCATGAACACAAGTGAATTTTCGAAGTTGATAACTTGTAGCCATTCCCTACCTCCAAAAACCCTTTTGAGAAAAACGTTGTTGACTATTGAAACACTCTCTTTCTACTTCTTTGGTATTATTTTTGTGATTCCCCCCCCCCCCTCCCCCCACGGCTAAGTTTTCGAAAATTGGTCATTGGTGTCACGAATATTTTGCCGAAATTTTGAATTTCATATCTCGGTCAAATATTGGCACATGGAAAAATTAATACGAGCCATGTTAATGTGGATAAAATATTATAATAAGTGAATGAAAATTGTTAAAATTCGTGCTCTGACACGGAAACAACGATGCTGGAGTCATTGCAATATCGAATTTCCTATGAAAATTCGCTACATATAATAAGGTTGACTGCGGGCGAGGATCGCCGCAGCACAGTCGCATAATTAAAGTCGCCCCCGTTCATGTTAACCGGAACTGAAACGGTTTCCCGCATTTTCTCGTGAAGAGAAAACTCGAGACACAGAACTGTTACTGTTATCTCTTTCCGTCCTCAGTTCATTTTCCTCGTTGTTTTTCGTGGCAATTTCAGAATTAGAATTAGCGTACGGCGGGAAATTTTTTTAATTCCATTTTCGGATTCTACATGCCTTGAAACATCATATTTTGAGGGGGGGGGGGGGATTAAATTTTTTTCCATGCTCGATTTTAAAGGTTCATTATTGAAAATAATAAACCAAAGATTTCTGTCCGTCTGCCGTACGCCGTACTTCGCACTTTCCTTTGTTACTGTGAACCAAAATTAATGAAATTTCGTTTGTAGGCCCCATTTGGGGTCTAGCTGGTCCGCGAAGCTCGACGTTACTGCCAATAAATGCTCAAAACTTTCAATAGCAGGGTATGGTTTTTCAACTTTTTTAAATTGACCTCGAACTAAAGAATTTTTTGAAACCCCCAGGAGCATTGTACCTACGTCCAGTCGTTGGTTTGCACAGAAAAGAATCAACATGATCGTGAATGAAACCGTATAAATCCTGCCCAGATATCATCACTAGGGGGCAGCTGATTATAATCAGCAGCTGTATGAAGTCGAGTTGGTTGTTCTGTGACATTATTTAATTCGAAAAATGATGAATCTTTTGGATTTTGCTGATAGGTACTTTTTTAAATTCAGCCAAATTTATGCTTCATGAATAACAACAAATAATTTATTAATGACAGAATTCTTGAATCCAACGCATATACTTATGAAACTGTAATATTGCCGGCCTGGCTCCAGTAGGTACTCGATTTACGACTTTCCTGGGAAGATCGCGAAGGTAGATGTTGACCACAGAAATCAGCGATCTAAGGAGAAGGGGCATCTTTGTGTAATAACTTGCAATTAAATATAATAAGAGAGAGCTGGAACAGCGATCTCCAAGGTCGAGGGTACCTATGCAAAACCCTAACACGCCTGCGAATATACGAAATTTTTTGAAAGTATCGTGAATTTTTCAAAATTTTCGTTTTCCTTCGAAATTTTTGAAAATTGTATGACAAATTTACGAAATTTTTGAAAATTGTACGAAATTTTTGGAAAACTTTGTTTAATGGTAGATAACGACAATTTTGAAAAAATTACGAAATTTAGTACGTAAATTAGTAGGTTTGTTGCGGGTTTTGCATACCCTCGACCTTAGAGATTGCCGTTCCAGCTCTTTCGTATTATATCTACTGTTGCAGTTTTTTGTTTTTCTAACTTTTCATTAAACCAGAACTGCCCGGACACAACTACGACTTCGGGCGACGGCCCAAAACTATGAGCTGGGGCACCTATGGGCCTGTTGATCAGGTAGAAATTTGTCCTTCAGTGACAAACGACTGTCCTGTGCTTCAGCGTTCTCGGTGATGCGGACCCCCCCGAAACGAATCCGGTGAAATGTTCGCGCTGAACGGCGAAGTGAAAATATTCACGTTCCCCGTTGTCATCATTTCCCCGGCTCGTCCAAATCCGAAAAAGAGCTCGGGACGAGCGAAAGCGGAGCTGTTCTTCGGCCGCGGCTCCGCGTGAGGTCAATCCGGCCCTCGTGGATGTCCCGTAAGAGCGGAAAGAAAAATGGAAAAGAAGAAAAAGTGTTACCCCGATGAGTGTACAACTTGTCCACGTGGCCACTCTCACTCGCTGCGAGTTTCCACGTGTTCACTCTGCATGCGGAAACGTGAAATACTTGAAACGCCCATAACTGCCTTAAATATTGTTCAAATTTGTTCAAACTCGGAGGATCGATCAGGAATAACACTTTGATAGTTCCGTATGAATTTCATTGGAGTCCTACAGTAAATTTCGTCTGCGCACGCGCGAACATGAAATGTTGACCTTGTAACGCTTCTAACTACGCGACAAATAGACCTAGAGAGCTGAAATTTTGAGGGTACACGCGGGTTGGATCGCAGATGGTCCCGCTCCAAAATCGTGTAAATCGTTCCGTCTGCGCATGCGGAAACGTTAAATACTTGAAACGCCCATAACTACCTTTAATATCGTTGAAATGAGTTCAGACTTGGACGGTCGATCTGGAATAACACTTTGATAGTTCCGTATGAATTTCATCAGAATCCTACAGTAAATTTCGTTTGCGCACGCGCGAACATGAAATGCGGCCGTTTCCTTGTAACGCTTCTAACTACGCGAAAAATAGACCTAGAGAGCTGAAATTTTGAAGGTACACGCGGGTTGGATCGCAGATGGTTCCGTATCAAATCGAGCCTACCCAACTACTTTATACGTTCATGTGATTCAAGTGAGGAAGAGAGGGAGATTACTCGAATCGGCAGACTTTTTTTCTCCGAGTGACGAGTTTCTTTTTCCCGATACCTCTTCAATTTATCGAGCCAAGATCATTGCCCGAAACCTGGAATTAAACCACCCAAAGTGATGTGAAAATTGAGGCTGAAAGAGCCTGCAGGGTGTTGCGCCGAGTTATTCTACAGTCCAGTTTCTCGGTTACGAAAACCATCCCTGTTTTTCAACGAGACATTGAACAAAATGAAACTCCTGTGCTCTTACATGGAATGAAACTACGTTTGGTTTATTATTCTGTGAATAATAGGCCGATATATTCACATAGCAAAAAGTTCTGGAACAACCCCTCAAAAATTTTTTTTCTTTTGCGTTTCGAGGTGCGTAGATTCCGAAAAAGCTGCGATTTTTTGACCAAAGAGTAGAAAATTGAGGTTCTAACGAAGTTTCAGCCTTAAATTTGCGTTAAATTTTCAAGTACGTTTAATTCTAAAACCGTCGCTATTCCGTATACAGGCTCATTTTGGGTTCTAGTTGTGTCCCGAAACTTTGCAGCCCGATCGAAACATGCCCAAGAGTGTTATGAGTGAAAAATGGTTGTTATAGTAGGGTTTTCCGAGGTTTTGTATGAGGTTTTAGTGAACATGAGCTTGTGAGGTATCGTTTTCCATGTTTTTTAGGGCGAGGTGACCGAATAAGTCGATTTTGACCAAAGACTGAAGAACTGAGGTTGTAACGAAGGTTCAGCTCCCAAAATTCATTTTTTATTAGTCAAAACCTGAAAAACTGTCGGAAATCACCATAAATTTGGAAAATAACACTAGAAGTAGTATCAACAGGTGAATCAAGACAATTAAATGGCACTGTCAATTATCCAAGATAATTTGTCAATAATAGGAGCCTAATTCGTTTTTTGGGGGGCCAAAATTGGTGGAAACCATCAAAAATAGCTATTTCAATGCACATGAAAGAAGCAATAAATGAACAGCCAACATTTCTGTAGGTGTGTCCGGTAGAATAATAAACCCATCTGACAAGGACTTTGCAGCGTTTTTGGGTTGAGGCGGTAGTAAGGGTGGGGGGGGGGGGACGTTGGCAATAAGTAAAAACGCTGCAAAGTCCTTGACACATGGGTTTATTATTCTATTGGACATACCTACAGAAATGTTGGCTGTTCATTTATTGTTTATTTCATTGTTAAATAATCGAAATAGCTATTTCTGATTGTTTCCATTAATTTTGGACCCTAAAACACGAATTAGGTAGGTACGCTCCCTTTTTAGCGAATTTTCGAAGAAAAAGAAGCTATTGTTCTCGGTCCAAAATTTTTAAAACTCGAATTTCCGAAAGATTTTTATACCAAAATCCGTTTCAGACCATCCTGAATTCCCTGCTGAAAGACACCAAAAATTATATGTATATATATATATATATATATATATATAATATATATATATATATATATATATATATATATTTATATTTATATATATATTTATATATGTATGTGTCATTCCAGACGATAACTCTCGAAAGAATTGAGATAAAAAGTTCAAATTTGCACGAAAAATCTGTCTTGGCAATCGACAGGCTAAGTTCGAAGATGGGCAGAATCGGGTCACCCTAAGGGGGAGTTTTGGGGGGTTTTAGGGGGGGGAAATTACCCATAAATTTCCAAAATGAAAAAGTCTGACAAGTGACACCTCATTTTAAAGGTTTTTGTACGCTGAACACGATGGTGAAATCAGAATTGCGATATCTCATTCCGTTCTCAAACTGGAGCACTTTGAAGATGAAGGAACGTGGTTATTTCTTGAGATGTTCTTCCTGGTTCGTCTGCTCTAATCTGATAACGGAATGGGATATCGCAATTCTGACTTCACCATCGTGTTCAGCGTTGGAAAATCTACAAACCGAGGTGTTACTCGGCAAAAAATGGAACAAAAAATTTGTTACCTACGTACCCAATACCTACTCTTCTGGTATTCAAAACATTTTTGATTTCCCCCTCCCCCTCCTTCCACCCCAAATTTTACTTTGCGTAAAACTACTCCTGTTTTAATTTTGTATGGTATCAAGTTGGGAAAACATTGACCGAAAATTAATTTTCAGAAAATTTTAGGCGGAGGAGGAAGATGCCGAAAACTTCGAAAATTCGCTCTTATAGCCATGCTGCATGACTGTGGTTTTTTTTCTTTTTTTTTCAATTTATCTTTGATCATTGGTAGTGCCATTTAACCGTCATGATCCACGTGTTGACACTTCTTCCAGTGTTATTATACAAAATGATGGTGATTTCAGACGATTTCCCAGGTTTTTCACTCATAAAAAATCAATTTTGGGAGCTAAACATTTGGCAGAACTCAATTTTCCACTCTTTGGTCAAAATCGACTTCACATTCGGTCTTCTCGTCCCCAAAAACATGGAAAACGATATCTCAGAAGCTCATGTTACCAACATGTCGCAAACACGCAAAAAGTACCTATTTTTACTTTTTACACACATTTTCACTCATAACACCTCTGGGTATATTCCGATCGGGCTGAAAAGTTTCGGGACACAACTAGGGCCCAAATGGAGCATGTGTGCGAAAGAACGAATTTTTTAGACCGAAAATGAAGCCTGTACACGTGATACGGCGTACGGACATTGCATTTTTGGAATCTACGCACCTTGAAACGGAAAAGAAAAATTTTTTGAGGGGGTTTTATAAAAATTTTTTGCTGAGCGAATACATAGGTGTATTATTCTAAGAATAATAAACCAAAAGAGTGTCACAAACTTCGAAAATTCGGTTGTATTGGTTGTGGTGCGTGATTGGAACATTTTTGGTTCACCCCGGTACAGCACAGTTAACCACCGCATGGCTACCTGATACACTGACGTGTGCGTTTCGAGTGCTGTAGAGGACACGGACACCCATCAAACGAGCAACTGCTTTGATCCTTTGGCGAACCCTTCGAGTCGCCGTAGTTTTATTATGAACAAGACACGAAGGCGCAGAAGGGACGAGGGATTTGTGTTGGGAAATGCCTTGGGAGAGGGTTTTCCGCGGCATCCTGACGGCCCGGTTGCCCTGGCAGCGGGTCAACAAAGACGCTTTTCACGTTGCCCCCCACCGCCGTCCCCGATCCAAAGGCCGTTGCCCCGGTTACCCTTCAGGTTGAGTCCGAGTGAAAGCGGTGGTCAGAGGTTAATCTGAAGGGAAAACCTCGCAATGGAGCCGGCGCGGGAAAGGAGTTGCCGCAATAAAACGCTGCAAAGTCCTAGTCACATGGGTTTATTATTCTATTATTTTATTGGTCTACAGAAATGCTGGCTGATTATTTATTGCTTCTTTCATGTAAAATAATTTAAATAGCTATTTCTGGTGGTTTCCACCAATTTTGGCCCCCAGAAACACGAATTAGGTTCGGCTTTTCTTTTTATCAGATTATTTTCGATCATTGATAGTACCATTTAATTTTGTATTGATTCACCTGTTGATACTACTTCTACTGTTATTATACAAATGTACGGTGATTTCACACGATTTCCAATGTTTTCGACTAATAAAAAACGCTGCAAAGTCCTTGTCACATGGGTTTATTATTCTATTGGACATACCTACAGAAATGTAGGTTGTTCATTTATTGCTTCTTTCATGTAAAATAATTTAAATAGCTATTTGTGGTGGTTTCCACCAATTTTGGCACCCAGAAACACGAATTAGGTTCGGCTTTTCTTTTTATCAGATTATTTTCGATCATTGATAGTACCATTCAATTGCATTGATTCACCTGTTGATACTACTTCTACTGTTATTATACAAATGTATGGTGATTTCACACGATTTTCAATGTTTTCGACTAATAAAAAACGCTGCAAAGTCCTTGTCACATGGGTTTATTATTCTACTGGACACACCCACAGAAATGTTGGCTGTTCATTTATTGTTTCTTTCATGCGTGATAATCGAAATAGCTATTTCTGATGGTTTCCACCAATTTTGGCCCCCAAAACACAAATTAGGTACGCTCGTTTTTTTTCTTTTTCTTTTTTTTTAAGTATCCTTGATCATTGGTAGTGCCATTTAATCGTCTTGATCCACGTGTTGACACTTCTTCCAGTGCTATTATACAAACTGATGGTGATTTCAGACGATTTCCCAGGTTTTTCACTCATAAAAAATCAATTTTGGGAGCTGAACATTTGGTAGAACTCAATTTTCCACTCTTAGGTCAAAATCGACTTCATGTTCGGTCTTCTCGTCCCCCAAAAAATGGAATACGATTACTCAGAAGCTCATGTTACCAACATGTTGCTAAAACGCAAAAAGTACCTATTTGTACACACATTTTCACTCATAACACCCCTGGGTATATCCCGATCGGGCTGAAAAGTTTCGGGACACAACTAGGGTCCAAATGGAGCATGTGCGCGAAAGGACGAATTTTTTAGACCGAAAAGGAAGCCTGTAGACGTGATACGGCGTACGGACATTGCATTTTTGGAATCTACGCACCTTGAAACGGAAAAGGAAAAAGTTTGAGGGGGTGTTATAAAACTTTTTTGCTGAGCGAATACATAGGTGTATTATTCACAGAATAATAAACCAAAATGGAATGTCCGTCCGCCGTATCACGTGTACCGGCTTCATTTTCGGTCTAAAAAATTCGTTCTTTCGCACACATGCTCCATTTGGGCCCTAGTTGTGTCCCGAAACTTTGCAGCCCGATCGGAATATACCCAGGGGTGTTATGAGTGAAAATGTGTGTAAAAAGTAAAAATAGGTACTTTTTGCGTTTTAGCGACATGTTGGTAACATGAGCTTCTGAGGTATCGCTTTCCATGTTTTTGGGGACGAGAAGGCCGAATATGAAGTCGATTTTGACCAAAGAGTGGAAAATTGAGTTCTACCAAATGTTCAGCTCCCAAAATTGATTTTTTATGAGTCAAAAACCTGGGAAATCGTCTGAAATCACCATCAGTTTGTATAATAGCACTGGAAAAAGTGTCAACACGTGGATCAAGACGATTAAATGGCACTACCAATGACCAAAGATAGTTAAAAAAAGAAGAAAAAAAAAGGAGCGTAGGTACCTAATTTGTGTTTTGGGGGCCAAAATTAATGGAAACCATCAGAAATAGCTATTTCGATTATCACGCATGAAAGAAACAATAAATGAACAGCCAACATTTCTGTAGGTATGTCCAATAGAATCATAAACCCATGTGACAAGGAATTTGCAGCGTTTTTTTAACAGATTATTTTCGATCATTGATAGTACCATTTAATTGTCTTGATTCACATGTTGATACTACTTCTACTGTTATTAAACAAATGTATGGTGATTTCACACGATTTCCAATGTTTTCGACTAATAAAAAATGAATTTCGGGAGCTTAACCTTCGTTACAACGAATTTCGTTACAACCCTTTTGTGGTAAGCCATCTTGTAATGTGGGATAAACACAAAATAAATGCACCTTTAGCTTACCACAAATTTATTGAATAGGTACACAAAGCTTTTCACTCAACTCCTGAGCATCATCAGGTAAACTAACTAACTAACTAAAATCAACACTATTCACCTGAACTGTGGGACGGCGACGGTGAGGGACTATGTATTTCGATAAGCATTTTTGTCAAAAAAGATTGGGTCAAATTTTTGGGACAGATCGTTTGTAATCAAATAACGTAATATTATTTAACTGGTTAATCATGTTTGATTTACCGTTTAATCTGTTACTGTTGTATTTGTTTGTTATTTTTGTGATTGCTATAATTTTTAAGATTTAATTTTAATTTTAGATAAAGTTTTCGAGCCAATGGGGTGGGGTGGGGGGTTAAGACCCCCACTACCCCCCCCCCTCCGCTACAACACTGCCTGAGGAACACCTCTCTTGATTTCAAACACACTTGACCGTTGTAATTGTTTTCAATTGGTCATGATTTCCCTCTTTTTTTCGGTTGCTCGAGATGCACTATTTCGCATCATTATCAGGTTGAAAATCGAGAAGAAGTGAAGAATGCATCATCTACAAGCTCCTAGGTATAGATGCAGTCGGTAGTAACTACACCTAAGAAATTTAGTAGCAACTACACGGATTAAAGTTTAGATACTACATTATATTTCTTTCGCATGAGGTTGTTGCCTAATGCCGTTTTCTCCAGGACGACATCCCCTGTTACGTCATTACTTTTGCAGACACTTTTTTTTTTCGAAAGCTAGTTTTTTAATTGAAAAATGGGATTTTAGGATTGTTTTTTGCATAATCAAGAGTATATATTTGATGCACAATTAAATAAATGAGTAAATAAATAAAATTATGATAACAAAAATAATTCAATTTACAAAAAAAAGAGTGAAGTACTGCGTTTATTGTTAAGAGGTAGCAGCACTTATGTGCCTACCTACGTGTAATTAGTTTTAGGTCGTTAGCGAACCAGCTGACGGGGTAAGAGGTGGTTTGGCGAAGTCTCTGCTATCGGGAGGTGACAGGAACGGAGTGAGTTCCCGGAGTTGGACCTACAACTCAGAACTGTGCCGGGGAGGGGTTCGCAGACTAACCGACAGCAAACTTGTCAGATTGCAAACAACCTGGCAATCAAACTTATAGGTAGGCTTTTCCCGAAGTCGGTGAGCCCTGTCCCGCATCTTGAGGGGCCCGACACTTCCGCGTGTTATCCACAGGACAATTAGGAGGTTGACGGAGTGTCGCCCCTATGCCGGCGGTAAAGTGTAAGTTGGATGTTGCTAATTACCTTTAACGTCACCGATTGAAGCGTGAAACTGACAAAGGGTCTGAGTGCCAAAAATAGGAAAACTCGTGTTTTGATGATTACGGGCGAGTGGTGTGTACGAGTACATGAAGTATGTACAAGTTCCATCCAGAATCGTTATAATTAAATACCTACCTACTTCCTTAAAAATTCATCTTTTTACCCAATTTTCGGGGAAATTTTTTATAGATCATTAGCCCCTGTGCCAGACCCCTGATTTTGGGATTTGAGTACCAAATAGATAACCAGACAGAATCAAATTTTAGATTTTCGCATTACATAGGTATATATACCTAAGTGTGTGTGTGTGCACTCTCGGGCCTTGGCTACGATATAAAAAACTTCCAATTTGGCCAAAATATTAGTAATGCCAATACTGAAAGGATGATTTCGAAGATGAGCGATTTTTAAAATAGAAAAAATTATTGGGTTAAATTTCTATTTTTCTGATGTCAAGTTGCAAAAAAAGTCTGCCAATTCGAGTAGGCAGTATAGCTTCCTCACTTGAATCACATGAACGTATAGAAAACTTGGGTAGGTTCATTTTTGATACGGGACTATCTGCGGTCCAACTCGAGTGTACGCTCAAAATGTCAGCTCTCTACGACTATTTTCGTGTAGTTAGAAGCGTTACAAGGAAACGCAATTATCAAAGTGTTATTCCAGATCGACCCTCCAAATCTGAACTCATTTCAACGATATTTAAGGCAGTTACGGGCGTTTCAAGTATTTCACGTTTGCGCATGCGCATACGGGACGATTTCCATAATTTTGTAAAGGGATCATCTGCGATCAAACCCGCGTGTACCCTCAAAATTGCAGCTCTCTACCACTATTTTTCGCGTAGTTGGAAGCGTTACAAGGAAATGGTCAACATTTCATGTTCGCGCATGTGCAGACGAATGAAACTCATAAGCAATTATCAAAGTGTTATTCCTGATCGACCCTCCAAATCTGAGTCATTTCAACGATATTTAGGGTTGTTATGGGCGTTTCAAGTATTTCACATTTGCGCATGCGCAGACGACAGTTACAACACTTTTTCACTGATTTTCGTATGGGACCATCTGTGACCCAACCCTCACCTACCCTCCAAATTTCAGCCAATTTCGACCATTATTTCGGGTAGTTATGGGCGTTACAAGGAATTACCACAGACAGAAGACAGACAGACATGGAACCAAAAATGTTCCTCGATGTCTGAAACGCAAAATGGTTGTAAAAATTTTCATTTTGGGGACATGAATATTTTTTTACTCAATCACGAATCCAAGGCTTCCCTAACTTCGGTAGTGAGAAAGCAAAAAAATAAAAATAAAATGTAATAAAATTGGTAAAAATTGATTCCCCCAAAACTGGTGGGGAAAAAAGTTAAATAGAGGAAGGAAAACACAAATTCAATAAAAATAAAAACTTCATATAAAAAAGGGTGAATTATTAATTTTTTTGTAAAAACTTTTAAAAACTCATTAGTTGAGTTAGGTAAAAGCCGCTCAATTTGGCCTCATTTGCGACAGTTGAACTGGAGATAGATTGAAGACGAAGATACCACCTCCGCTCATCCCTGTGGGCACCCCCTCCTCCTCACCATCAACCCCTGGAATAAACTAACTATAAGTGATAAAAGTGGATAAGGGATTAAATAGATGTTAACGCTACTTCATTTCGAAAATTTGCTCATATGGTCGTGCTGCTTCAATTCGAAAATTCGGTCATTCGGACTTGTTTCTTCTTCCGAATCCTCAATTATACTTTACATGTAACTAATTCATTTTGATGGGAGAACTTGTTATTCTCAATCTCTTAGCGAAACCCCGTTGAAATGTTGGCAAAAAACATTTTGTCACTCATTCAAATTCAGCACAAGTCTTCAAGCCTCATTCCAAAGAGCCCCCCTGGTGGAATAATCACCAACATCCCTCACCTCACCCCCGCACCGCCGCCCTCATCTTGTTCCAACATCCGAATTGGGAAGATACCGTTTTCGGAACTAATTAGACCTAATTGGATCCCAAGGTTTTACTTCGAATTACTCAATCCCATCGTCTTCTTTACATAATGGGTTCGTAATTAAACAAATGTAATTAGCAGTGGGGGGCCGACCCCTGACCCCTTCTGGGGCTGGAAGTTGGGAAGTTGTGTCGGGATGATGGAGATGCGAAGGAGCTGCGCTTTATTAATGAAATGGTACGTCGAGTAAAACTTGCATCGCAGCTTCATTACGTAGTATCAGGTCGAAAAACTTGCTCTTTTGGTTTATTATTTTCGATAATGAACCTTTCGAATCGACCATAAAAAAAAAATTATAAATATAATTATATAACGCCCTTCAAAATTTGCTGGCTCCCGTTTCAAGGTACGTAGTATGCGAAAACGGAATTTAAAAAATTTCTGTCCGTCGCCGTACTTTTCTTAGTTCCCATGAACCATCCCGTTCGGGGTCTAGTTGGTCCTCGAAGCTCGGCGTTACTGTCCAGTCATCTCTAAGGGGTTGAAATTTTCAAAACGCCGTAACTCGAAAACTTTCAGTAGAAGGGTATGGTTTTTTACATTCTTAAATTCGTACTGAACTAATGAATTTAATGAGACCACCCGGAGCATTGTACGAAGAGCCGTTCGTTTGCACCGAACTCCTTCGTCAACATGATCGTGAATCAAAAGTCATGAATCCTGCCCAGATTATCCAAATGGGTTTGGGCAACCTCAGCGGAATACACCCAGGGGTGTTATGGGGGGGAAAATATGTCTAAAACTAGGGGTTTTCCAGGGTTTTGTTTTTGAAGTTTCATTGAACATGAGCTTGTGAGGTATAGTTTTCCATATTTTCTAGGGCGAGAAATCCGATATGAAGTTGATTTTGACCAAAGAGTGAAGAATTGAGGTTGTAACGAAGATTCAGCTCCCAAAATTCATTTTTCTGAGTAAAAAAAAACCTGGGAAAGTGTATGGAATCGCCATAAATTTCTATAATAACTCTAGAAGTAGTATTAACAGGTGAATCAAGAGATTTCAGTGCCACTATCCATGATCAAAGATAGTTTGTCAAATATAGGCGCCTAATTCGTGTTTTTGAGAGCCAAAATTGGTGGAAACCATCAAACATAGCTATTTTAATATTATTGCACATGAAAGAAACTATAAACGAACAGCCACCATTTGTATAGGTATGTCCAACAGAATAATAAACCCATGTGACAAGGACTTCGCGTATTCTTGATAAAAGCTCGAATATATTATAGTTTTTCAAAATGTCTCTTTTCTAGAAAATTCGCTTAAAAGCTGAAAAAATGTTTAATAAATACCGCAGGTTGAAGAGTATTAGGTACAAATAGAAGGTTTCAAAAAGTTTCGTTCTGACATTATGAATGACAGGAACCTTTTATTACGAAATAGTAATTTAGCAAGCATGTGCACAATTCTTGCACTTTCCTGTGAAGGCGCAGATCATTTGACTGGTCATGATTGAAACAGAGTCTTATTCGAGTGTCGCATACTGTTATAGCCGATCTGTCCGTCTAAATTTGGACTAACCCAACCACTTCTAGAGTCATTAAGAGTCGAGAGCCTGCGCCTATGAAACCGAAGGGTTCAAGGAAGATAGGTTCAAGAACCCTTGAAAATTACTGAGGAAAAATACACAAACAAATATTGTATTTTTTGTGATGACTTCGAAACCTCTACTGAGAGGAGGTCCAGAGAAAAATAAGAGTGGAAACCACACGCGGGAGAACTGCGTTCCGGGGTCCCGAGCGGAGGGAACCACCGTTCCGGAAGACCGAGGACGTAAAGGAGCGGTCGGCTCGGATTTGACAGAAGGAACTTTCGGATAACCCCCACGGAACCTTCCGGATGAGGCCGGGTGGCCGTGGGATCGATCGGGGAGTGCGGGAGTAAACAGGAATGTTTACAACGGACGTAAATAGGTCGACATCGCGATGTACGAGTATTCCGTTCTGGTACAGTTTTCGTCGTTATTTTTATGCCGAGCTTCGTGTCACAGCCAAAAACGCTGCAAATCCCTGCACAACGGTTTATTATTTTGTACAGAACACCCTTCTGTTACAGATCACACTTCTCTGTGTAGAACACCCTTCTGTTACAGATCACAGCTCACTGTGTAGATAATCATTCTGTATAGATCACAGACCCTCTGTACATTAGTACCTGACCCCAAACTCGTTACTAGGTACCTACCTAAATCACTCGTTGTATGTTGCTAAAATAATTCTGTCGATGACAAATAGTAACTAAAATGGCAAAAAGAAACACAAATAATGAAGTTCTGAAGGAAAAGTATTGATTTGGAATGAATAAAATATTCAGACCCGGTAGGGTTTCGATCTCGGGAACTTTGGCTCAGTCCGTCAGTTAGACCGCTGCTCTATGTCGCCCAGCTGGCCAACAGACCGGTGATGTGGGCTCTCAACACAGCTTGATGCCTGCACACACCCTGCCGTTTACGGCAAATTGTAAAATATTCCGGATGGTCTCAAAAATTCAGGAAAAAAATTAATTTAAAAATGCGAGAAAACCCACACCTCAAAATACAGTTTTCTGGACATTTCAACCCCTATTTTTCACCCCTTAGAGTTCAGTCACAGTAACGCCGAGCTTCGATGACGAACTACAGCCAAAACAGTACCTGTATACCAAATTTCATGAATTTTGGTTCATGGGAACTAAGGAAAAAGCCCCTGACGGCGTACGGCGGACGGACGGAATTTTTTTGTTCGACATTCGTATTCTACCTAACCATCAAACCATCAAATTTTGGAGCGGAGTTAACAATTTTTTTTTTTTTTTTTCATTGTCGATTCCAAAGGTTTAGTATTGAAAATAATAAACGAAAACAAGCGTACTCGGTGTTTCATCGTGAAAAACACCTTTGAGCGGAGGTTGGCCGGTTTTGATATGATTCCCGCTACTTTGATCTACCAACCGGAAACCGATGAACCGCACGTCACAAAGTCAAAGTGATCCAGTCGGCCAGTCCACCACGCTGCGGTATTAAGTCCAGGGTTTCTAGACGTATTTCTACCCAAATGGGCGATTTCCATGTGTAGGAATAATTTGTGAAGCTACTGCGCATGCGCAAACACCATATCCGAAATAAAGAACTTCCCGCGAACCCATCAATTTCACTAAAATTCTGTGTATATTGCCCGGTCCCTAGGCGTTCGACTCATCGAGTTGCGACTGTATTTTTATAATGTCACTCAGATCCAGATTATCTAACTTTGGCTACACACTTGATTAAAAAATTGAAAAACTGCGATTTTCGGCACAATGTTCATCAACAAAAATGCATTAATTCGCACAAAACTCAATAATAATTATCACTAAAATTGGATAATAATCACTGAGTTTTGTGCGTCAAACATGGGATAAAAATCGCTATTTAATCTCCAAAAATGGTACTTCGGTATATTAGGTATGTTGAATTGAGTCGAGAATGATAAAGAATAAGGAGGCATCTATTATGTTCAATATATCGTAATATTATGTTTTCTTCTAAAATGACTGGCATTTGGAAAATTGTCAAATTTTGAAACTCAATAAGGTGGGTATTATGTACAATAAGCTATTTTATTTAAAAAAATAAGGGCCATAAAGTGTTTAATAATGGTTAGAACTGTTTGATTATGTAGGTAGCAAGTAAATGGAAGTGTAGGCCGAGTAGGCAATGTACTTTGTAACAGTTCCTAATGCATGAGCACGCAGAACTGTTACTCAGGAACGGTGCCACCCGTCCCAATGATAGGAAGGAGGACAATCAATCCGTTTCCTGCCTTCTACAATGTAAGATCACACCTCCCTCATTGTAGCGAATTTTCGAAGAAAAGGAAGCTATTGTTCTCGGTCCAAAATTTTTAAAACTCGAATTTCCGAAAGATTTTTATACCAAAATCCGTTTCAGACTATCCTGAATTCCCTGCCGAAAGACACCAAAAATTATATGTATATATATATATATATTTATATATTTATATATTTATATATATATATTTATATATGTATGTGTCATTCCAGACGATAACTCTCGAAAGAATTGAGATAAAAAGTTCAAATTTGCACGAAAAATCTGTCTTGGCAATCGACAGGCTAAGTTCGAAGATGGGCAGAATCGGGTCACCCTAAGGGGGAGTTTTGGGGAGTTTTAGGGGGGGGGGGAAATTACCCATAAATTCCCAAAATGAAAAAGTCTGACAAGTGACGCCTCATTTTAAAGGTTTTTGTACGCTGAACACGATGGTGAAATCAGAATTGCGATATCTCATTCCATTCTCAAACTGGAGCACTTTGAAGATGAAGGAACGTGGTTATTTCTTGAGATGTTCTTCCTGGTTCGTCTGCTCTAATCTGATAACGGAATGGGATATCGCATTCTGACTTCACCATCGTGTTCAGCGTTGGAAAATCTACAAACCGAGGTGTTACTCGGCAAAAAATGGAACAAAAAATTTGTTACGTACCCAATACCTACTCTTCTGGTATTCAAAACATTTTTGATTTCCCCCTCCCCCTCCTTCCACCCCAAATTTTACTTTGCGTAAAACTACTCCTGTTTTAATTTTGTATCAAGTTGGGAAAACATTGGCCGAAAATTAATTTTCAGAAAATTTTAGGCGGAGGAGGAAGATGCCGAAAACTTCGAAAATTCGCTCTTATAGCCATGCTGCATGACTGTGGTTTTTATTTATATCACTCGATATTTAAACAATTTCATCATTTTAACAATTCTGCGGTCGCCCGATAGGTAATCCCTTGAAATTGTCACCCTTCGAGAAATATATAAATCAACCCCCTTGGGTGAATTTAGCTTCCCCTTAATTTTTGCCCATTAAACAATCTCCTTGGAGCTGTATTCCTTAATTAACCAATAAAAAGGTATTGAGTCAGAGCAGAATTGTTGTCTACTTAATATCTTCCCTTCTCCTATAATAATAGCACCTAATTTAAAATAAATTATTTTTATTAGAGTAATTTAGGAGAGTGATCCAATCCGAGCAGCGTCGAGGTAAAAAATAATATTACGCACTCTGTTACAACTTTGATTATTCGCTCATAAGGTCATGCTGCTTGACTTTTCTTCGAGTCTGTGTGACGGAAGTGACGCACCCCTCGCATCGGAGCCACGATGAAGAGATACGATGGCATCCCTTCTGAGTGTTAAACCTCTCGAAGCTGTACAATAGAACATAGGGGACAGGTGTTGGCCATTGACTTCCTGCCTTCCTCCTCCGCCCTGGTCCCTGGAACCACATCCCGGATGGGATCACAATACCTGGGCCTCAGACCCCCACTAGGACCGCTATACGATTGCCCCCGAATGCTTCCAGCGTACAGCGAGTGGGCATCGTGATTTATTCGGCGTTTCAGACGTCCACCTGTCCATACTCGCAACAATGGCACCGTCTCATCGTTGCTCTCGACTCTGTACGTAGGTACCTACCTAAATCACGTGTTAAATGTGGCTAAAATAATTCTATCAATGACAAACAGTAACTAAAATGACAACAATAAAAAACGCAAATGAATTTCTGAAGGGAAATTGTTGATGTGGAGTGAAAAATATTCAGTCCCGGTCGGGTATCGATCTCGGGAACTTTGCCGTTCCAGTCCGTTGCTTAGACCACTGCGCTCCACCGCCAACCTGGTCGAGTGCTTGATGTGCGCTCTCAGCTCAACTTGATACCCTGCACACACCCTGCCATTAGGGCAAATGTTATAGCAAATTGTATGTCAACATCGTAGAATGCTCCAGGATGGTCTCATAACTTCAGAAAAAAATTGAACTATTGAAGAATGCGAAAAAACCCACTCCTCAAAATACAATTTTCCGAGATAGGGATACGCTGGATATTTCACTCCAATTTTTCACTCCTTAGAGCTGAGCGACAGTAACGCCGAGCTTCGAGGACCAGCTAGAACCCAAACGGGACCCGTATACCAGATTTCGTGAATTTCGGTTCATGGGAACTAAGGAAAAAGCCGCGGACGGAAGGAAATATTTTCATTCGATATTCGCACGCTAGGTCCCTTGAAACGTAAAAACCATGAAATTTTGAATGAGGGCAAACAAATTTTGTTTGCCGTGGTCGATTCCAAAGGTTCATTATTGAAAATAATAAACCAAAATTGTTACGATTTTTTTAGGCGATCCGGACGACCCATGAGTAAGCGCGTATTCAACTTACAACGATGAAATTTGATATGGAGCTTATACGGGTCGGGTCTGGCCTATGTAAATTCAGGAGCACCAATAAAATTTGTCCATGTAATTCAAATCCACGTAATAGTTGGGGATCTGTTCCGCATGGGTAACTGTGAAATACTGAACCGAATCGAGGGCGGAGGAAGACTGAAAAATGAACGTTGATAGCTCCAAGGCCGATTTGCAGGCGTCGGATGTTACCTTGGTGGGAGTTGTGGTGAAGGGGGGGGGGGGGGGGGTCGGATGACGGAAGACCCAAAGGAGGAACGACGTTATGAAAATAAGTGGAGAAAATCTTCTGGCGTTATAATATCTACCAGGCGTCGCGTCGTTATATCAAATTATTCTCGAGACGTTGCCACACCTAGGACTTCATTCTGGGACGAGGGACGTGACTGCAATTTTTCCCTTTCGCCCGAGGAAAAGATGAGAAACGGAAACAGAGACTGAAGCGGGAGGGCGCTTTCTTTGGAAAATAACGGCCTCGGGGTTTTCGGGAGAAAATGTAACATTTATGCTAAACAATGCGCTTGGAAAACGTCTGCCAAAGTGAGTGAACATTATTTGCAATGCTGTCGACAACGGGTCGCTACGCGGCGTTACTGTTGCAAACAGCCGCACTTCATGGGAGTTGTGATATTTGGATCGTTGGAAATACACTGGTTCAAACTAGTGATTGCCAGTTCACACACAGTCAGAAATAGTTTGTTTTCTATTGAAACCCTTCATACTTGAGAAATTTTGCTGGGGTTTTAGAAGGTCGTGTTGTGCAATTTTGTAATTGGGCTGGCCCATAAATAAAGAAATAACTAAAACAATAGACGATAGTAACCTGTAACAGTGTGGCTGTTCTCGATGCATTTTTTCTTCCGGTGGAGACGGGGTCGTTTGGGGAAGCCTAATCGAAATCCCTTCGGTGATAATCTGGCTGGTCTAGGAGGGGGACTCTCGAGGGTGCACCCCCACTGTCACACTTTGCAACAACCCCCACTGACCAGAAACATCACGTGAGGTTGGAATGTTACCCAACTTGTGGGTGCCTGAATTGTTAAAATTCGAGCACTAAGCCTCGAAATGAAACGTCTTTTGGTATTTGCGGTTTCGTGGCATTGGAATGGAACAAGTTGGTCAGATCAGATTAGACTATGACGCTTCGTGGTGTCTGTCCAAACTCATGGACTGGCTGGATATAATGCAAGACGTACTGTCGTGGTTCCTCCCGAATCTCTACGTAAACCACTCCTATGTAATGCTAAGCGATTTAACCAAATAAACGAAGGGAACGAGCTGGGCAATGCCAGGGGAAAGTAGAAGGGTCCCTTCCATCTAACCGCCATCGCCCCTCAACGGTAATAACGGCCGTTTCCGGATGGAGGACCTTCAAATTCGTGAATAACTTTTGGTTTATTATTTTCAATAATGAACCATTGGAATCGAGCATGAAAAAAAAAAAATTCTTACCCCCCCTCAAAATTTGATGGTTTACGTTTCAAGGTATGTAGAATCCAAAACTGCAATAAAAATATTTCTGTCTGTCCGCCGTACGCCGTACGGGCCACTTTTCTTAGTTACCATGAAAGAAAATTGATGAAATTCGGGTTATAGGTTCCGTTCGGGGTCTAGTTGGTCCTCGAAGCTCGACGTTACTGTCAGTCATCTGTAAGGGGTTCAAAATAGGGGTTGAAATTTTCAAAACGCCTATACCATTTTTTTACGTGAATGTTTTTACGGTTTTAAATAGTTCTTGAACTTGCGAGTTTTTTAAGACCATCCGGAGCGTCGTACGTCCAGCCGTTCGTTCACAGTAAGGCCCCGAAGTTTGCACTGTCAGGCATTTTCGACTCCAGTGTGAATGAAATTGTATACAATTCAAACCAAATCTCGTAACCAGACACGCGCCCACAATAGGAAATTTGGCGGAGATGAAATCATTGCTAGGGATCACCTGATTATATTGGCGGAGTATGAAGTCGAGTTGGTTGTTCTGTGATATTATTTCATTTGAAAAATGATGGCTCTTTTGGAGTTTGTTGGTAGGTAGTGAAACTTGAACAAACGTTGAAGTATTATTGATGGGTAAATTATTACTACGGTAAATCATTACTCAACGGTAAATTTACACAACGGTTCATTATACCATCTACTTAGAAGGGGCTGGAGTTTTTTGGTAGGTACTTTCGCAACTTTTTTCACTCCTCATCAACAATTTCTTTTCAGAACTTCATTATGTGTGTTTCTTTTTGTTAGGTACTGTTTGTCATCGGCAGAATTATTTTAGCAACATTTAACTCGAGATTTAGGTAGGTACCTAGTAACGAGTACGGGGTTAGGTACCAACCTACGGAGGGTCTGCGATCTACATAATATGTATAGAATAGTACATATCATAAATTATTATATAGACGGGTTATCTATACATAGAGCTGTGATCTGTAACAGAAGGGTATTCTATACAAAATAATAAACCGTTGTGCAGGGATTTGCAGCGTTTTTCTTCCGGTGGAGACGGGGTCGTTTGGGGAAGCCTAATCGATATCCCTTCTTAACCGGTGATAATCTGGCTGGTCTAGGAGGGGGACTCTCGAGGGTGCACCCCCACTGTCACAGTTTGTCACAAACCTCACTGACCAGAAACATCACGTGAGGTTGGAATGTTACCCAACTTGTGGGTGCCTGAATTGTTAAAATTCGAGCACTAAGCCTCGAAATGAAACGTCTTTTGGTATTTGCGGTTTCGTGGCATTGGAATGGAACAAGTTGGTCAGATCTGATTAGACTATGACGCTTCGTGGTGTCTGTCCAAACTCATGGACTGGCTGGATATAATGCAAGACGAACTGCCGTGGTTCCTCCCGAATCTCTAAATAAACCACTCCTATGTAATTCTAAGCGATTTAACCAAATAAACGAAGGGAACGAGCTGGGCAATGCCAGGGGAAAGTAGAAGGGTCCCTTCCATCTAACCGCCATCGCCCCTCAACGGTAATAACGGCCGTTTCCGGATGGAGGACCTTCAAATTCGTGAATAACTTTTTTTTATAGGTAGAGTATCATAGCGGAAAATATGAAAAACGGAAATTGAAAAAACGAGTGTCATATCAATTCTACTTACTTATGGTTTCCAAAAAAAATCCAGAACGAAAATCGGTTCAGCCGTCCGGGCACAAAACCTATTCCAAATTTGCCCCCGATAGTGCTGCCATCTCTTGAAAAAATGTCTTAATAAAATCGGGGACATTTACCCTTAACTGCGTCTTCCGATTGTCGATTGTTACGGAGGTTTCAATCTTTCTATATACGTCGAACTGGTAGGATAGTAGCATCAGTGAAAGTGTATATATGGGGATGGGGCGAGATGAACATCTGTTGCAAAGATCTGTGGAAGGCCTCACAAGCATTTGTCGTTCCACCTTCAACGGATTCGGCTTCAATCATCGTGAACAACTGAACAACACGCTCGATAAGACAGCTGCCGTGGAGTTGAGCTTTAGACGTTCTGTTTGAACAGGAGTACTCATACAAATGGGAACTCTTGACACCTTGCCCACTGCGGGCGTACTGGTATATTTCGTCGCCCTGATTCATCGAACTTTCACCAAAGCTCGGCGCACTCATTCCGTGCCCCGTGGTGATAACCGCGGGGTGCTCCCTCTTGAAAACTCGCTGTAGTGATAACCGCGGGGTATTCACCTTCTTCCTCCTGGCGTCTGCTGTGGTGATAACTGCGGGACACTCCTTCTCCTCTAGCACCTGCTGTGATGATAACCGCGGGGTGCTAGCCTACATCTTCCCGGTATCTGCTGTGGTGATAACCGCGGGATAACTTCCTTCCTATAGCACCTGCTGTGGTGATAACCGCGGGGTCCTAGCTTCCTCGCCAACTAATGCCTGCTTTGGTGATAACTGCGGGATAACTTCCTTCCTATAGCACCTGCTGTGGTGATAACCGCGGGGTCCTAGCCTCCTCGCCAACTAATGCCTGCTTTGGTGATAACCGCGGGATAACTTCCTTCCTACAGCACGTGCTGTGGTGATAACCGCGGGGTCCTAGCCTCCTCGCCAACTAATGCCTGCTTTGGTGATAACCGCGGGATAACTTCCTTCCTATAGCACCTGCTGTGGTGATAACCGCGGGGTCCTAGTCTCCACGCCAACTAATGCCTGCTTTGGTGATAACCGCGGGATAACTTCCTTCCTATAGCACGTGCTGTGGTGATAACCGCGGGGTCCTAGCCTCCTCGCCAACTAATGCTTGCTTTGGTGATAACTGCGGGGCGTTAGCAACCCGAAAAGACTCCTAAGGGGCGAAATCTCTCATCCTTCACCTTACCCAATCTCTCATCTCACTCATCCTTCACTTTACCCAAACCTACCCTACCATTAGGAGTCACAAAAATAGAATTGAAAGATTGTAACATGAAGCCAGCCAGGCGAGGACCTAGGTAGACTAAGTAAACAGATTTAAACGACACTCAACTTACACACTACTCAACTATTATAATAGTAGTTATCGACTAGCGGGAGATGAAAAATTAATGAACCAACCACTGTTAGTTATTTATAAAAAGGAGACTCCCAAAGAAATGCCTTGCCTTTCCCTCTGAGCCCCTGAAAGAAACTTTCGATGTTTCCTTTTCATCCTCCCCGTCTAATAAAATCAGACGTAAAAGAAAATGCCTTAGGCTGAAAAAAAAAAATCCAAAATAATTCCCTTTCACATCAGGCCCAAGCTTCCCTTTCATACTTTAGATTTGAATAAACCAACTTCGGAAAATATAAGTGGAAAAGATTGAAAGCGATTAGCGGTGTATGTCAAAAAAGTCAGGGGGAAAAAAAATAAAAAATCATCAGAGAAAAAGAGGGGAAGTGTGTGAAGGGTTTTTTCTTGCCTTATTATACTGGTCTGATGCCGAAGTTGGCTTTTTACTTCCGAGTCTGCAAGGCAGCGGAAGCTTTGTTTTCACTTTCCAAATGAAAAATTTTTCTGTGCTCCAAAATCAAAATTTCCACTTGCATTTTGCGTTTCAGGGCCTCCTGAACAAATTTGGTTTCGGGTCTGTCTGTCTGTCTGTCCACATTTCTTTGCCACAGCCATAACTTCCACAATTTTGATCCGATTTCAATCAAATTTTCAGGAATTGTGTGGGTTTGGCGCTAGATGGTACCCTATCAGTTTCATCATGATCGAAACAACGTTAGCCTCTGCGCAGGCGGTAACGAGATTTTCTTGTTACGGTCATAGCTCCATCAATTTTGAACGGATCTTGGCCAGATTTTCAGGGATGATGCGGGTAAGGTCCCTTGAGGTCCCATACGACACTCATCATGATTGAATCAGCGGTGGCAGTGGCGCGTGGCACTGGCACCGCGTACATTCCAAACGTCGAGCATTCCAGACCATAGAACTATAAACCTGGAAGGGCCTCTGCGTTGACGAATGAAATGACGGGCTCCGCACACTGCTCAGCTGGTGTTCTAAATTCTCTCCTGTTACCCCTAGGAAGTTGAAATTTGATAGGGCGTTCTCAGTTCTATGCGTGGACTGACTACTTTATCTTAAAGCATGAATACTAACTAACATCGAATTAGGAACCCTTATTATTAAATAAAAGTTAAATAATTCCGTTAATTAACCCACCACCTCTATGACTAAATCTTTTCTGCCTCCGTGCTTTGTATCGCCCAAAAATAACGATTTTTTAATTTTTGGTAGGTTTTTAGTTTTGGTTGGTATCGTCATGAGCATGGCAACCAGGTCATTTGTAGTTTTCTGAAAATTTAATGGTGACATACTGTGAAGGCCACGAGGAACCTTCTGTGCCATGTCCTTGGCATTGTATTTTGGTTTATTATTTTCAATAATGAACCATTGGAATCGAGCAAGAAAAAACAATTCTTACCCCCCCTCAAAATTTGATGGTTGACGTTTCAAGGTATGTAGAATCCAAAACTGCGATAAAAATATTTCTGTCTGTCCGCAGTACGCCGTACGGGCCACTTTTCTTAGTTACCATGAAACAAAATTGATGAAATTCGGGTTATAGGTTCCGTTCGGGGTCTAGTTGGTCCTCCAAGCTCAACGTTACTGTCAGTCATCTCTAAGGGGTTCGAAATAGGGGTTGAAATTTTCAGAACGCCGTAGCTCGAAAACTTCCGATAGAAGGGTATGGGTTTTTTTACGTTATTAAATTTGTCTTGAGCTGAACAATTTTTTGAGACCACCCGGAGCATCGTACGTCCAGCCGTTCGTGAGCACCAAAAAGCTTCGTCAACACGATCGTGAATCAAACGGTATAAATCCGGCCCGAATATCATAACTACGGAGCATCTGATTATAATCAAGGATGGCTGTATGAAGTCCAGTTGTTTGTTCTGCGATATTATTTCATTTGACAAGTGATGGACTATTGGATTTTGTTGGTAGGTACTTCTGAAACTTGAACAAACGTTGAAGTATTATTGATGGGTAAATTATTAAACAATGGCTAATTATTACACACCGGCAAATTATTACACAGCGGTAAATTATTACACAACGGTAAATTATGACACCACGGTAAACTATTACACAACGGTAAATTATTACACAACGGCTCATCTACCCATAAGGGGCTGGATTTTGTTGATAGGTACTTTTGCAACTTGAACAACCGTTGAAGTATTATTGATGGATAAATTGTTACACAATGGCAAATTATTACACAACGGCAAATTATTACACAACGTTAAATCATTACACAACGGTAAATTATTACACCACGGCAAATTATTACACAACGGTAAATTATTACACAACGGCTCATCTACCCAGAAGGGGCTGGATTTTGTTGATAGGTACCTACTTGTGCAACTTGAACAACCGTTGAAGTATTATTGATGGGCAAATTATTACACAACGGTTCGTTATTTTATCTTCGTAGAAGGGGAACCTATACATGTAAATTATTACACAACGGTTTAGGTAGGTACCTAGTAACGAGTACGGCGTTAGGTACTAACCTACGGAGGGTCCGCGATCTACATAATATGTGTAGAATAATACGTATGTTATATAGAAGGGTTATCTATACGGAGACCTGTGATCTGTAACAGGAGGGTATTCTGTACAAAATAATAAACCGTTGTGCAGGGATTTGCAGCGTTTCGTTCATACTTACGTCGAATTTTTCGAACATTTTTCGTCTTTCGAACTTCCACTCGCATTTCATGTTTTAAACTTCGGTTCCGCGTCTTTCTGTCTGTCAGCATAATATATCTGATTTCGATAGAACTGATAAAAATTGAACCATATTTTTTCGTTTCTCTAAACTGGCTTGATTCGATCTTGCCCTTACTATAGTGATTAGCCGTAAAATTGACATGTCTTGTTGAAAATTTTCTATGGATAGGATATGGGCAAGATCGTCGAGAGATGGTTAGGGATGGTTAGAGGTGCCTGCACAAGGATATAGACAAGATCGTCGAGAGATGGTTAGGGATGGTTAGAGGTGCCTGTACAAGGATATAGACATGATCGTCGAGAGATGGTTAGGGATGGTTAGAGGTGCCTGACAAGGGTATAGACAAGATCGTCGAGAGATGTTTAGGGATGGTTAGAGCTGGCAACTTGAACAACCGTTGAAGTGTTATTGATGGGCAAGTTATTACACAATGGTTCATCATAGGTATTGACCAATATTTCACTCCAAATCAACAATTTTCCTTTAGAACTTCATTATTTGCGTTTCTTTTTGCCGTTTTAGTTACTGTTTGTCATCGGCTGTATTAGTTTAGCAACGTTTAACTCGCGATTTAGGTAGGTACCTAGTAACGAGTACGGGGTTAGGTACTAACGTACGGAGGGTCTGCAATCTACATAATATGTATAGAATAGTATCTACATATTATATTATATAGACGGGTTATGTATACAGAGAGCTGTGATCTGTAACAGGAGGGTATTCTGTACAAAATAATAAACCGTTGTGCAGGGATTTGCAGCGTTTTTTATTTTATTTTATAGCTTCCATAGAAGAATGGAACAAACACTGGGCGGGAGCGCCGTTAGCAACAATACTTGATGCCTTGAAAACCTTCACAAAACCATTTCGAGAAAACTCTTCTGTCATAAGTTTCAAGCCAACATTAAGTAGGGTTCGGGAATACTTTTTTTTTCTTCTTCTTTCGCCGTCGATGGTTTCTCAGGTGAAGAAGCACAACAGACAGCGGGGAGGTGATCGATCGCGTGTTTCTGCTTTGGATCCCACGGGAAATGAGGCGATGGGGCTTTTGGACGGGGGCGGCAGCGGATGCTAACAATAAGTGACGGCTGGAGGGCGGCTACCTGGCGAGGATATTTTAAATCGATCACCGGTGTTCGACGGTACCGACAACTGACAGGACAGGCGACAGAGCTCAGAAAACGGTAGGAGTATCCATGTTCCTCCACCGAATCCATTATATAAAGTCCTCCCATAAATTAACTAATTTCAGAGACGCTCACTACTTAGTAGTAAAACCCCAGTTTAATGAAGAAAAGGTCGTCGAAACCAGCTAAAATCATGTTTGGAAGACCAAGTACATGTTGGAAACCAAGTAAATATTCGTAATTTCTCCAGAGTAGGTAACGAGGACTTCGCTCTCAGCTTACAGCGAAAAATATTTAAAATTTGAAACTTCTAAATTTTAAAAAATCTTTAAACCTGACAATTTAAAAAAATCAAAATATTAAAATATTTAAACCTTTGAAAATTACAACCTTCAAAATTTACAATATCTGAATCATTTGAAATTTAAAAAACCTTTGCACCCTTTGAAATAAATGCAATTTAAAATTCAAAAACTATGAAACCTTTGAAATTTAAAAATTTAAAATTTAAAAATCTTCGGAACCTTTGAAAATTATCGAAATTTTGAAAACACAATATTCGAAATCAGAGGTGGATATATTACCTTTTCGAATGTAGCTGAGTTCTATGGTGTCATGGCAAGGGGATATTATAGTACCTTTGATTCTATTAACGTCTTTTAGTATTTTCCGAAACGAAACCTCGATTTCATACATCACTTTAACAAGGAAAGCGTAGGATTTGAATTGAAACGACTTGAAAATAGTAAAATGCACCTAAAACCCTAGAACATTAATATAAATAATTTTTCGGAAATTGGTGTTTAGTGCCATTTGGAACTGATCTACGCAAATGCCGGAGAAATAATGTTATATTTCCATAAACTTTAGGCAGACGGATTCCAGCTCGTGTCACGTGAACGCCTCGGCGGCAAACGGTTGGGAAGTCGGTTTGAATCAACTCATTTCCGCACCATGTGAGAACCAGGCATTTCTATTTGATTGCAGGTGCACTGAAGCATCGAAAGCACAAATATATAGGGACCACGGAAATAGTTCGACTTAGGGAGGTTTTCGAGTTTGTGAGATTTCGAGATTTTAAGCTAAGAATTTTGAGTTTGGAGGGGTTTTTTCTCAAAAAACTGCCAACACATGTTTAAAATACGGAATACGTACGTACAATGTAAATAAAGATGTTGTCGTGAGCGGGTGTGTTGCGCTCACGACATGGCGGGTGTGTTTGGATGAGGAGGAAGTTGAGAGGTTGGACGATGGCGGATGAGGAAGGACGTGCTCCGCAACGCCCCGCGGTTTTCACCACAGAAGACACCGGGAAGATGGAGGCTAACACCCCGCGGTTTTCACCATAGCAGGAGTTAGAGGAGAAGGAGGCGTCCCACAGTTTTCAACACAGCAGACGCCTGGAAAGTGTAGGCTAGCACCCCGCGGTTTTCACCACAGCCGGTGCTACAGGAGAACGAGGTATCCCGCGGTTTTCACCACAGCAGACACCTGGAAGGGGGAGAGCACCCCGCGATTTTCCCCAAAGTGAGTGCAAGAGAAGGCAGAAGAGAGAGGTCGAGAGAGAAGTTGCAAATCGAGGGTCGGTCGGTCGAATGACGAGCTGGGCCAAAAGGACTGCTTATAAAGGCCCGTTTCCACCCGTCCCCCGTCAACAACCGGCCGTTAAGACTGTTGAGGATTGATGGTGGTTGATGGAAGGAACCCTTCCTCCATTGGCGCTACCCTGCTCGTTGTTCCCTTCGTTTATCTGGTTAAATCTTTCTATATTACATAGGAGTGGTTAGTGTAGAGGTTTGAGGGGAACCATGACAGATGTAAAACAAGATTATGGATGACTTTTGATTCCTTATTTGGGACAGCAGAAGTCTGCAATAACAATTTGTTTTTGTATTCTCACACGCTCCCGATCAATGACGTTTTCAGTGTTCAATGGCTCAGGGACTAGCAACTTCGAGTTACCAGAGGCTCGATGCTCCAAAAATCACTTAGAGTTAACCTCCGTTTTTTTCCGAGATGAACCAGGTTTTCTCCTGGGCCAGGAGAAACGCTTGGAGTTTGGGAGGTTTTCGAGTTATGGAGGTTCGACTTATCGAGGTTCCACTGTACCTACTGGTATCAGGTTGGTTTCTGAAAACAACCGAAGCTGCGGGGGTGTACGCGTAGGTCGCGCGTTTTCCTGAAGACAGCCTCGAAGCGTTGTGATAGTCCGTTCGAGAACGATAATTACCTACGGCTAACGGACAACAAATTCGACCTTCAAACATCATCAGTTACGAAACGCCTGCAACGCCCCCGCTCGGAGCCCGAACTCGCAAGTAGCTCCCAACTGCAGGTGGGCAGGAGGTTCCACAGCAAACTGCGGCCGTATTATTTCCCTTTACCACGGCAAACTATAAACGAGAGATGACTCACGATCCAGCGTTAGTCAGCCGATCGGATGGAAAAAATTGAAATATTTCACAACGACAGACAATTCCCACTGTCTAAGCAAACGACAAGAGCTATTTACACCGTCAACTGAGACCACAACATAATAATTATCAGCACGAAGCTAACGTACAGGGAGTGGTTCTCTATACCTCATCATTTCGCATCCATCCATAGTTGCCAGTTTACTTGTAACATACCTGAAACAAAAAAAGAACGATTTTAACACACAGGTAGCTTACTCGTCAATCTATATAACTAAATTTACAGGTGATTTTCGTGGTGTCTGTCTGTCTGTCTGTTTGTCTGTCTGTCTGTTTGTCTTTCAATCACGCCAAAACGGCTCAATGGGTCGAACCCATCTCGCGTATTTAGATGTTTCAGTGACCGGGGAAGGACATAGGGGGATTCACTCCCGGATCTGATGAATAGGGGTGGAGGTTTATAGGGAAGCCGAAACATAACAAAATTAAATTCTCGAAAACAGCTCAATGGATCGAACCCATCTCGCGTATTTAAATGTTTCTATGACCAGGGAAGGACATAAGGAGGTTTACTTCTGCGAGAGGTAACAAAGTCAGATGGACCCACCCCGAGTTCTACCCGTCAGCGACGGGCACAACAGCTGGTAAATCGATAAAAGGGCAAATTGAATATACTAGCAGATGGGTACCTATGAGAAGTACAAGTGAACTTTTTTGCAAAATTTTCCGATGTTCACAAAAATGCAGTGTACACTGAATACCAATTTTAGCGAATTTACATCAAATTCTACGACGTTTAGCCGTTTTTGCGGATTTTTGACACCCCCAACAAGTCAGATTCGACCAGTTCTCCATTTTGATCATTATTCTGTGCATAATACAGCTGTCTCAATTTTTTTTCTTCTACGTTTCAAGGTGCGTTGATTCCAAAAATGCAATGTCTGTCCGCCGTTCGCCGCATCACTCATATAATTATATTATCTACTTTATTTGCGGTCTAAAAAAATTCGCACTTTCGCAAACAGGCTCCGTTTGGTGCTCCGAAACTTTCCAGCCCGATCGAAATATACCCGAGGTTGTTGTGGGTTTTTTGGTGTTCTAGTACCTAACATGAGCTTGTGAGGTATCGTTTTCCATGTTTTTTAGGGCGAGGAGACCGAATATGAAGTCGATTTTGACGAAAGAGTGGAAAACAGGTTCAAACGAAGTGTCCAACTTGAACTTACGTTAAATTTTGGTCTGAAATCGTCGTTCTTCCGAACACAGTTGGTGTCCCCATTTGCAAACACATTTAGGTACTAGCTGTGTTCCAAAGCTCGGCAGCCCGACCGGACACACCCTGGGATGTTCTGGGGAAAAATGGGTGTAAAAATAGGGGTTTTCGAGGTTTTTTTGGAGGTTTTAGTGAACATGAGCTTGTGATGTATCGTTTTCCATGTTTTTTTAGGGCGAGAAGACCGAATATGAAGTTGATGTGGAGAACTGAGGTTGTAACGAAGGTTCAGCTCTCAAAATTAATTTTTTATGAATAAAAAACTTAGGAAATTGTCTGAAATCACGATAAATGTGTATAGTAACACGGGAAGTAGTATCAATCAAAACAATTGAAGAACACTACCACTGAAAAACAAGACAATTTAACTACAACAGGTGAATCAAGACAACTGAATGGCACTACAAATGATAAAATATAATTTAAAAAAAAACCTAATTCGGGTTTTTTGGGCAAAATTGGTGGAAACCATCAAAAATAGCTATTTTAATTATTGCGCATGAGGGAAGCAACAAATAAACAGCCAGCATATCAGTAGGTACAACAGAATAATAAACCCATGTGACAAGGACTTTGCAGAAATTTATTTTCGACGCTGCTGAGAGCCCTTTTAAACGTTTCGCCCACCACGACAAGACTCACATTGCTATGCCAACTGTAGTGTGCCATACACCGAATTCGTTCCTTATATCAGGTGTTTTCCTTGGGAGGTAAATCAATGATTTTAAAAACCCAACATTCACACTTTCGAACCGATTCAGCTAAGACAAACCACACAGTTCAGTTCCATACATAGAGGTTGACAAATCTTCTAATAGTATTTTCCATGACTGGACATAACTTTTTCGGGATTTTCTAATAAGTAAAAGGCAAAAATGTTGCACAAAGCAGTAAACCCACTGAAATGTACCTATTGCTTATATTCTGCAAAAATTCGCTGAAACGAACGAGCTCAATAAAAAATACACTGCCAAGGAGATGGCACAGAAGCTTCCTCGTGGCCTTCACAGTATGTCACAATTAAATTTTCATACAATACATAAAGATTCAGATTAATTAACATAAAGATTCAGATTAATTAACGAAATTAGTCCACGTATAGAAACGAGAACGCAAAGAGTCCCTATCAAATTTCAACTTCCTAGGGTGAACAGGAGACAATTCAACACATCAGCTGAGCAGGGTGCGGAGCCCGTCATTTCAGGTTTATAGTTCTATGGTCTGGAATGCTCGACGTTTGGAATGCACGCTGTGGCACCACTGCCACCTCTGATTCAATCATGATGAATGTCGTATGGGACCTCAAGAGACCTTACCCGCATCATCCCTGAAAATCTGGCCAAAATCCGTTCAAAATTGACGGAGTTACGACCGCAACGAGAAAATCTCGCTAGCGCCTGCGCAGAGGCTAACGTTGATTCGATCATGATGAAACTGATAGGGTACCATCTAGCGCCAATCCCACACAATTCCTGAAAATTTGATTGAAATCGGATCAAAATTGTGGAAGTTATGGTTGTGGCAAGGAAATGTGGACAGACAGACAAGAAACCAAATTTGTCAGGAGGCCCTGAAACGCAAAATGGAAGTGGAAACTTTGATTTTGGCGCACAAAAAAATTTTTCATTTCGAAAGTGAAAACAAAGCTTCCGCTGCCTTGCTGACTCTGAAGCAAAAACCGTTCAAGCGTTGGTACAAGTTAATTGCGATTAAGAACGACTAAAAATAGAAGTTTACTAATGGCAGAATTAAAAACGCTCTCAACGTTCCAATTGCGTTCAGGGGGAGCGGTTTGTAGTGGAGGGGAGCGGAGGAGGGGAAATGAGCTACATCCTGTTGTAGGTACAGGAACTACGGTGCAGCGAGCAGGGACTGACTGCCTTGTTACTTCCAGAGCCTTTGTCATGCAGAGCTCGGACAAACCATCGTGTAAACTGAAAGGACGAGTATTCAGTGTGGATCTACACACATGGGGAGTACTAAATAGGTAGGGAAATTGTGGGAATCTGTAGTTTGTAACGCTACCATGATAGTCGAAAATGGTTATAACGAAATGGAAATCAGAAAAGGAAAGAGTCTCAGGTTCAGTTTCAGTTTATTTTTCATTGGGAAGATGCAATGTATAATAAATATGATACGTCTTGACTAAGTTTAAAATATAAAGCAATATAACAACAATATTTAGTAAGTATCAGAAAAATTTCTGCAGAACACTTCAGAAGGTCAATAGATAAAACTGTCATAATATAAAAGCATGGAACGGTCCAAATGTGCAAAAAATTCGTCGGAGCTATTATAAAAGGCATTATGCAAAAACAAATACTTGGTACTTGGTAGATAGGTAACTTTTTTTTAAAACAAATTGCAGAAAGCTCAGCTAATTTTGCAGGAATAGAGTTATAGAGTTTAAGTCTCTTTACATTGCAATAGTACATACAGGTTTTCCACAAACCCACTTCTCTATCCAGTATTTTCGTTTCCTCAATGCTCAATGTTTCCTCAATGCAGGGAAATAATTGTGGGAATCTACAGTTAATGCTGCCATAGTCGAAAATGGTTATAAGGAAATTGAAGGGGAACGTCTCAGTTTCAGTTTCAGTTTATTTTTCATTGTGGACATACAGTGTATAACACAATACGTCTTGACTAAGTTCCAAATATAATGCAATATAACAACAAAGGTATCAGAAAAAAACAAAGGCATCAGAAAACGACAAAGGTATCAGAAAAGGTATCAGTGTGTATCAGAAAAATTTCTGCAGAACGCTTCAGAAGGTCAATATAATATAAAAGCGCGGAACGGTCCGAATGCGCCAAAAATTCGTCGGAACAAATACTTGGTACTTGGTAGGTAACTTTTTTTCCCCAACAAACTGCATAAAGCTCAGCTAATTTTGCAGGAATAGAGCCATAAAATGTATAATACAGTAAGTCTTGACAAACATTCAAATATAAATCAATATAAAAACAATGTAGCAGGCATCAAAAATTTCTGCAGAACAGTTCAGAAGGTCAATACAAAACACTGTCATATTATAAAAGCATGGGACGTGCAAAAAAAAATTGTCGAAGCTATTAAAAAAGGCTTTATGCAACAACAAATAATTGGTATTGGCAGGTAACCCCCCCCCCCCCCCCTCACCAAAAACAAACTGCAGACAGCTGAGCTAATTTTGCAGTAATAGACTTATAGAGTTTAAGTCTCTTTACATTGCAATACATACTGGTTTTCTCTATCCAGGATTTTCGTTTCCTCAATGTTCAGTGTTTCCTCAATGCAGGAAAATGATTATAAGATAACTGAAGGGGAAATTCTCAGTTTCAGTTTATTTTTCATTGTGGAGATACACTGTATACGTTTTGACTATGTAAGATTCAAATATAAAGCAATATAACAACAATGCAGTAGGTATCAGAAAAATTTCTGCAGAACAGTTCACAAGGTCAATACAAAACACTGTATATAAAAGTATGGAAACGTCCGAATGCGCAAAAAACTTGTCGAAGCTATTATAAAAGGCATTATGCAACAAATACTTGGTACTTCGTAGGTACTTTTATATATTTATTATTATTATTTTTTTTTTTTAACCAACTGCAGAAAGCTCAGCTAATTTAGCAGGAACATAGTTATAGAGTTCAATCCTATTTCTTATTTAAGATTTATAGAGGTAAAGTATATTTCTTATACATTGCAATACACAAAGGTTTTCCGCAAACCCAGTTCTCTATCCAAGATTTTCGTTTCCTCAATGCTGACCCGCCCTTCCTCTACCTAAAATCATTATTATTACTAAAATTCGAACAATTGTTTCCCCATGTACCGAACTAATTTTTGCATGGGGTCTGAACCGATTGGAACCAACCCGAGATCACAAGCTGAGTAGGTACCTATGATTTTTGACGATTTTTCGATGTTTTCCATGCATTTTCTAGACTATTTATGAAACCATTTTCAACCTTAAAAACTTGGAAAAATCTCGTTTTCACGAAGATAGCAAAAACAAAACATGGAAAACTTCAAAATCGTCAGTAATCATCGTTACATAGCTTGAGAGCTCTAGTTGGTTTCAATCGATGCAGAATTCGATTGTCTTCATCTGTTTTTCGTTGTGAAAATTAGTATTAATAGGTGCCCATGGGAAGACATGGGAATTTTCGATTTATTTCGATTTATTCGATTATTTTACATTTTCTACAGGTATAGTAATCAGTTGACTTTAGGTAGATGTACATGGGGTAGCAATATTCAGAATCAGCGCAAAATTCCCTATTATAAGCGTAGCAAGTTTTTCATTTCCGCGCGACTCTGTGACGGTCCCGTATCATTGTATCATAGGTCGCCGGAAATTTTAAAAAGAAATTTTAAGACGAACGATTTCTCTTAATCATCGTTTTGCATGTAATTACAAACATTTTTGTAAAATTCGGAAATTTTTCATGTGCCTAGGACCAGGCATGGAGCGGCGCAAATAGACTGAAAATTTGAACGGATTTAATTCCTAACATTTTCGAAACTCCTCGTAAGTAGGTGGGTACTAAACCTTTTGGAATCACAGCAATAGCTCGATTTACTTTAAAATTCGCTAAAAACAATCTTAGATTTTGATCGATATTGCAAGTATGTACGGGTATCAGTTGTGATCTTAACAGAGCAAGTACCAGTTCACTTAGCGGCACTCGTCTGCCGACATAACTCTCATTTATATAGGAATGTCTCACGAGGTAAACTGAACTGGCACACGATTTCCTATGTATCAATTCAATTTACCTTCTCAAACCTTCCCCCTCAGACCGCTAACTCAGTTTCAATTTGGTTTATTCATTTTTTTTCACTCGGATAATACATATGAAAATAATGTTCCGGGCTATTAGAATTGAAGGGTACGGGTGGAAATGAAGTGGCACCCACCACACGGATTCCTCCAGTTAAACACCTGTTGCAGGTGCCAGCATAGCCCCCCCCCCCCCCCCAACTCTACATTATAACATGGAAACGGTTAGAATTGCAGAGTTTATTATAAAAGAATCGTAGTAATTCGCCTTAAGTATTTTTTTCCTTTAGAGAATCGGTTTTAAAAATCAACTGCCCAATCATTTTTATTAAATTAAATTATTAAATTATTCAACGGAATGAGGAAAGATTGTGTGGCAGCAACATGAAGGCTGAAGTATTTATTCAATAAAAAACGCTGCAAAGTCCTTGTCACATGGGTTTATTATTCTACTGGACGTACGTACAGAAATTTTGGCTGTTCATTTTATGTTTCGTTCGTGTGCAATTGACTATTTTTGATGGTTTCCAAAAATGTTGGCCCCCGAAAACACGAATTATTCTCGGCTTTTTTTAAACAGATTATTTTTTATCATTGATAGTACCATTTAATTGTCTTGATTCACCTGTTGCTAAAACTTCTAGTGTTACTATACAAATGTATGGTGATTTCAGACAATTTCCCATGATTGTGACTAATAAAAAAATGAATTTTGGGAGCTTAACCTTCGTTACAACCTCAATTCTTCACTCTTCGGTCAAAATCCACCTAAAATTCTGTCTTCTCGTCCTAAAAAACATGGAAAACGATACCTCAAAAGCTCATGATACTAACATGTTACTAAAACACAAAATGTTTGTATATCCATTTTCACTCATAACACCCCTAGACATATTCCAGTCGGGCTGCAAAGTTTCAGGACACAACTAGGACCCAAATAAAGCATGTGTGCGAAAGAACGAATTTTTTAGACCAAAAATGAAGCAGGTCACGTGATACACCGGACGGCGTACGGCGGACGGACATTGCATTTTCTGAATCTACGCACCTTGAAACGTAAAAAAAAATTTGAGGGGGTGTTATAAAAATTTTTTGCTGAGCGAATACATAGGTGTGTTATTCACAGAATAATAAACCAAAAGTACCTATTTTTACACACATTTTCACTCAACACCCATGGGTATATTCCGATCGGGCTGAAAAGTTTCGGGACACAACTAGGGCCCAAATGGAGCATTTTGTGCGAAAGAACGAATTTTTTAGACCGAAAATGAAGCCGGTACACGTGATACGGCGTACGGACATTGCATTTTTGGAATCTACGCACCTTGAAACGGAAAAGAAAACAATTATACCCCCCCCCCCCCCCCCATCAATAATACTTCAACGTTTGCTCAAGTTTCAGAAGTACCTACCAACAAAATCTAATAGTCCATCACTTACCAAATTAAATAATATCGCAGAACAACCAACTCGACTTCATACAGCCATCGTTGATTATAATCAGGTGCTCTCTAGTGATGATATCCGGGCCGGATTCATACCGTTTGATTTACGATCGTGTTGACGAACGGCTGGTTGTACAATGCTCCGGGTGGTCTCAAAAAATTATTTAGCTCAAGACAAATTTAATAACGTAAAAAAACCATACCCTTCTATCGTAAGTTTTCGAGCTACGGCGTTCTGAAAATCTCAACCCCTATTTTGAACCCCTTAGAGATGACTGACAGTAACGCCGATATTCGAGGACCAACTAGACCCTGAACGAAACCTATAACCCGCATTTCATCAATTTCTTTCATGGTAACTAAGAAAAGTGGCCAGTACGGCGTACGGCGGACAGACAGAAATATTTTTATTGCATTTTCGGATTTTACATACCTTGAAACGTAAACCATCAAATTTCGAGGGGGGTTAGAATTTTTTTTTTTTTTTTTTTTCATGCTCGATTCCAATGGTTCAATTGAAAATAATAAACCAATAGGCTCATCAGACAGTGGTACCGAACACCGCAATATGTTTTACTGGGCAACGCACGGGTGATTTTAGCCGGTTCACAATGGCCACACTGACCTTGTCGAACTCTGAAAGAACTCAAGTTCCAAGCATCAACGGGCAGTGACGGGGCCGGCTTCGCCTCACGACGAAGGCCCCATTTCTTTGTTCTTGTTGCTCAGCTGATGAACGTGGAATTCCTTTCTAAAAACACGTTCGGAAAGAAGACGCTCCAGGTCGTGCCTGTGGGAAAATGTGGAGGTGGTGGGCGACTTCCAGGATGGGAGTTCGGTCGGGACGGTGCGATCACATGCCTTGGGAGTTTCTGGAGCCCAAGGACGCGACGGGACCGGGGCTTCTCTTCGAGGCTCCTTTTTCGCTCTCCGGCCGCTCCCTTCCCACGAAAGGACGTCCTTACAGTCGAACAATAGCAAATAGTGGAGTGAACATTCGAGCGGAGCCTCGAATGAAGGAGAAAAACACATGGAAAATTCATTTTTTTGCAAGATAAATAAAATGTATACTAAGTATACAAAGCAAAAAAAGGTCTGCCAATTCGAGTAGGTGGTATAGCTTCCTCACTTGAATCACATGAACGTATATAATAGTTGGGTAGGTTAATTTTGATATGAGATCATCTGCCATCCAACCCGCGTGTACCCTCAAAATTTCAGCTCTCTACGACTATTTTTCGCGTAGTTAGAAGGGTTACAAGGACACGGTTGACATTTCATGTTCGCGCATGCGCAGGCGAATGAAAGTCATACGCAATTATCAAAGTGTTATTCCTGATCGACCCTCCAAATCTGAACTCATTTCAACGATATGTAAGGTAGTTACGGGCGTTTCAAGTAGAAATTTCACGTTTGCGCATGCGCAGACCAGAGTTACAGTACTTTTTCAATGATTTTGTATGGGACCATCTGTGACCCGACCCTCACCTTCCCTTCATATTAGGTACCTTATTAGGTACCTACTTCAATTTAGCTTCTAATGCGGAAAAATGATATAGTTAATTTAATTTCTTAGAAATACCTAATAAAAAGAGCACCTATTCATATTTACAAAAGCAAGAAAAGTTATAAAAATAATAATAAGATTCAAATATTATATTTATATCTACAAGTTATACTCCAGGCATAAAACTGAATAGAAATGAGTATAAATTTAAAGTAAAAATGAACCTATATATTTTAATTTTCCAAGAAACAAGGTTTTTATTAAGGTCAGGGATGTTCGATATCTCAATAGGAAGTGAATTAAAGAGCTTGATTCCTCTGTACCCCAATTGGTAGGTAGGGCAGTGGAGTCCCACCTCAAAAGCGCTGAAAAAACGGGTGGGACTTATATGACCCACCTCTATATATTATTTATGACTCGACACTCTACCTAACCTGCGAGACCTATGTGTCCCAGCAACAAACGTCGATAAAAGATAATTTACTTCACGACGACGAGTAGCCATCGTGATTTTCGTTTTAGTAACCACGTGCATAGACGAAAATAATCATTCCGGTTAGGCAGTGCAGTGAAGCTTGATTCTCAGCCGGATTGAAAGGGTTATAAGACAAATGTTAAATTCCCTTATTTGCAAGAGTTCCAGACACCAGAGTAACTCGAGATGAACCGTAAGATGTAAAATGTAGAATACTCATCCTTACTTATAGTTAAGACTTTTGATGAGCAAGAGGGGAAAAAACGCTGCAAATCGGTGCACAACGGTTTATTATTTTGTACAGAATACCCTTCTGTTACAGATCACGTCTCTCTGTATAGATAACCCGTCTATATAATTATGTACTATTCTATACATATTATGTAGATCGCACACTCTCCGTAGGTTACCACCTAAATCACAAGTTAAATGCTGCTAAAATAATTCTGTCGATGACAAACAGTAACTAAAATGGCAAAAAAACGCAAATAATCAAGTTCTGAAGGGAAATTGTTGGTGTGGAGTGAAAAAAGCTGCAAAAGTACCTACCAACAAACACCAGCCCATTCTACGTACGTAGATGGTACAATGAACCGTTGTGTAATAATTTTCGCATTAATAATACTTCAACGTTTGTTCAAGTTTCACTACCTATCAACAAACTCCAAAAGAGCCATCATTTTTCAAATGAAATAATATCATGCAGAACAACCAACTCGACTTCATACCCCGTGATTATAATCATGTGTTCCCTAGCAACGATGATCTCGGGCCAATTCCCGATTGCTAGCGCGTCCCTAGTGATGATATTTGGGCTAAATGTATACAATTTCATTCACCATCCTGTTAAAAATGACTGTCGGTGCAAACTTCTGGCCTTACCGTGAACGAACGGCTGGACGTACAATGCTCCGGTTAACTCCCAAGTTCGGAAGGACCAAATGGGACCTACAAACCGAATTTCGTCAATTTTGGTTCATGGTAACTAAGAAAAGTGCTCAGTACGGCATACGGCGGACGGAAAGAAATTTTTGTATTGCATTTTTGGATTCTACATACCTTGAAACGGAAACCATCAAATTTTGAGGGGGGTTAAACAATTTTTTTTCATGCTCGATTCCAAAGGTTCATTATTGAAAATAATAAACCAAAATCACTGTTGGATGTAGAAGTATACGAAGGCAGGTACTAGATACGGGTTGTCAGTTGAAAAGCTCACGTTTCTTTTAGGATAGGCAGGTATGTACAAGTTTGATTAAACCGTGACACCCCCTGTGTCGACTATCAACTACACAATATTACCGTTTAGGCAGTTCAACAAGGATCACGAAAACTCGAGACCATCTCCCGTAGTCACACTGGTGATCAAGGTTTTCAAGTTGGAACACCCTCGCTCGATCTATTAATATTCGAGTTCCACCCAATTCGTCTGATCGGTGCGACCGCGGTGGGGCTGAATCCAAAAAACGCTGCAAATTATTACATAACGGTAATAATTGGCTGTTTTCAGTGGTCAGTACCCTCGAGCTCCCTCCAGGAAAGCCCTAAATCGAGTATTGGAGCCGGCCCGGGAATTAGTTTCATACAAATGCGCAGGATTCTAATTGAATCATTAATCACTTGTAGTTATTCATGAAGCATAAGGTAGGTAACTAATAAACCTTTGTGTAATAATTTACCTGTATAGATGCCCCTTCTGCGTATATAGTATAATGAACCGTTGTGTGATAATTTATTGTTGTGTAATAATTTACCGTTGTGTAATAATTTACCCAATAATACTTCAACGTTTGTTCAAGTTGCAAAAGTACCTATCAACAAAATCCAAAAGAGCCAGTGATCTGAGATTTGTATCTGCCTAGTACCTATGCAATATAACAAACATGTAAAGAAGAATAAAAATTATGTTTGCGTAAATGTGTAATCTTGTACTGTATACCTCATTTTAATTTGGCGTGCAAATCAATTTTGGCCTTCGGGTGACTTGAAACAGCACTCAAAAAACATGAAATACGATATATTTATACAATTTTCTTAAATTTTCAATGCAAATGTGCTACTCTGTGCCAATTACTAAAGATTTATCAATGGAATAAACTAAACTACATAATATTGTTCCCAATATGTTGTCAGAGATTCTTTAAATGAAAATTCGTTAAAATCTCAGATTTTCAAGGGTAACATAGCTTGAAATTCATCAACAAAGGTCTCTGGAATTTTTTTCATTATTTTCTTGGAGATCAGCACCCTCAAAAACCTTGTAAAAAAAAAAGAACTACATCAGTCGCGAAGAAATCGTGGGAACCCATTTCAAAGAAAAACGGAGTTATTGAAAGATAGTATATTTCCACTAATACATAAATATATTAGAGTCCATTAATACATAATGTATTAGTGAAAATGGACTATTTTTCAATAACTCCGTTTTTCTTCTATGTGAAAAAAAAAAAAAAACTTCTGGGACTTTGGCCAGGTTTTTTTGGATTTTTGGATTTTGCACCGCAGTGCGCCGTGCACAGTGGAGGAGTTGATGGATTTTGCTTTTAGATCTCGTCAGATTAAGTAGATTCTGAACCGATCGCGAAACACCGAGTTGGTAAAACCAGGGACAAAGGACGAACGAACCTACATCTAAAATGCATCATACACACAGTGTACGGCCTTAACGCAGCCGTGCGCCGCGAATTTCCGCCTTCAAAGGGCATACTTGACGAGGCCATCACATTTTCGGCAAAAAAAGATCCGACGGCGACCGCAAAACAGGTAGCGCAAATCGCATATAAAGATACAAAAGAGAAAGGTGGAAAGATATAAAAAAAGGCACATCCGAGTATATAAATCCGTTAGCTTTTCCTCAAGTCCTTCTTCCCTTATTTATTCGGGGACCCCTTCCTTTATCCCGTCCTTTTTATTTTAAAAATGAAATATAAAGTCCGAAAGGAGCCTCCGGAAAGGCGATCTAAAACCCGTATTTTCATCTCTTGAGGAGGAGGGGGGAAAAATCCCCCAACCGGAGATTCCTGCCTCACTTTCCATAGAATAAATATTTTACGTCTTCGACTTTTTCTCCCCCTCTCTCGAGCGTTTTTTTACCTTTTCACCTCCCCCCCCCCCCCCCCCCACCCCTCCCCCCCCCCCCCCCCCCCACCCCCCCCCCCACCCCCCCCCCCCCCTCCCCCCCACCTCAATCTTTTTACCATTCAGGAATGAAAAAGCATCGACTCTAAGCAACCTACCGGGTTTGACTCAATGAAAACAACCTTGAGAACAGTTTCTTGAAATCTCTTGAAAAGTGGATAATAGTTGGAGAGATCCTTTCAGCTCCTTTTTTTTCCTCCCCTCCGGCAGGGATTGTTTGTTGTTTTTTTTTTTGTTTTTTTTTCATCCCTCGGAATGTGCTTGGCCTTTGAGAGGCGGCTGCGGATTTCCCTGTCCGAAATCTGAAGAGGCGAAGGGAGGTTGAGGATTACGAGGGGAAACTGGTGAATAATAAGAGTTGCTTCCGGAGGAACTTTGTTTTATGGCTAATCACGGCCGTTAATTTACCTTTTGCTTCCTCACTACCGAAGGCAGGGAAGCCAAATTCGTGAGCAAAAAAAAAAAATTGGTGTGCTCCAAAATGAAAATTTTGACTGGTACCATTTTGCGTTTCAGATGTGTGTGGCCAATTCCTTCTAACGCCCACAACTTCCCGAAACAATGGTCAAAATGAGCTGAAACTTGGTGGGTAGGCGCGGGTTGGGTCCCATATTAAAATCAATGACAAAAGTACAGTAATTTTCGTCTGCGCATGCGCAAACGGGAAATAGTCGAAACGCCCATAACTACCTTAAACATCGTTGAAATCAATTCAAACTTGGCGGGTCGATCAGGAATAATACTTTGATAGTCCAACATGAATTTCATTGGAATCGTACTGCAACCTTCGTATGCGCAGGCGTGAACGTGAAATGTAGACCATTCCCTTGTAACGCTTCCAACTACTCGAAAAACAGGCGTAGAGCACACGAGAGTTGGATTGCAGACGGCCCGGTATATTGATCATTGAATCGTACCGTAACTTTCGTCTGCGCATGCGCAATCGTGAAATATATGGAACACACATAACTACCTTAAATATCGTTGAAATTAGTACAAACATGGAGGGTCGATCAGGAATAATAATTTGATAGCTCCACATAAATTTAATTGGAATCGTACTGTAACTTTCGTTTGCGCATGCGCGAACATGAAATGTTGACCATTTCCGTGTAACGCTTCTAACTACTCCAAAAATGGCCGTAGAGCAGAAATTTTGAAGGTAAACGCGAGTGAGATTGCAGATGGTTCCACATCAAGATCATTGAAATCGTACCGTACATTTCGTCTGCGCATGCGCAAACTTGAAATATTTGAAACACCCATAACTACCTTAAATATTGTTTCTGCGCATGCGCAACATGAAATGTCGAAAAATGTCATGATTGATCCTATTACACGTCAGGTAAGTGATTACTTCTCTATTTATTGCTATTCAATCATTTTGACTCATCATTTTTTTTACCAACTGATTCTACACGTCTATGTTACAATGATTGAGGAAGCTAAACTGCCCACCCAAGTTGGCAGACTTTTTTAAAAATTTTTAGAGAGTCTCTCCTTTTTACAAAAGCTGTCTGAACACGTTTGGTACGACTAAATGCAATTTCGACTGCAGCATTTTGATTAATAATTTATGCTCAACTTGGGTTCAGTCGATGCAGAATCCAATTTCCGACAACTTTTATTCCGTAGGGTTTTCAAGGTTTGAGCTTTCTTTTTCCGTTTTCGCCCAAAATCAAAAAAGACGAAAAACGTGGGTAAAGACCATTCAGGTACCGGTGAAACGTGGTGCCGTGATCAGCGTGAGATTCCCTGTAAGAACACCCTGTATAATATCTAAACTGAAAGCTCGTTCTAACTTTAAGCGCTTTTTGGTAGTAAGAACCACGTCTGTTAGGCCGAATATGAAGTTTTCTTTCTGATTTACGGGTTGAATGACAGCGTAATCAAACATAGTTTACGCCTTAAACTGAGATAGAAACCGCTAATGACGCTCTTCGTGGCCGAGATAGCATCGACCGAACTATAATTTCATCGCGTTCTTCTCGTCGCTGGAGTCGAAACTCGACCAAACTTCGGAAGGTTTGGAACGAGAAAAAGCCGAAGACGAGGAAGGATGATTACAGCGGCGGAGGAAAAGAAGGCTCTGGCAAGGTCATGTGATGTCAGGGTTTGGGACGAACCAGCGCTTGGAGAGTTCGCCTCTCGATACCCGCGAGCTGTAAGTAGAGTTGAGCCTTCAGGGCATCGTGGAACAAGTCCCTTTTCGCCGGTAGGAAGAATCCCATTCAGAGATCCTACACGATATGCAGTGCCTTAGCCCCCTGGTGGGGGGGGGGGGGGGTCATAACCGTTGAGACGAAAATTTCATCACAAAATTAAATTTTCAAGAAAGGTAACAATCACATAACTAGCAGAAACTATTGAAAAAATATATTTTCTACACAGAGTTAACGCAGTCAGGTCAAAGTTTCAGAACGAAGTGTATTTTGTTGCTATACAATAACAAGTCATCATTTGGTTAATAATTAATTTTCTTCTTGTATAGCTTAATGCAGTAGCTTCAACTTGCGTTTCAACAGAAACAAATACAACAATACCACATTAAACGGTAAATCAAACAAACATGAATAAACAATTGAACGATTATAACTTAAATCACTTGCGGCGGAGTAGTGGAAATCCATAGCAAAAAACTACAGGATAAAAATTAAAATAGTCTATATCCACGTAAACTAGCAAGCTGTAGACCGGTTTCGGTTGTTACACCATCGTCAGTACACAATAGAATTCTATTCTATTGTGTATCTATTCTATTGTGTACTGATGATGGTGTAACAACCGAAACCGGTCTACAGCTGCTAGTTTACGTGTACTGATGATGGTGTAACAACCGAAACCGGTCTACAGCTTGCTAGTTTACATGGAAATAGACTATTTTTATTTTTATCCTGTGGTTTTTTAATTGAACGATATTACGTTTATTTGATCGGAGAAACAGGAATGCGCCCATCTCCTGAAAATGTATTTCCAGGAAAGGATATACAGTGCCAAATTTTATCACAAAATCACAAAATTAAATTTTCAAGAAAGGTAGCAATCACATAACTAACAGAAACAAATACAACAACACCACATTAAACGGTAAATCGAACAAACACGAATAAACAGTTGAACGATATTACAGTTATTTGATCGGAGAACCAGGAATGAGCCAACCTACTGAAAATGTATTTTCAGGAAAAGATATGCAGTGCCGTAGCCCCCTGTGGGGGGGGGGGGGAGGGGTGTCATACCCCTTGGGTCGAAAATGTTATCACAAAATCACAAAATTAAATTTTCAAGAAAGGTAACAATCACATAACTAACAGAAACAAATACAACAACACCACATTAAACATAGAAATAATTGGATTTTTTTTTCCTTTTGTATTCCTCATTAATTAGAAGGTCCGTTAAGAATAGAAATGGCTTTGGTTTTCCGAAATTTTAATGGAGGCGCATGGGTCATAAAACGGTTTAATTATGTTATTTTTTAATGAAACTAGATTCCATTCTGAGAACTGTGGCATCAACCGCACTGCCCTGCTGTTAGTAGTCGTTTTTCTGCGATTTTTTCAAATTTTCCAGAGATTCCCACGTCACAGTGATAGGGGTGCAATGAACGCTCTGGTGTAAAATTTAGTTTTTGTGACTTGATCACTTTTTCACTCAACCGACGATATTATTTACAATATTTACAAATATATATTTATACAGTTTTGGTAGATGAGCAGTTTTGGTAGAATCGAGAAGATTCTTCTCAATCCTACCTAGAAGATCTTCTCAGTTCTACAAAAACTGCTCATCCACCAAAACTGTGTAAATATATCATTGTTAATATTGTAAATATATAATAAAAGAACATAATTTAGTGCAGTGGGTAAAATTCCAATTCCACTCTATCAATAAGGCCTGATTAGGGTCCCACCACTTGGGGTGTTGAAACGTCGCCGACAAATAAAAACTTTGGCTACTAAAAGGTGGTTTTCCTTGAAACCAAAACCTACATGAAGAACTTACTACGTCCCGCACCAATTCGCTGAAGATGGTCACTTCAGTGAATTGGTGCCCAGAGATTCTAGAATTTGTCTCTTGTCGATCTATGTACCTAATATACCTATGTATTCGTGATGTAATGAACCGTTATGTAAGAATTTGCCTCAAACCAGGCGTTTCCAAAATCAATAGGATCCACACAACCGCTCCCGGGCAGCGTCTGGGTTATCAGCCGTTCAGCGACAGCTCCGCACAGCACTAGAAATTCATCTCCGAATTTCACTCGTGTCGATCAGTTAGAGCTGAAAGGGAAGGACTAGAAAAGCTACTGAATGGGAAGGGCATATCATTATTCAGTCCTTGACGGCCTTAATGGGCGGTGACGTAGATCTGATTATATCAGTTGACTTATGAACTCGCTTTGCGGTGGTAGAAATGGGCTCTTCGTTCCGCCTCATCGAACGAATTGATTTCCCGACGGAAACTCCCTTGAGTTTGTTTAACATTTCCGATATTAATCTCGATCAATTATTGTTACTCACCCAAATAGTTTAAATCGTTGTACCTTTACGTTATACGCATTGTCACTCCAAGAAATGGTGCTCATTTCATGACACTTGGTGGGCGTTGAGAGCTAGTCTGCCGTAAAAAGGAAGAACGACTCATCTCGAAAGTTGTCGAAAACGGGCTTTTCACATACCCCCCTTAATTTTTGGACGGCCTTTCCAATGGGGAAGTCAAAAATTAAAAATTAAATTCGGAAAACGTCAAATTTCAATCCAAAAATTCGAAAAAATGTGGCAATAAAAGGTAAAACGCCTTTTTTTAAATTTCAAGGTAAAACGTCGAACCGGCATCAAAAACGCCTCAACTTGTCAATTGGTACTTTAGATTCAAAGTTAAAACGCCTCATCTCAATGAAAATCAACACGAGGTGTTTTACATCTTACCTACTTGCTGGCTTCATTTCCGAGGTTGAGGCGTTGTTGAGCTGATGTGCTATTCTTCCTCAGACTTTTATAACATCTGAGCACACATGAGGCGTTTTTAAGCAACTATTCATGTTTCGTGCCATTTCATTATCACCACGGAAATGGCACGAAACATAGAGCGGAACTGAAGGCGATTACTAAAATAATTATGGTAGTTACTGGAGTAAAAAGTAGTTGGACGGATGGAATCCGAAATTTCCGACACCGTGTAACGCGGCAAGTTTATTATTGATGGGTAAATTATTACACAATGGTAAATTACTACACATGGTAAATTATTACACAACGGTTTATTATACCATCTACGTAGAAGGGGCTGGAGTTTGATGGTAGGTACTTTTGCGACTTCAGCAACCGTTGAAGTATTATTGATGGGTAAATTTTTATTCAAAGGAAAAATTATAGCACAACGGTTCATTATTCTATCTACTATACAGGTAAATTATTACACAACGATTTATTATTTGCCTTATGCTTCATGAATAACTACCAAAATTACTGAATCCCGCGCATTTGTATGAAACTTCAGTTCCGGGGCCGGCTCCAGTACTCGATTTAGGGATTTCCTGGGGGAGCTCGAGGATACTGACCACAGAAAACAGTGATCTACGCAGAAGGGGCATCTTTACAGGTAAATAATAAACCTTTGTGTAATAATTCGCAGCGTTTTTTGGATTTTTTCAAAGGAAAAACACCTCGTTCTACCTTTAATTTCTGAACAGAAAACTCGATGGAAATAAAATAATGCGCCTTATGAGAATTTTTGGCTTATTAGAATCGATTATTTTGGCGATTAGGTATGTTATCTCGTTGTAAACATCAAACATCCCTTGATCGACTGTCGAAGGAATTTTGAATTTATCATCAACTGGAGGGACGTCAGGTAGAGGAAAAGGTGCGAAAACATTGAAGCGCTCTCCTGAAAAGTTGCGATTTTGAGAGTTGAGGCGTTTTAGTTGTCGTAGCAGTATTTCAGTTGTCAGAAGTCGGAGATGCACGTATTTAGACTCAGTGAGAATATGGGTTTGTGTGTGTGTCCCACACTGGATTTCCGACTGGTGTGAGGGTCAACTACAGAAGTTTTTTAAATTTTTTAACAAGTTGCGAAAAGTACAAGATCCAAGTCCGGACCGAACCGTCAAGTTTTCCAAACGCTTGCTTGAAGCTGTTATCTCGAATTGAGGGAAGAACGCCTAAGAGATGAAGGGGGAATAGCTGCAGGAATCAACTACAGAAGTTTTGTAATTTTTTAACAAGCTTTTTAACAAGTTTTTTCCAGCATTTTTATATTGTGTTCACTGGAAGGGAAAAATATAATTGCACTCGTTTGCCAGGTTGCATTGAAGTCACATATTTGTTCAAATAAATCGTGCGAACTGTTAGGTAAGAGCATCAACATCAACTAACAACCAGAATTGCGAAAGTTCCATTTTATAGATAATCTTTATAGGATGGATAATCTGTAATGGATTACCCAGGGATGGGTAACGTACAGATTTTGGTACCACTGAGGTACACCAACACACATATCTGTTCAAATCACATATTTGTTCAAATAAGTTATCGTACGAACTGTTAGGTAAGAGCATCAACATCAACTAACAACTAGAAATGCGAAAGTTCCATTTTATTGATAATCTATATAGGATGGATAATCTGTGATATCTGTACCCACAGGGATGGGTAACGTATAGGTTTTGGTACCACTGAGGTCGCACAATTTAAAGTTCCAATCGTGCAACATAACCCTTCGAGAGCATTTTCGTGGTATCGTTAATACTTTCCATGGGTTGTTCCAAAAATTTCATCTCTCTCAGGCTCTCAGCTTTTAAATAATTCAAAATTGTTGTTGTGCCAAATTACCACCTTCCCTCGTATTTGTTAATTCTACTAAATTCTTGTCTCTTTTCCAGAAAAACTAATATTGTGGCGACTGAAACAGTCTGCTTCTGTTTTGAATCAGCAACTTACAAAACTAATTATGCAATTTTTAGTGGTTTTTATCGAATTTGATCCATAAAAACTCAAATGTGACTCTATTCTCAACAAAAATAATCATTTTGACTACATACTGAAATGGCATATTTTGAATTGGGTCACCATCGTAATAACACTTGCGATGAACTGTGGGGGAAATCTGATCGACTTTGTCTTTAGAAAATGTCTCGTTTTCGAACTCGCATTTTCGTTTGCCATTTTGGCGGAATTCGGAATTTGTCATATTTTACCCAAGTCAACTATCGTTTAGAATGACATGCTTTTCCTCATAAATTATTCGCTAAAACACCAAATTTTGGGTCTTGCAACCTTTTAGTTTCTTAATTTAGATGCCTATTAGTTGGGTATTAGATGCCTATTCACAGTTTGGTGGTGAGCGCGTTTTTTTTACCACGGTTTTATCCTAAAGAGGAGTTGTAGTACATTCGAGAATACAAAGAGCCCTCCAGAGAAACTGTTCAATTTGCGTTCCCTTAATATTCTCACCCATTTAATCTGTGGGAAGATGTTCCTTCTGGATAAAAGGTTGGAAAACGAGAAGGAAAAAAAATCCTTCCCGGGTCGGAGATGGTGTTCAAGGCCGCTTGCCGAGAGTAACAATGGGAGGCGAACCGTTCCAATTTTTACGGTCCATTCAGTTAAAGGACGGCGAGGGCCGGTTTGAAGATGGGATACATCGGAAAACTCGAGGTGGAGAAAGCTTTTAGTTTACTACCAGGTAGGAAGAATTTCTTTGGAAAATGAGGATTTAATCTGTTACATATAAACGTGACAAATAAATTTGATGCATATCGGAAACATACGGCGACAAATGCGTTATGTCCGTTATCAGCATGAAAACTAAATTAATGAAATAGGCAGCAATGCTGACGGTACATCGATTACAATAATTAAATTTCATGCTTCTTTCCGTTTTATGCTATTCGATGAAGATTGGCGCCATTAGCTCACTCGCAGCTAAACAAATTATCACAGTCAGACTTACTCAAACTTCTTTTCCAACAGAACATATTATTATTGACCAATATCTGTTATATCTACACCCGGCAAGCGTTGCGATGACACCCAAAGGATGTTTATTGATGTGCTTTTCGATACAATTTTTTCCCCCACCTGGTGCTTACAAAAATCAGTGTCGTAAGCCTGTGCGTGGGCTTATGACAGTCGGGTGGAAAGTTGGATGAGTTTGGATGAGGTTGGTTTGTGTGAGGTTGGATGAGGTTGGTTTGGATGGATGAGTAAAGGATGTGATCCATAGGAGTCTTTTGCTAACGCCCCGCGGTTATCACCACAGCAGGCGCTATTTGGAAGGATGTGAGGGGAACTAATACCACAGGTTATCACCACAGCAATTATTAGATGCTCCTTGGGAGTCTTTTGCTAGCTACCCGCGGTTATCACCACAGCAGACGCCAGGAGGAAGAAGATGAATACACCGCGGTCTGAGGAGCTGGGCTAGCACGGGTGCTTATAAAGGCCCCTTTCCACCAGTCCATCAACGACCATTACAACCTTGAGGGGCGATGGCGGTGATGGAGGGGACCCTTCTCCTACTTTCCCCTCGGCGTCGCTCAGCTCTTTGTTTCCTTCGTTTATTTGGTTAAATCTTTTAGTTATTACACAGGAGTGGTAAATGTAAGAATTTGAGGGGTACCACAACATTCTGTTTTTCTGACGCCTGAGCCACATAGCTACTATTTGAAAAAGACGGCGTACCAGACCTTATAGTAAAATGTTTCTACTAATTCAAAGACCTTCATGGGACTGGGCACAACTCACCGAACTTTCATCGCAATCGGATGAACGGTAATTTGAATGCATACGGAACGAAAAAAGAAAGAAACATTTCAATGTATATATATAGATTATCTAGAGCTCTCTTACATGTTATCTTTGTTTTTGTTAAAACATGTGGAACTCACCTAACCGGGGCCTTAGCCTACATAGGGGAATAATTATTTTCCTTTGTTATTTGAATGGGGAAAAAATCGGGAACCTTCGTGGGGGTGGATTTTCACAATCAACACTTTTTATGTTTAAAAAGAAAGAAGAAAAAAACACGCAGAAACCTTTTTGGGCATGCGCACAACGACTCGCCAAAGTTTCACTGCAATCTGATGAATGGCATAAGGACAAACAAAGAAAGAAACATTCACTAGTATATACTCGTAAGTTACCGCCAAAGTATGAAATCCAGGCATTGTATACAATTCCTAGGAAACAATTCAGGTTTGAAGAATGACCCGTCTAGTCTTGATTCTGATGTGTTTTAATTCCCACAACGTTTCTACCCAGGATATGGGTCCTATTCATGTGGATTTGTGGTCCGAAGGTAAGTATGATCGGTGGATGGGTGTTAATTCCAAGTTGAGTTACTGACCGGAGGTAAAAAACGAATTGTTTAAAGTAACATAACCTGCTGAGGTGAAGGTTATACTCTGAGTCCGGAGTATAACCTCTACCTCAGCAGGTTATGTTACAATTCGTTTTTTACCTTTGGTCTACAACTCAACTTGGAATTAACACCTATCCACCTATCATACTTACCTTTGGACCACAAATCCACATGAATAGGACACGGAACCTGGGTAGAAACGTTGTGAGAATTAAAACACATCAGAAACAAGACCAGACTGGTCATTCCTCAAACCTGAATTGTCTTCATCAACCTAGTCATCAGAATCAACTTATTCCTAGGAAATGTATACAATACCTGCATCCAACACGAAAGAAAAATTATGACGTTTCATACTTTGCCTAGGCATTGCATACAAGGCCTTATTTCACACTTTCCCGGTAACATATTATATACCTATAGCTACACCTACTCCATCCTATTTGTTCGAGAAAAAAGTACATAATTGGGTCATTCTACGCTTAGAGTGGTTTTGAGACCCCTGATATTTTCGTTTCTTAAAACCTTTTAAACTCACGATTTTTTTAGTTTAGTCTCTTTAGGAGGGATCATATAATGTCAGTTATTAATATGCGAGCTTCATTCATACCAGAACATGAAATATTGCCAATTTAAAAAAAAAAAGGTAGGCAGGGGAGTGACCATAAAGGAAATATAGTTCCAGGGCAGGGTAGTGATTTTACTAGAAACCAAGAATACCTACCCTCATGTACCTATATCTGAAATTCCCAAAGTTGCCTTGAGGTACCCAGTAGGTAGCACACCCGCTAGCTGTGAAAAAACTTAAAAATTAGGCTTGAATAAGTTACCCAAGTGAAGTCATGTCACTACTCTGTCTTGCTTTTCATTTTCCTGTCTACATGAAAATCATCAAAAGACAGGAAAGTGACTTGTTTGGGGTTTTCTGCACATAGCTTCCAAACCGCTGGTAGTACAGGATTGGAATTTAGTGCGCGAATACTGCTTCAGTAAACCTATGGCAGGGATGGAAGGGGAAAATAAAAAAATAAATGAATACGAAAATACAGAGCACAGGAAGGTGACAGATATGAAAATTGCATACCACTGTTATCGTGGACCAAGTTGGATCTCCAAGGGCATACACAACACTAAAAAAGGAAAACAAACCCAGAGGCCAACTGTGACAAATCACTGCTGCCAACTTGATTTTTACACGAATTTTTTCCCCCCACAGGGAAGGGGTGGGGGGGGGAGCTGTTTCCTCAATAGACAGGAAAGTGACACAAAATTTTGTAACAAACACATTTTCTCATGCAGAATCAAAGGTTATGACCAATTGAAATTTTACAATACATACATAAACTACATAACTGTGGCGTGATCCCGTTGTTTTGGTAATGAAAATCTGAAAACTCTATATATTTCATGTATGTGATATTTCAACTTAGGCGTGTGACACACAAGGGTAGTGACATTCAGGTAATTAAATGTTTAATTACTGTCACTAATTAATGATTTGAATGACTGAAACAAGGTCACCCGCAAAGCCTGGATTTAGTAGTAAATGATACATAATTTATTTATTACTTTCCCATTCTACGGGGCTGGGAAATGCCTTGTTACATGAAAAATCAGAATAAGCGTAGAACGACCCAATTATTTATTATTAAACCAACGGATCACCCTCAACAACCCTTCAAAAATTATTTGCTTGAAACTGATACGTTTGGGTTACACACTGTTTTGCTCCAGGTTATTTCGGCTATCCACTATCTGTCAGTTAAACAGCTGTTGGATTGCCGTTGATACACGAATGCACCAGTTATTGGACAGCTCTACAGCTATTCGCCTGTTCATCTTGGAAATCTATAAAACGGTCAGTGCTGTGTAAATAATCACATCCCTTACCCTTGAAAAGCTGCGGTTTAGGAGAAGCTTATGAGATTTGTCAGTCGCCCGATGCATTTTAGCAGTGCTGACAGGTCAATGGTGTGCTCATCAACTTTGTCGTACGTGCCACTTAATACCACTTAATCACTCAAAGAAACTGATAAATTTCACTTTTAAGCCCATAAAGGTGGTAGATTATCTTCAAAAACTAGTAGATTTCAAAATGGGTTTATATAATAAGTACCAGATCGCCAGTAAATAGTGGAGAATGTAAGTGGGGGACGGTTTTTGCGAGAAATACCTAGCAAAAATCATGACGGAAATGGAGTACTCCAACTCCACCCTGTCCTTACCTATTCATTGTTTCTTTGAACATTGCCCTCTTCGTACAGAGAAAGGAAATTATAATTTACAGTACGAGTATTAATTGCCGGTCGCATGGATTTTTCACTCATCAGTTCGTCAAGGAGAACGCAAGATCAATAATCTTAGAATATTTTTTTTAAAAATAAACAGAGTTGATGGATGCAGAAAAGCTCTCGAAATCACGTGGTTCTGATTTTACTGCAAAATAACCGCGCTCACGCCAGAGTGAAAGGTTTGCAACTTTCTTCAAACTCATGAACATACTCGTTTCACCGTTAAGTGATGTAAAATTCAGTGAAAATTCATCGTTTTCCCCTCGTTCATAGCGGCACTATTATATTTCCGGTCTCGAACCTTCTCGTATCTACTTGAACGGCTCCTTGTTTTTTTCCCCACAGTTCATCGACTCTAATTGGAGTTCAGAAAAGTTCCGTTGACACTCGAAGTTACCCGAAGGCGTTGGAGGCGGAGAGGCTCTCAGAGGTTGAATTTATGATAATTTATTTAAGCAGAAGGAACACTTGGAAATTCATTGGCCAGAATCAGGTAACATCTTACCTGCCTACCTGAATTTCACCTTTTTCATCAAGCCACTCTATAATTAGGTTTGCAGTGTATATTCTGGAATATCTATATCCTAGAAGGCTGTTAGAATCACCTTGACATCTTACATTTCAAATTCAATGAGAAGACGGTTCAAATAACCATTTACATTTTTAGGGACGGCCAAATTCTTCAAATTTTTAGTTTTGCATGGTCTCTGCTTTTGACTAATTTAACCCTTAGTTAGACGCTAGGCGGGGAGTAACGTTAGTACACGCTTGCGGGTAAATCCCCGCAGTTTCATTTTTCTTTTCTTTTTCAACTATTTTGTACACAGTTTCAATTTGATAATGTACTAGATTGGTTGTAAAATGATCACAAATAATCGGCACGCTTCAACATAATGATAATTTTTTATTTCAATACATTTTAATCAAAATATCAGTTCCTGTCATGCAGCATGGCTATAAGAACGAATTTTCAAAGAAATAGTCGTTCCACTGTGTAAAAAGATAGCGAGAAACCATGCCACTTTTCTAAACTTATATAATTTTATTTTGTAGTTTTAGCATTTCTATCGATTTCTGACCCTTATAAAGTCAAAATTGATCCACTCTTTTTTGAGAAAATTATTTTCATCTTCGAAGTAGTCCCTCCGTCGTGAATCACCATCTCGCACAACGTCAGGTGAATTAATATTGATTTTACCCTTTAATACCAATTTTTGACCACCCACCCCAAAAAAAAATTTTGATTGAAATTGTGGTTTTCTGTCATTGTTCATTCTTCCATACGATTTTCTGAGATTTTAAAACAATTGCTCGCGATTTTAGCAGTTTTTACCGATTATTGACCCTCTTGAAATTTTTGAAAATTGCTCATCTTCGAATTGGTTCCAAAGAAACAGAATAATAAACTCGATAAGTGTACTTAAATTTTTCACGCGCTATCGGGGAATTCCCCGAAGTTGATGTGAAGTTGATGTGACACGCTAGCGGCTAAACACCCGCACTTTATCCCAAGTGAGCATATCCCACTTCACCGGCTCATTACGTAGGTACTTGTCATGCGGCAGAAAAAATACCTATATAAATAAATAAATAAATTTTTTTTAAATTGCGAGTGCACCGTCTTACTCGGGAATGGTCAGAAAAACGCTGCAAAGTCCTTTTCACATGGGATTATTACTCCATCCGAGACAACTACAGAAATTTTGCTGTTCATTTATTGTTTCTTTCATGCGCAATAATTGAAATAGCTATTATTGATGGTTTCTACCAATTTTGGCGCCAGACACGAATTAGGTTTTTTTTTTTAAAGACAATCTTTGATCATTGAAAGCACAATTTTTGGTTTTATTCACCTGGTAATACTACATCCAGTGTTATTATGCAAATTTATGGTGCTTTCAGACGATTTCCCAGGTTTTTGAATAGTAAAAAATGAATTTTTGGAGCTGTACCTTCGTTACAACATCAATTCTTCGCTCTTTGGTCAAAATCAACTTCATATTCGGTCTTCTCACCCTAAAAAACATGGAAAACTATACATCACAAGCTCATTTTCACTTAAACCTCAAAAATCCCTCGAAAACCCGAATTTTTACACCTATTTTTCTCCCGTAACACCCCTGGGTGTATTCCGATCCGGCTGCCGAGCTTCGGACCACAACAAGGACCCAAACGTATCCCCAATAGGGACCCAAATTGTGTGTGGAAAAACGACGAATTTAGACCAAATTTTAACATAAATTTAAGGCTGACAATTCGTTAGTACCTCAATTTTCTAGTCTTTGGTCAAAAACGACTTCATATTCGGGCCCTCGCCCTAAAAAAACCTAAACGATACCTCAAAAGCTCATGTTACTAGAACACCAAAAAATACCTATTTTTAACACCCCTGGGTATATTCCGATCGGGCTGCAGTTTCGGGACACAACTGGGGCCCAAATGGCTGTGTGCGGAAGAACGAATTTTTTAGACCGAAAACGAAGTAGATATCGATGATACGGCGGATGGACGTTGCATTTTTGGAATCTACGCACCTCGAAACGTAAAAGAAAAAAAATTTGAGAGGGGTTTTATAACAATTTTGCTGAGCGAATACATAAGTGTATTATTCACAGAATAATAAACCAAAAAGATACCTTGAACTTATGCTGGTCACCATTGAATTGTTTCAGTGTTATTTCAGTTTTTTCTGAAAATGCGGGCAAATCCCCGTCTAGCGTGTAAATAAGGGTCACAATCCCCAATAACTAATGATGATACGGCCTTCACCTTTTGTGATAAGCCATCTTGCGATGTGGAATAAACCAAAAATAAACCTTCAGCTTACCACCAATTTATTTAAAACAAAGCTTTTCGCTCAAATTCTGAGCATCAACAGGTAGGTACTCAAACACAGAAGACAGTCAAATTTTGAATTTGAGCGAAAAGCTTTGTTTTAAATAAATTGGTGGTAAGCTGAAGGTTTAGTTTTTTGTTTATTCCACAGTACATATACCTGCTAAATGCCATTGTGTAATAAATAAAGCTAATGGAAACATTTTACAGCTACTAATAGGTCGATTTCCGTACTTGAATTTCAATAAATTAAACCTTTCCCGAATGATGACAGTTTAACGGGCATGTTAACTGGTTCAGGTGCCAACAGCTGAATCGATCTGTCCATGTGAAACGCGTCAAGCTGTCCACTGTCGATCTATCGATAGGCAGGAACGACCGGAGACCACGCAACGAAGCCAATACGCCGCTGAATTTACGGAAACGAGTCGGCCGGCTTATCCGAAACGTTTCGATCTCAGTGTAAACGGAAAACGCAAAGCCGCCGTATCCAGCGCAAATCGGGAGCGGCGATGGCTTCAAATTTGAATCGCTTCCTCCCACTCTCTAAGCCTCGGCATAAACCGGATGAACAAGGCTGGAGGCTAAGTCAGAATTACAATTCAGCCCTAACCAGGCGATAGGAGGGTGAAGGGTATAATATCGGAATTTACTGGAAGCTCAAGATACAGGAAGTGGATTCCACAGCTGTATTATACAAATGTGACTTTCATCGTTTAAACATAAGCATTTCAGTAACAGCGGTGTCATATAATATTATTATTCAGCTCCATTTTGCGGAAACTTAATACTGAACATAATAATCACGTTCAAGCACCAGTATAAGTTTCACCATTTCACCGCAATCATCGCTGAACCAATTTCATCGCTTAAAAGGCCGTTTACTGTTCAATTTTTAATGTTTACTGTGTTAGTTATTAATTTATATTTTTACTCATGATTCATCTATGCAAAAATATCAGGTCAACTAGGCGACGGGAAGTGGGCGAAAATCGATTTGATCCACACGGGCAGAGCGCGAAAAACTAACGTAGGTACAAGGTATCTAATTGAAATGAGGTAATTCATTAATTATTAATGTATAGTTTATTATTTTATATTTTTATTATTTTCTATCATAATAACACACGGAAATCGGCCTATTAGTAGCAGTAAACTGCTGCCATTAGTTTTATTACACAATGGCATTTAGCAGGTATAATGTATAGTGGAGTTTATTATGTATGGTTTATAGTTTTTATTGTTGATTCATGTATTGCCATTGAAGATTGATGACTGCGCCAAATTTCTGTTCAATTGGACATCAGGAAATGGGAGAAAAACCGATTACAAGATTTGACCCACACGGACAAAGCGAGAAAAACTACGTCATGTGCAGGTACCTAGTTAAAATGTTAACTAATTGATTATTAATAGGGTATGTTTTTTATTGTTGATTCATGTACTGTCATTAAAGATAGATGATTGTGCCGCATTTCAGGTCAACTGGACAGCGGGAAGTGGGCGAAAAATCGATTTCAAGATTTGACCCACAAGGGCACAGCGCGAAAAACTAACGTAGGTACGAGTTACCTAATTGAAATGAGGTAATTAATTAATTATTAATGTTATAGTTTATTATTTTATATGTATAATTTATTATGTATGGTTTAGTAATTACCTAATTAATTATTAATGTTAGTTTATTATTTTATATGCATATTTTATTATTTATGGTTTATAGTTTTTATTGTTGATTCATGTATTGTCATTGAAGATTGATGACTACGCCAAATTTCTGTTCAATTGGCATCGGGAAATGGGCGAAAAATCGATTTCAAGATTTGACCCACACGGGTAGAGCGCGAAAAACTAACGTAGGTACGTATGAGGTACCTAACTGGAAATGAGGTAGGTAATTCATTAATTATTAATGTAAAGTTTATCCAAACCTCTCACTCCATCTTTCATCCAACTCTCACCCGCCATGTCGTGAGCACCACACACCCGCTCACGACACAACTTATTACACAACGGTTTATTATTTACCTTTATAGATGCCCCTTCTGCGTAGATCACTCTTTTCTGTGGTCAGTACCTACCCCCGTGCTCCCCCAAGGAAAGCCCTAAATCGAGTACTGGAGAGTACTCGGGGAATGAGCCCTTGTGTAATAATATGCATCGCCTTTACAAACAGTGAAATTATAAGGTTTGGGCCAACTTTCGAGCCAAATATTGGCGGAAAATACTGACCCTACGGGACAAATCGTTGGGTATGAAGCTGTCGCAAATTTATTTAGCTTCAAGCACAGAACGACGCCGGTAGGCCCAGTGGTGGACTCACAATGACGAGGGTAGATATACTGACGACGAAAAAACAGTGATCTACGCAGAAGGGTTGTGTAATAATTTGCAGCGTTTTTCTTCAAAGTGCTGATAATGCGGCATAAAAACATGTTCATTTCACACCGACCACTCACTCGATAACTTCCACAATAGAATGCAATTGAAAGTGCCACTCAGCCTTTTATCGCGAGTTGCTTGACAAGACATCGAAGGGAAACTTGTTCTTGTTGCGCCTACCCAGCTTACATAACTCTGAATGCATTTTCCTTGAAGGATAATAATATATACAGAGAAAAAAAATGTGACATCCGACGCGTATAGGCTAGCTCAGTGGTCGGCAAACTGCGGCTCCAGAGCCGCATGTGGCTCTTTTACACCTTAAGTGCGGCTCTGGCGCAAATATCCACGGAAGGCGCAATAGTATTTTCATTTAAAAAAAAAGTTGTTTTGCTAAAATTGGTTTGTTGCTATTTTGAAAGAAAAAATTAATCACGAGATACTTGTTTACCATTGTATCATTCACCAAGAAGCGCTTTGTGCGCAAACATTTCCGCACGAAATTCGTAAAGTTATAGAATTAGTGATTACCATTATCAACTCCATTTTAGCTAATCATCGCCAATTCAAAGAATTTTTATTTGAAATGGAGAGTGAGTACGCTGGTCATCTGCTTCATAACAAGGTACGTTGGTTATCAAGAGGGAACGTTTTGAAACGTTTCGCGTCCCTTTTTCCGTCAATTAAAGCATTTCTCCTTGAGAAGGGCGTTCGCTCTCCAGAACTAACAGACAATCAGTTGATCCAAAAATTTTATTTCATGGTAGACGTTACGTCTCATCTAAATCAGCTTAATTGTAAACTGCAAGGGAAAGGAAACTTAATTTTTTCGATGTTAGAAGATGTAATAACATTCGAAAACAAATTATCCATTTTTGCTCAGGATTTTGAAAGGGAAACATTGTTTCACTTTCCGAGCCTGCTGAAGCATCGCCAAGAAAATAATTCCTCTATTGATAAACACCATTTAAAAAAATAATTTTAAATATGAGGGAAGCATTTCTCAGCAGGTTTCAGGAATTTAAAAACAGCAGAGCAACTTTAGCATTTGTCAAAAATCCTCTTAATGCTATGATAACCGAGTTGAAATTTTCTCCTTTTGAAACTGACATTGGTAGCTTTGAAATACAAGCGCTGGATTTAAAAAACAAGGAGGTTTAATTGGAAATATTGTAGAAGAAAAAAATGTGATCTTAGTTCACAACACAAGTGGTCTGCTTTGAATGACCTGGAGAAGGAAGACATGATCATTTTCAACGCTTGGAATAGTATTCCTGATTCATACGATCAGCTGAAAAAGCTCGCGTTTGCGGTTCTTTCCCTTTTCGGTTCTACATATTATGCGAACAATCTTTTTCAAGCATGAACATTATCAAGAGTAAACTGAGAAGTCGTCTTATTGATGAGAATTTGGAATCATGCCTAAAAATAAAAACAACAACATACAAATCTGACTTACTCAAACTTTCCAAGGAGATGCAAGCACATTGTTCGCATTAATGAATATTTATTAAGTATGAAATTTAGTTTTATTAGTGTACTACTTATTTAGTGTAATAAAAGTTTACTAAACAAGCAGATTTGGCTCCCAATTTTTTTAAAATTGTTGTAATGTTCATATTTGGCTATTTGGCTAATAAGTTTGCCGACCACTGGGCTACCTTAACGATAAGTATGTATTCTAATGGTTGTGTGCAAGGGGGGGGGGGGGGGGGTGGGTACAATTGAGGGGGTACGATGGAGGGAGGGGGGTTACGATATTATTCAATAACTACACAGTGGTAGGTACACTCGTTTAAGGAGAAATTTGAGAACAAGGAAAAGCTACGGAAGTGATAACCTGTGGCCTTGGGCCTCTTTGATAACACGCCATAATGAGCAGTTACGCCTGAACGCCCTGGGAATCGCTTCAACTTCATGACTGCATCACCGAGTAATGTCAACGAATAATATAGAAACAGGGACCCACCATCACATTGTTTTCTTCTCCTATTTGAAGGCATGGAATGGCAAAATAAGTATATCAGATACTGACAAAGGGGGATTTCTCAAAGATATAAATCCACGAATTCCTAGCAACCCGTGGTTTGCAAATGTTGAGCCCAACAAGAAATTTATTCGAGTTTTATGCAGAATGAGGAGCAATATTGTGATGGAGTGCGACAACTGCAGGATATCCAGGTACCAAATCTTTGATGAACTGTATAAGGTCATGAAAGCGCCATTTTGTTATAAGTGTGTACTCCACGACAATGTTGGTGTTTTTAAAGTTTTGTTAAGTTTATACAGGACAGCGGCATAAAAATTTAATTTCAAATGTAAAGATATGGAAAGTTTTATTCCATTTTGTAAATTGTAGTATTTATGTAAGATTATTTTGTTTATTTTCTGTTTCTGTTAGTTTGTCAGTTTCTGTTTTATTATTTGGCTGCATGTATTTTGCAATGCCAATAATAAAATAAAAAATAAACAAAAGGTACGTATAAATTAAGATAAGATGGTTGGAGGGCTATTTTGGATTTGCAAGGAGCTTTTGTAAATAAACGTACTTATTGACAAAATACTACGTACAATAAACGTACTTACTGACAACAAAAAAACAACGTACAATACAACAACAAAAACACCGACAATTGACCAAAAACGCTGCAAAGTCCTTGTCACATGGGTTTATTATTCTATTATTTTATTGGTCTACAGAAATGCTGGCTGATTATTTATTGTTTCTTTCATGTAAAATAATTTAAATAGCTATTTCTGGTGGTTTCCACAAATTTTGGCCCCCAAAACTTGAATTAGGTACTAGGTACGATCCTTTTTTTTTTTCAAATTACCTTTGATCATTAATTGTACCATTTAATCGTCTTGATCCACGTGTTGACACTTTTTCTAGTGTTATTATACAAATTGATGGTGATTTCAGACGATTTCGCAGGTTTTTGACTCATAAAAAATCAATTTTGGGAGCTGAAGAACATCTGGTTCAACCTCAATTTTCCACTCCTTGGTCAAAATCGACTTCATATTCGGTCTTCTCGTCCCCGAAAACATGGAGAACGATACCTCAAAAGCTCATTTTACTACTATGTTACTAAAGCACAAAAAGTACCTATTTTTATACACATTTTCACTCATAACTCCCCTGGATATATTCCGATCGGGCTGAAAAGTTTCGGGACACAACTAGGGCCCAAATGGAGCATGTGTGCGAAAGAACGATTTTTTTAGACCGAAAATGAAGCCTGTACACGTGATACGGCGTACGGCGGACGGCGTACGGCGTACGGCGGACGGACATTGCATTTTTGGAATCTACGCACCTTGAAACGGAAAAGAAAAAATTTTGAGGGGGTGTTATAAAAATTTTTTGCTGAGCGAATACATAGGTGTATTATTCACAGAATAATAAACCAAAAACGCTGCAAAGTCCTTGTCACATGGGTTTATTATTCTATTGGAGTTCTAGAGATTTTTGTTGGCTGTTAAATGTATTGTTTCTTTCATGTGGAATGATTGAAATAGCTATTTCTGATGATTTCCACCAATTTTGGCCCCCAAAACATGAAATAGGTACGCTTTTTTTCTCTTTTTTTTTTAAGATCATCTTTGATCATTGGTAGTGGCATTTAATGGTCTTGATTCACCTGTTTACACTTTTTCCAATGTTATTGTACACAATGATGGTGATTTCAGACAGTTTCCCAGGTTTTTGACTCATAAAAAACCAATTTTGGGAGCTGAACCTTTGGTAAAACCTCAATTTCCGCGTCTTTGGTCAAAATCAACTTCATATTCGGTCTTCTCGTCCTCAAAAACATGGAAAAAGATACCTCAAAAGCTCATGTTACTAACATGTTGTTAAAACGCAAAAAGTACCTATTTTTATACACATTTTCACTCATAACACCCCTGGGTATATTCCGATCGGGCTGAAAAGTTTCGGGACACAACTAGGGCCCAAATGGAGCATGTGTGCGAAAGAACGACTTTTTTAGACCGAAAATGAAGCCTGTACACGTGATACGGCGTACGGCGGACGGACATTGCATTTTTGGAATCTACGCAACTTGAAACGGAAAAGAAAAAATTTTGAGGGGGTGTTATAAAAATTTTTTGCTGAGCGAATACATAGGTGTATTATTCACAGAATAATAAACCAAAAGAGAACGCTGCAAAGTCCTTGTCACTTGGGTTTATTATTCTATTGGACATACCTACCTACAGAAATGCTGGCTGTTCATTTATTGTTTCTTTCATGTAAAACAATTGAAATAGCTACTTCTGTTGGTTTCCACCAATTTTGAATAGGTACTACGATCCTTTTTTTTTTTCAAATTATCTTTGATCATTGGTAGTGCCATTCAATCGACTTTATCCACGTGTTGAAACTTTTCCTAGTGCTATTCTACAAATTGATGGTGATTTCAGTCAGTTTTCCAGGTTTTTGACTCATATAAAACCAATTTTGGGAGCTGAACCTTTGGTAAAACCTCAATTTCCACGTCTTTGGTCAAAATCGACTTCATATTAGGTCTTCTCGTCCCCAAAAACATGGAAAAAGATACCTCAAAAGCTCATGTTACTAACATGTTGCTAAAACGCAAGAAGTACCTATTTTTACACACATTTTCACTCATAACACCCCTGGGTATATTCCGATCGGGCTGAAAAGTTTCGGGACACAACTAGGGCCCAAATGGAGCATGTGGGCGAAAGAACGATTTTTTTAGACCGAAAATGAAGCCGGTACACGTGATACGGCGGACGGCGTACGGCGGACGGACATTGCATTTTTGGAATCTACGCAACTTGAAACGGAAAAGAAAAAATTTTGAGGGGGTGTTATAAAAATTCTTTGCTGAGCGAATACATAGGTGTATTATTCACAGAATAATAAACCAAAAAAACACACCGACAATTGACCAAAAAAACGAAAATTGAAAAAAAAAAAAACGAAAATTGAAAAAAACACCGAAAATTGACCAAAAAAAAAAACCACCGACAATTGACATAAAAAATACATACAATAAACGTACTTATTGACAAAAAAAAGGTACCTACCTATAAATTAAGATAAGATGGTTGGGGGGCTATTTTGGATTTGCAAGGAGCTTTAGTAAATAAATGTACTTATTGACAATTTGTAAACATTTATACTTCCTATAAGAATGTGACTCCGAGTTGATTAAATTTTTTGCGACCCAGTGAAATTGTTCACTTGAACTCAATTGTTTTTGGTTTATTATTTTCAATAACGAACCTTCGGAATCGAGCATGAAAAAAACAAAAATAAATAAATACCCCCCCCCCCCTCCATCACCTCTCAAAATCTGATGGTTTTCGTTTCGAGGTACGCATGAATAACAACACATAATTAATTACTGAATTATTGAATCTCACGCATTTTTATAAAACTGTAATTCCCGGGCCGGCTCCAGTATTCGATTTAGGGTAGTGATATACGCAGAAGGGGCATCTATAAAGGTAAATAATAAACCGTTGTGTAATAATTTGCAGCGTCACACACTTGAGGCAGGAAAATGTGGTTGGTTCACGTATTTGCTCCAGACAACGGCTGCCCTTAATAGCGGTACCCGCGTATCTGCGCATGCGCAAATACCGAAAAGTGCGTATCATATTTTTGGTTTGATTCAATCGATTCCGATCGAACTCCGCGGGGAATTATGCAAGAATTACAGGTTGGGACACAAAACCAATGTTCCCATTTCGAAAACGAATTATTTGTAGGAATACACCTACCCCTAGCTACATAAATTATAAAACCAAAAACGTAATGAAATCTTTCTTTCGAAACTTTACGTCTATGAGAGGGAGATATGAGGGTTCTGCTCGCTGATTCGAGTATGTGAGACTTGCTGTTATGATTAGGTGCTGTGAATCAACACAGCGGGGAACGGCCATAAAAAAAATATAAAAGTTCGTTTATTTATTGTACCTCACTCAATTTCCGGCTTTAATATCCAGTATAACTAACGCTACGAAAAAATCCAAAATGGAGGTAGGTACCTAATACAAGATGGAAAGAAACGGTGTAAAATGGAGGAGATGCAAATAAAAAATACACTTGCATCAAGGACATGGCACAGAAGCTTCCTCGTGGCCTTCACAGTATGTCACCATTAAATTTTCATACATAAAGATTCAGATTAATTAACGGAATTATTTAACTTTTATTTAATAATAAGGGTTCCTAATTCGAAGTTAGTATTCATGCTTTAAGATAAAGTAATTAGTCCACGTATGGAATTGAGAACGCAAATCAAATCTCAACTTCCTAGGGTGAACAGGAGAGAATTTAGCGCATCAGCTGAGCAGGGTGCCACCGCTTATTCAGTCATGACGAATGTCGTATAGGACCTCAAGGGACCTTACCCGCATCATCCCTAAAAATCTGACCAAAATCCGTTCAAAATTTATGGAGTTGTGACCGTAACAAGAAAATCTCGTTAGCGCCTGCGCAGAGGCTAACGTTGATTCGATCATGATGAAACTAACAGGGTACCATCTAGCGCTAAAACCACACAATTCCTGAAAATTTGATTGAAATCGGATCGAAATTGTGGAAGTTATGGCTGTGGCAAGGAAATGTGGACAGACAGACACAAAACCAAATTTGTTCAGGAGGCCCGTGAAACGCAAAATGCAAGTGGAAATTTGATTTTGGAGCACGAAAATTTTCATTTCGAAAGTGAAAACAAAGCTTCCGCTGCCCTGCAGACTCGGAAGTAATTCATTTAGACCAAATATTATCCGCTGTACTAATTTAAAGTAGCTTTGCATTACTGAAGTATAGATATTTATATTTATCAACACTGACATTTATTTACGATTCAACTCATTCAATAATACATTATTTTTTAAAGAATTAAAGGTAAAATTACCAAGTTTTTCCAATTCTTATGAAAATATCAAATTTTAAACGTTATTTTTCAGTGCAGGGAATCAAGATCTTGAAATCCATGTTCCCCACACCCTTTAAAATTAGCGGGGCTACAAATTGTGCGGAAAACACATCAAGATTTACTACAAAAAATATGAAATTTGAATTTGAGTTGGGCATAATATTATCTACAACGCCACATAGACGGGTGCCTAATAACAGTTGCCTACTTGAAGTTCCACGGCTGGTAGCGATAACCGTTGAAAATTATCAACTTGAATCGGAAACTGATGAACTCGATAACAAGTTGAGAGGTCTACGGTGGCTTTGAATGATACAGTTATGAGATCACGGTGCAGAAGTGGGCAATATCGACTGCGAGAAACGAGGAGTCAGCCAGTGATAGAGCATGTTCTCGTGGTATTGCAGAACTGCCTTGGATTTCTGGTGCCAGTAGATATTTATGCGAAGCGAGTAAAAAATGATAGCAGTGGCAGAGAAAGGAGTATGGAAACGAGTCAGGAAAATGTTGGCTTGGGACGTAGGTAGGCACCTAGTTGCACACCTGCACCATTAGACGACAGATAACAATATCTTTATCCATGCCCATTTTTATGCGCATTTTTATGCGCATTTTATGATGTGCGTCACTATGAAATTACTCTTATCCCACTATAAAACTCTAGTCCACTGAAAAGCTGTTGTTGAACTGTAGGTATTCGGATTGGGTCTATAAAAATGATTAATTTTGACTATCGAAGGCAAGGAAGCCTTGGATTAGTGTTTGAGTTAAAAAAAATTTATGTCCTCCAAAATGAAAATTTCTACCATCATTTTGCGTTTCAGACACCAAGGAACATTTTTGGTTCCGTGTCTGTCTGAGGTCAATTGTAACGCCCATAACTACCCGAAATAATGGTCGAAATAGGCTGAAATTGGGAGGGTGGGTGCGCGTTGGGTCACAGATGGTCCCATATCAAAATCCCTGAGAAATTAATCTAAATTTCGTCTGCGCATGCGCAAACGTGAAGTAATTTAGCCACCTTAAACCACCTTAACCACCTTAAATGTTGTTGAAATGAGTTCAAACTTGGATGGCCGATCAGGAATAATAATTTGATAGTTCCACAAGAATTTCATTGGAATTGTACTATTCCTTCCGCTTACGCATGCGTGAACATTAAATGTTGACCATTTCACTTAACGCTTCTAACTACGCGATTTAAAACAGTCGTACAGAGCTGAAATTTTGAGGATACACGCGGGTTGAATCGCAAATGGTCCCGTTTCAAAATCATGGAAATAATTTCATCTGCGCATGCGCAAACGTGAAATACTTGAAACGCCCGTAACTACTTTACATATCGTTGAAATGAGCTCAGATTTGGAAGGTCGATCAGGAATAACACTTTGATAATTATTATGAATTTCTTTCGTCTGCGCATGCATGGACATGAAATGTTGACCTCCTTGTAACGCTTCACTGTGGATACTAGATCGTGTTAATCCAACGTTACCTGCGATTTGTTAGATGAAGTCAGTTTTGACGAGCGATTAACGGTAAACTAAAGGAATCAAATTGACAAACGCTGCAAATTATAACACAACGGTTTATTATTTACCTGTATAGATACCCCTTCTGCGTATATCACTGTTTTCTGTGGACAGTACCTACATTCCTGCCTCCCACAAGAGTGCCCTAAATTGAGCGCTGGAGCCAGCCGATTCCGAAGAAAAATTGTTATAGAAAATTTTTGAAAAATACAGAATTATAGAAAATAAAAACCAAAATGAGTCACTCCAACTTAAGATAACTATGTTTCCAGAGGTTGTTTAAAGAACAGAATTCATACAAAATTCATTCGCAGAGGATCTGATTCGCCATGTGTCGAAACTTCATTATTTAGGACGCACCAAGTTCATCCACCGTTCGAATAAGAGGATCGCAAAGAGCTTAACATGGTTTTCGCTCTATAAACCGTTTTTTTGGTTCACACTCCTTCGTTAGGTAACCCTTTTTCGGCCGCTCTGGCCTTTTATCCCCTCTCGCGTGAAAGAAATGTAATAGAAACCAACAGTGTTTGTATAAGGAGTGGTACTGGTTGGGGACGAGGTGGAGGGGGTTTCCACTGTAGGTGCGAGCTCCAACCTAATTACTAGAGGCTTAGCCGGATGTTGTTCTACGCTTTCGATAACATTATCTCTCCGCCATCGATTCGAAAAGCTTCTCGTTTTCACGGTACTTGCAGTTTGCCCGGGGGGGCGGGAGGTTTAATTGGTTTTTACGAGGCTGCTGCTCCGCCGTCTGCTGATAAGGTGAGGTGCTGTCACCTATCGCGAGAGAGTTCGGCGTCAGAGGAGGTTCCGCCACTTCTCGAAGAAATTAAGTGAAACAAACAGTGTGCTTGTCAGTACTTACCATTAACTACGGGACCTATGTTCGCTAGGAAAGACAAATCAAACCCTGGTGTCGACAGTATTCTGTGAACCTGCATGGTAGAAAGGAACCCAAGCGAGAAAATCCGGCAAACCCTCAGAAACTCAGCAAAATCTTTCAATAGGTAAAAGTAAAAAGTAAAGTAAAGTAACAGCCATTTCAGGCTCGGGCTTTTCGTCCAACTTCCCTGCCAGCGTCGCGGACGTGATCAGCTGTCCTCCAAATGGAGGATCAGAATTCGATCTGATCATTTCGCTCTTTACTTGGCTACTCATTGCCTCGCCCCCTTGAGTGGAGAGGGGTTCGCCCAACAGCTACATGGGTCATACTTGGACGTGTCACCACGTGTCAAGGCGGTCACCCATCCAAGTACTAACCACGCTCGAGGTTTCTTAACTTCGGTGATCTCACGGGAACCGGTTTATTCCACCTGATAAGGCTGTTGGGCATCCCACAAAAACTCAAAATCTTGCAATAAGTTTCTAGGACCTTCTTTTACTTCACTGCGAAAGAGCCTTACAGGAAGGACAGTTGACTAAAACCCTAGTGTCAACAGTATTCTGTGAACCTGCATGGTAGAAAGGAACCCAAGTGAGAAAATCCGGCAAACCCTCAAAAACTCAGCAAAATCTTGCAATAAGTTTCTAGGACCTTCTTTTACTTCACTGCGAAAGAGCCTCACAGGGAGGACAGTTAACTAAAACCCTGGTGTCAACAATATTCTGTGAACCTGCATGGTATAAAGAAGCCCAAGTGAAAAAATCCGGCAACCCTCAGAAACTCAGCAAAATCATGCAATAGGTTTCCAGGATCCTTCACTACGAAAGAGCATCACAGGGAGGACAGTTAACTAAAACCCTGGTGTCAACAGTATTCTGTGAATCTGCATGGTATAAAGGAACCCAAGTGAGAAAATACGGCAAACCCTCAGAAACTCAGCAAAATCTTGCAATTGGTTTCTAGGGCCTTCTTTACCTCACTATGAAAGAGCATCACAGGGAGGACAGTTAACTAAAACCCTGGGGTCAACAGTATTAATTTCATGAACCTGCATTTTTTGCAGGCTTGATAAATTGAAATTTGGCAACTCAGGCAGCATACAATTTTCAAAACCGGCTTGTATCACGCTGGTTGTAGCTTTGCTTGACAACATCGTTACTTCGAGTCATATCAAAGTATCTTCACGCAAGCAGCCTAGTTCGGCAACGTTACACATGACACGCTACTGCGCACAAAATTCAAGCTTGCAAATAAGACTTGCCACAAGATGGCTGAAGATTTGACTTGCGCACTCGCACTTATTTTGGAGTCCAACACGAGGCAAATTCCTGTCACGTGCTGGTTTGTTTGGAAACCTATGAGCAATTGAGACCGAATCAAATTCAACTTCGCACTGGTAGCAGCCCTGATACAAATTTGAGCACCGAAATCCAACACTAGGATTTCCACACCATACTTGCAATGATTTGGCACTTATCCACCAATCCACCACTGTTTGGCAACCTTACGACGTCAAGCCACTTCAAACCAAATTCAAAATTAGGATTGAGACTGGTGTCAAATAGACTTGCAACACTGCTTGCAACCATAGTCCACATAACAGGTCGAGTATTGTAACAGAGTGGGCTGTTCTCAATACATTTTTTTCTTCCGGTGGAGACGGGGTCGCTTGGGGAAGCCTAATCGATATCCCTTCTTAACCGGTGATAATCTCGCTGGTCTCCCCACTGTTACACTTGTCACATGGTAGCAGAGCGTGGTTCGGTAGTATGCGCTGAGCACTTCACCATACTCCATCCACTTTTTGTGGGCTTACCAGAAGGATAAGCCCAAAGATTTCCCAGAAGGATTCCTTTTCGAACAACCTGTCCCTTTGATAACACATACATCTATTGGCTTCCCCACCCCCTTTCCCCCCATTAGAGTGTCAGTATAATTAAAATATACTGAGCTCATTAGAAGGCGATTGATGCCATGTCCCAATTGACCAGTCCCAATAAGTTGTTCCATCACAACGATGGAGGTTGATCACCTAGAAGTTGCCCAAATGAGCGCAATTCACTGGGCAACAGCCTCTGACAACATTATCCGCCAATACTCGTATGTAGGAGCTTTGTTCACCAGTAAAATATTATTGAGGTAGTACCATTACGATGGACGTTAGTCACCTTGAAGTTGTTCAGATGTCTTTTCCTGAACCAGAACGTCACTACTTTTCGTTCCCTCTTTTCCCTCTCATACTTCTGCTACCCAGAAGTATGTCATGTGGGGAGGAGTGTAACAGTGTGGACTGTTCTCGATACATTTTTTCTTCCGGTGGAGACGGGGTCGCTTGGGGAAGCCTAATCGACATACCTTCTTAACCGGTGATAATCTCGCTGGTCTAGGAGGAGGGCTCTCGAGGGTCCACCCCCACTGTTACACTCTGTCACAGTCTCCACACGTCATTTGGAACAGATCTGTTTTTACGAGCTGTTTTTGGAACTTTTTACGAGCTATCCGAGGTGCAATACCTGCGCAATAAATGCTGAACCAACGGTTATCCGCTACGAGTCATCAAATAACAATCCATTGGATGGTGGCAGTTGAATGAAGGTCCTGGAGAGGCTCATATCCTAATAATAGTCGGCCCAAAGGTCAGGGGAAGACTCGACTTCCTCATACTCCAGCTCGACGCACAGCGTGCCGCTCGGCCCTGCCCAGAGGTTGAATGAACTTCGCGGGTCAGATGAGTTCGGAGAGCCCTATTCATGGATCAATTGTCTAAATGTGAACAAGCACTGTTCAAATTCGTCGAATTGTTTTGAAGTTGATTAATAATAGATGGGTTGCAATGCCACAGGCTGAGGCAGGTACCAGAATTATAACTAGAGACTGGAAATAGCATATTTTGCCTATGTGTTTTTTATTGTGTATATCGTTCTGCTTTTCCGTTTTGAGGGTATCTGAAGCGTTTAGCGTGTTAAATTGAAATTTAAATAGCATATTTTCTTCGATTTCGGCATATTTTGGCCGTTTTGTGCATTTCAGCATTTTTTTAGAAATTGGGGAAATTGGGGGAGAGGGGCGCACTCTGACCTCTAATTGGGCCTTACCCCAGATGAACTCTAAGCATTGAAATTTTTACCCATCGTGACCTGTGACGTCGAGAGGTCGTTTTCTGCCTTGAAGTGGCTCCTCAGCGACAACCATAGGAGATTTGGGGTTGACGATTTGGAAAAATCAATTGTGAACCAGTGCTATGATTTTGATAGCGAGTGACTTTTTTTGAATAAATGTAAATGCTGTATACCTAGTCGAGACAAAAAGGTGTCTACATTTTCATTCCATTTTCTTCTTGATCATTTTCTATAATTTTTAAAGGACGCGATAATAACTGGAACATAATGTATAGACTACCTGTACGTCTCACAGTAAAATTTAGTTCATTTTAGAAATATTTTAATTTTTTTAACGTAATTTTGCTGGGGGTGCATATTTTGCATATTTTTTCCAATTCGAGTGCATTTTGACCAAATTTTGTGCATATAGTTCCAGTTCCTAATTATAACCGATGATGACGTACGTTACAGACCTGGAAGGGGGTAGAGATTTCAAATCCGAGCTCACGAAACACATGCAGGAGCATTACCTAATCACTAATCGGCTAGTGAAGTTGCAAAATTAATATCCTCTAAATTGGAAGTTTTTGATCATACTTCAGGGATATCACACTACCGTAGGTTTTCTTGAGGATTTCAACGAAATCGGAAAAGAGTCTTAGGGCCGGACTAACCAGTATTTCCTAATCATGGTTAAAATAGATTATTGTTTTATCGAATCGGAGATCAGAAGCTTTGGGTAAGGATGAGTGTAATAAAAGATTATAATGTTTTCATAAAACGTCGATTGAATTTTTTAAACGTCGATTTAACGGTAGGTGCAGGCATTGGCCCGCCAAAATGGAGGCACTAGGGGGTGATTACGATAGGTTAAGTATACTTACTTGTGCCTTTTTTTTTTGGCGTTTGGTTTGTTGTTTATGTTGTTGATTGTAGTTTGATAGAAATTTTGTTGACTGTCGAAATCGTGGAAACCAGCATGGACTCAGCATCGTAAAAACGAAAACGCGGACCGAAGTTTCAGGACAATCAAAAGCAGATTTTGCTCGACATTGTTCGATAGTATTTCCACACTATTGAGTGTAAGATAACTTACGGTGCTTTATCTGTCGTTCCAGTTATAAAACATATTTTTTATGCAGCACATCATAATTATTATCAATAATAATATGTCCCGCTGAGCCTTCCAAGGTCGGTAGGTTATGTACGCAATTCCGATTTCTCTCAAATTTGGTGGGCAGGTAGTTGATTGCCCTTTATGAATTTCATTGTAACTGAAACCACTAAAACAATATATCTATGTTTCAACAACATTTCTATGTTTCACTGTAATTAGAACCAATAAAAATGGTCAAAAAAGGCAGTATTAATAATCGAAAGAACTTTTGGAGTTTGTTGATAGGTAGTGAAACTTGAACAAACGTTGTAGTATTATTGATGGGTAAATTATTACACAACAGTTCATTATACCATCTACGTAGAAGGGGCTGGAGTTTGTTGGTAGGTACTTTTGCAATTTTTTTTCACTCCACATCAACAATTTCCCTTCAGATCTTCATTATTTGTGTTTCTTTTTGCCATTTTAGTTACTGCTTGTCATCGACAGAATTATTTTAGCAACATACAACTCGTGATTTAGGTAGGTACCTAGTAACGAGTACAGGGTTAGATACTAATCTACGGAGGGTCTGCGATCTACATAATGTGTATAGAATAGTACATATTATATTATATAGACGGGTTATCTATACAGAGAGCTGTGATCTGTAACAGAAGGGTATTCTGTACAAAATAATAAACCGTTGCGCAGGGATTTGCAGCGTTTTCTCTTTTATATTTATAATAAGAAGTCTGATTTAAGTCTGTGAATGATTGCTATTGTTACACTTTTCTGTCAAGAAGGTAGAGAGGGCCTGAACGTCCTGTTTTTGTCAGATTTATAAATAAAGCGTCGTCATTCATTCGTTTCATTCGTTCTGCAGCATTTTTAGGACCAACAAGTGCCTTTGCTGTTTCAGCTCAGTGGCACTGTTGTTCCCACAGTCAGTAATAGTCATTTTAAGGGTACAATGTAAAATGTACAGAGCAGTGATCTGTTAACAGTGAGGCAGAAGGGACATCTTTCATCAAAATGTACAGTACAGCAAATATTGATACGAAAGTGTGGACGAATTTGCTACGTTTTGAATGTCGCTGTGGTTGTAGATTTATTAATTGAACGGGTACTATATTTTTACGCCCTCATTACTGAGTATTAATTGCAGTTATTCGATGATTACAACATTTCCCAGGAATCACCCGGGGGGCCCTCTTCAACAGCCATTACCCCCAGGTTTCTGGTACGATGCCGGTAAGGGAGCATCTCGCTTAATTAACCCCCTAATTAATACGGTTCAAGTGTCGTATATTATCTCCCCTGTAAAGAGGGGGTAGGAGTCGGGAAGGTAGTGTAGCGCGGTGGGGATACGAGTCAAGGCCGCCTGATTCTCTCCTTCCCAAAGACGAGAGAAACCACTCCCTTCCCATCTTCCTCTTCGCCCGTCCTTATTCTTCGTCGTCTTGTCTTTTTAAACGCTGAACCCCGATCTTATCCATCCCAGGGCCTGTCGTCCTTGGTGTTCCTATAAACGTCTCAACTATCACTCGAAGAGTAAACAAATGCAACCTATCATTACCCTATCACACACGGACTAACTCAATTGAGTAGATCTCCCATTCAATATTCGTTATCTTGCCTCAACGACTCAGACTGACTACCTCTTTTGACACCTCGGTCCTACATAGCAGCAAATTTGATATTGATTTGCAGTTACACCTTATCACGACACGACACAGTTTATTAAAACAGTTGATGGTTCACTGAAACGATTTCCAAAAACAATGAATTTTCAATTTCAAAACGACTTTTGGTTTATTATTTTCAATAATGAACCTCTGGAATCGAGCATGACAATTTTTAACCCCCCCCCCCCCCCGCAAAATTTGACAGTTAACGTTTCAAGGTATGTAGAATCAGAAAATGAAATTAAAAAAATGACTGTCCGTCCGCCGTACGCCGTACTTCGCACTTTTCTTAGTTACCATGAACCAAAATTGACGAAATTCGGTTTATAGGTCCCATTTGGGGTCTAGCTGGTCCTCGAAGCTCGGCGTTAATGTCAGTCATCGCTAAGGGGAACTCGGGAGTTTCGAACTTTGGAGTATTTTGAGACGACCTGGAGCATTGTACGTCCAGCCGTTCGTTCACAGCAAGGCCCTGAAGTTTGCACCGACAGGCTTCTTCAACAGGAGGGAGGGCAAATGAAGTTGTATACATTCAGCCAAGATATCATTGCTAGGGACGCGACAACAATTTGGAACTGGCCCGAGATAATCATTGCTGGGAGCACCTGATTATATTCACGGATGGTTGTATGAAGTAGAGTTGGTTGTTCTGTGATATTATTTCATTAGAAAAATGATTGCTCGTTTGGATTTTGTTGATAGGTACTTTTGTAACTCGAATAAACGTTACGTTTCATGAATAACAACATATGAAATGTAATACCCGGACTGGCTCAATATTCGATTTAGGGCATCTATACAGGCAAATTATTACACAACGGTTATTTTATCCTTCTTGGACGTCGGTACCTCATAAAATAAAGGCAAATTAATCTATCAGCAGGTTTTTCCCCAGTAATTTTGACTCACGCCAAAACGGCCGGGCCCCTGCAAGAATATGTACGCACTTACACACCACCTGAAACTTCACTTTTCAGAGGTACAAAAAAGTTGGACAACACCAGGATTGTAAATGTGAGACGACATTTCCAAGTTGTACGGCACAAATTACACACATGCGAAGTTTTAGGATCACACTAACCACACGATTCTTGAATCAACAAGGACGGTTGGGAGAATTATAAATTTAAAATAGGTAGGAGGGTACGGCGTCGAAATCTAACCACATTAAAACATGTTGTACGGCTTGTATGAACCCGTTTTTGTACGTAAACGTAGTTAAATTCAATTTGAAGTTATGTTAATGGGAAATAATGCGAATAATAACGGAAATGGTACACTTACAAGGAACTTTTGTAATGTCATAGCTGAGGCTTACGATTCACCGTTTCTTACCTGTGAAAAAATAAAACGAAATGTTAGTAAGTATTAAGTATATATTTATGGTTACACACACAAGATAGTAAGATGATGAACGATGAATGATGTTAGATTAGGTTTTATTACACAATAGGCGAAAACATACATCCCATCTCCACGACTTTTGTCAGTGGACCCCAAGATGTAATCAGTATGGTGAGGTTCTTGACCGCTGGAATAAGTAAGTTAGGAGGCTCCTGAGGTTCGGTCAGTGAAAACGATTTTCTTTATGCCAACGCTCCGTTGAATTTATTCAACATCTTCAGAGCTATTGGCCCCCTGTTTTTTCCAACGCCTGTTTCAAAGCACAATATTATTGTCAGCAAACCATCAACGTCTGTTCATCATAATCATAATCTTTATCAGTTCATCATCATCATAATCTCTAAGGTACGTTTCTGTACTGCCTTTATTCTGTATTGTAAGCCTACCACATTGTCATTCATTCATACTAATTTTATTTTTACCCTAGTCATGATCTATCATTTACTCACTTTCACTCATGTTGTTTGTCATTAGCCCTGAAGATGTTGAATAAATTCAACGAAACGTTGGCATAAAGAAAATCATTTTCACTGGCCGATCCTCAGGAACCTCCTAAATTCTTCATAATACCCATATAAAATACTTGGGAGTTGTTTTTGATCACAATATGACATGCAAGAACCAAATGAACGACGTAAATAATAAATTTAGAAAATTGATATACTATGTATTTGCGAGGTTGAGAAGGGTGGTTCCTCTAAAAGTGTTTAGGGTTGTTTATTTTGCACTGGTGCAGTCGGTTCTCCTCTTTGGACTGCCGGCCTCGGGTAGTGCATACATTACCTCTTTAAACCCGGTAGTGCGCACGCAGAAAGCGTTGCTAAGAATGATTACCAACAGTGGGTATCTAGAAAATACGCCTCCATTGTTTCAAAATATATATATATATATATATTTTGGACATTTTTAAACTCAAAAAAGTTTCCTCGATACGGCAGATCCTGAGGGTCATTTTCGCTCCCTCAGCATACTCCGCCAACCCGCTACCAGGTTTTTGGATTTATGTTCCTCCCCCGTTGCTCCACCACGGCGGGTTTAAATAGCTATCGGTATTTCGGGACTAAAGAGTGTAACCAGTTACCGAATGAGTCGAAACTCAGGCTTCTAGACCATCCTAAATGTGTAAATAGAAGTTTGAAATCCCATTACATAAACCTAGATTAATATTATTAGGGCCGGTTTCACCAACGCAGCTTAAACCTGGTATCAATTAATCCTGGATTCAAATTTGATCTGAGGTTCAGAGCTTCGGCAGTTTCACCAACGTTTTTGATCCGCGGTTTAGCCGAACTTGGGTTTAAGCCGAGATTGTTTAGTTTGCATCAGCATTGCAGAAATGCACAAATCCTGTATTGCAGATGACATGGAGGAGAGATGTTCATCCACGAGTGGTGGATCTGTGGTATTTCTTCTATGGATAATAATTACGTTTCCAGTCCGCCATCCATTGTTGTGGAGACATTAAACTGTATAATAGTACCAGGTGTGGAAGTTTCGCGATTTTTGTATGCCTCTGTCATTCTGAGAACTTCCACTCCACTCCACTCTGTCATTCCTACGAAAGATCATCTTTCGAGAGGGCTGATTGCCATTCTACCTACTGCTCTTGCAATAAATTATAGATAGCCTATCTAGGCTCTTGTATAAAAGGTATCTACATTTTTACAATAATTCGCTGTATGCAGAAGAAGTTATACATGTACTTATTAACGCAGTCTGCAAGTACCTACCACATACTATGAAGGTTTGTGTACCTACTCGAGGAAATAAAATAATGATGGGTCCGACGTTGTTGCCTACCTGGTTTGCTGTAAAATTATATTTATTACACATTTTTGGTTGCACTAACATTTCTATTGCATCGAGCACGAAGCTCATCCCTTCCTTGGGAAGGCGGAACCTCGCGAAAAAATGTGGAAATGCTCGACCCTTTCGCGAATTATCCGCCGTCTGGGCACGGCCACTTCCGGAAGTTCATTGAAATCTTCATCCGAGGATGACTCAAACACTTCAATAAAATAAATGTTGACGCAAGTTGATGGGTATGAAAAACACTGATCAACCGTAGATCAGAGGTTTAAACCACCTGAAACGAGGTATTAACTTAATGCGCCGTTGGCGCGAGTTATTCCGAGATTAGGCGTTCGTGAAACTGTCTTTTCTCAGAATCGATGGCTTAAACCTCAGCCGAGATTGAACTCCGGGTAATCCGCCTTGGTGAAACCGGCCCTTAGTATAGCAGTAGTTAAGTTCAAGTGATAACTTTTTGTAATGTTCCTTAGAAGACTATTTATTTATTTTTTGTATATTTTCTCATTTAATTGATGCGTTACGTTTAGAATGGAACTCTTCTGCCTAACTCGGGCATTAGGTCTCATAGGGCATTAGGGATTTTCCTTAGCTATAAATTGTTTTTCATGTATTTCTATTATGCTATCTGGAAATAAAAAGAAATAAATAAAAAATAACTTATGTAATCAGTATAGCTCGGATTTATTAAAAGGTAATCTCCTGTGCAACGCGCGGACCATCAACCAGGTCCTTCGTTATGTTCGGATCCCAAGGTTACTCAGTTACTGGCCAAAGCGTGTTAGGACAAGCGTTCTTCCCAGGGGTTACGTCATGAGAGCCGCCGGACCGCAGTGGGAGCGTTAGCTAGGGACCTCCAAGAACTG